>ML675631.1:18946505-19123264 GCA_007922155.1 Mesoclemmys tuberculata
CATTCTATAGCAGGAATATAATTTTCTATTGAACTTTATGAGATGTTTCTCTAGAAAATTTAGCACTTTTAAACTTTCTGAGGCTTTTCCATAAGTGTGAGCCCAAAATTTCTAAAATAGCTTAGAGGTAAACTATAAAAAGTTATAGGGAGGTTTTAGGTGGGGATTAGGAAGCAGGACCCCTAAATTATACATCACTTCAAAGGAGATGCAAGTCTCAATTTGTGTTTGTCTGTTGACTTGTCCAGTTGCCTGTCCCTTATTGATTTGAATGGGATAAATTACCTTTCTGGAGATGTTATTTATTAGAAAATTATATCCTTTGAAGAGTTTCAGGTTTGTTTAGTTTTTTTCTCCCCACCATTCAATAGAATTGAATCGAGCATGATAAGCCCGTTATTAGATTACCCTTCCCCATTGTAACTTCTGGGATAAGTCTTAGAGAGATAGGGGAGATGACCTTATGGAGACTCCCCCCCACACACACAGTTCAGGGGGAAGGAGAAGAGAGGAAGAATTGCTCTCAAAATAGCTTCCAATGCCCAGATGATCTACCTAGATCTTAGGGATATAGAACCTTACACAAAGGTATTTTGTCACTGCACTATGGTTACTGCACCCCAGGTGTGTGCATTCAGGGACTCTTATAGCCACAACTGGCCTCAGCGGTGTATGTCAGGGGGTCCGTAAAGGGGGCTCGACATGTATCATCTTTTCCTAATTACTACAGGGCTAGGAACAAATGTGCACCCCATCCAACACGATGCAAATCTGGCCACCCTTCCCTAAGACCACCCAATCCCTTCTCTTTTCCTCAGAACAGATCCCTGAACACATGGGTGAGTTTGTATGACCTCAGTCTGGGTGTCACACACCAAGAATATAGGTGGTGTGAACAAGAGGTTGGAGCAGGAGTCTGGCCAAGCAGTAGGAGCAGAATCAGAGGGCAGAACTGGAGGCATGGTCAAGAAGCAAACCAAAAGTCAGACTCAGGACTTAGGAATCAGGGGTTCAGAGGAGACAGAGACTAGGGATGGAGTGGAGCAGGCAAGGAGTGAGCAAGTGTTGGACAGGACTATAATCTAGCACAGCTGCAGGCACGGAACATATTGAGCAGCCACTGTGTTGCTGTGCTGTGCAGGTTTAAATAGCGATCTGTTGGCCCTTCTGTCCAATCAGAGAGCACAGTCACTTAGTGAGGGTTTATTGGGCCCAGCCAAACTAACTGGATTGCTAGGTGTCCCAGATCCAGCTGAGTTTCTGACAATGGGGTGGGGAGATGGGACTGTACCACTGAGACAACTGTTTCAATGAGACTGCGAAATCCCCAAATAGATGGTATCTCCCATGTGCAAACCCTTCTCACCTAGAATTCTAGTGGATAGTTAAAAAGAGATGATAAATATTATTATTACGCTCCATGGATGTTCAAAGTTATACTAGAGAAGCCTATTACATTTCTGTAGATCCATTTAATTCTATTCTATACAACTTTTTCAATAAGTCAAAATATCTACATATTTGAGTGAAAACAGTCTGCCTGAGACCATATCTGTGACATTGGTTTTACGGCTATCAAATGAATTCAGAGAAAGCTGATTGAAATTTATGGAAATGAATTAGAGGTAAAAGGATTTAATTGAAGGTTTATTGAAAGTAATTGAAATTAACAAAGGCTATTGATAGAGATGAGGAGTAATTAAATTAATGGAAAGAAATTGGATTTAATTGAGATTTAATAGGGAACTACTAAAATTGAATGAAATTCAATGGGGAAAAATTGATAAACTGTCTGCTGATTTTGTAAAAGATTGATATTAATGATTTTCAATACTAAAAAGAAGCCATTATCAAGGAGAATATACTAGGAGAATATCAAATGCATATAAACATATATTTTATTGTCCACCTCGAGGGAAAGCCTCTTTAAGCTTTACATAGTTTCTGAGAACAATATTAGTTATCATTTGACTTACCTGAATGAAGAATAATTCTGCTAAATATATATTCAGAAGGCTAAGCTGGGTGGGCGGGGGAGAGAGAAAAATGCTCTATGCTCCTTCAATTTTTGTTATAATTTGGCACTGAAAGAAACAAGGTATAGATGGGCATAGAACTATAAAAGTGCTAATAATTCACAGTATGATCTTTTGAACAAAATAATCTGTCATAATAATGGTATGACATTTTCTGGTTGCATTACTTGCAAGGGCTATAAATTCTTATTTCAAAAAGACCCCAGTTTTCGATAGCAAAGCAGAACATAAAGCACTGGTTATGTTAGAACATAAATATATGATTCCTGACAACCACAGAGTCTTTTGTGCTTAATTTTTGGCTGGTGTGGCTCACTAATGTTCTGGAAGAGCTTCATGCTGCAACATGTGAATTGAACCTTTGTCCTGACAGGCTTATGAAGGCCAGAGAAGTGGCACCATGTACATCGCTAGCTTGGGTTTGTCAGCATTTTCCTGTGTGAGGGAGCTCACCCCCAATTCTTAAAGGGTTTGTGATGTTCCTGCTCAAGAAGGTACTCTTGATTTGCGCTATCTCACTAATTCCTATCAGGTGACTAAGATCTCTCCCCCCTCATTTTATTTTTTTGGCAAGCGGCTTTAAAAGTGGCAACAGGTTAATGCCAATGGATAAGGATAAAATCTCTGTGAAAACTATTTTAGATCTCTGTGGTTTTGATACCATGGTGTGCTGTTGAAACCACTGGTAATAACTAATGGTGGGGGGTGAATGGAGTTCCTTTTTGTGTGAGAGATCTGAGAGTAGATTTGTACTTAACCAGGTGGATTTTCCAGAATTGCTGATTTTTCCATGTGTGCATGTAATTCTTAAAATGCCTACCTCAAGAGTTTGTAGTCTTGGGAATGACATAATATCAGCAACATATTAGTGACGTGAAGAGCATAGAGTCATATTAGTGCTTCTGAAACTATATTAATTAATTTATATATATATATATATATATTCCACTTTTACATATTTGATACATATTATCCCTTAACAGTTTTTTCAAAAAACAATACTTGCTAGTGCTTCTTACAAAACAAACTTCAATTTTGAACAAATAAACTCCAAACATGGCAGTTTCATAATGAAATGTATGATAAATCTGTGTATAGAAAAATACTACTTACTCTCTTAAGTTGCTAAAACGAACCTTACATTGTCCAGATTTAAACTTAAAGTTGTTCTTCAACCAATGTTAAATAATTAGGATTTCAGTTACACTTCTTGAGATGATCTATATTAGCTTGAGATTGTGTGTGTCTGCGCGCGCGTGTGTGTGTGTGTAAAGTATGTATATATTCTATATAATATATATCCTCACACACTCTCTCTCTCATATACATGCATGTATAGATACACACCATTTTTTCCTCTAAGAGTTAAGGTAATCCTGGTCTACCTTTGAGGTTAAATGTAAAAAATATCTTTTATGCTCAAGTGATCTACAGTCTATGCTATTTATTAAGATAACAAGGGAAGTAAATATCTTGGATTCTATTCTCTAAATATATATATCTTTTCAACTGAAAAATTTGTTCTATAATCTAATGTATGCAAAGCAATAATTTATTCCTTTATTTAGCCATAGCTTTTCTGTAAGCAGGATTTATCTAAAGTGCAATGTGCTGCCACACTGGGGGACTATTTTACTCCGTGAGCTGTTGGAGTTTGTATCAAGAAGGTGATATGGCTGCATTCTGAAAGGAAGGGTAACACTAGTTGTGTTCAGAGATGCCACCTGCTATCAAATTCATGAACCAGGAATGTCATTTTCCTAGAAGGTCATCTGGCTCATTTCCTGGGTCAGAGGAAGACTGTGTCAGTCCCTTGGTAGGAAGTTTTAAGATGCATAGATGTATAAAGTGATTCCACCTGAATGGAGGCATCTATTTGTAGTTCTAAACTGTAGTCCTATATTTTTTATTATGTCACTCTGTTGCCTTAGAAATAATTTATATCCCAAATCCTTGATCCTGGAAAAGACAGGAAATATCAAATACCAAAAGTGGCAGGGATATTTTTAACCCCCCCCCCACAAATAAATAAATAAATAGTGGATAGGGATGGAAAAAATATATTACTTTTGATCTTTAAGTATATGCCCCTGTAAGTGTATGCCATCTCACTGAAGAGAACATATCAATTACTTGAGAGTAAAACAGAACTTAGTATGACTGACTTCAATATTTTCCAGAATTTTGGTTTTAATTTAATTCTCTTCGGCATAGATTAAAATACATATTTTGATTGTGCTAATTAAAGATATTCATCTAAATTTTTTTGCGGTCATAAAGAAGGGTAAATATTTAATGCTCACAGCTAATCTATCATACAAAGGCTATTTGACAATGAAATTTCCACCAAAAACAATATCCCTCAACCCACCCCTCCATGAAAAGCCCAAGAAAATAAATGAGTGGTGAGTGAAAGTCAACAAATGTGGCTCTGATGGATCCTACCAAAGATTCATCATGAAAAATGCTTGCCAGCTGCCCTTTCTATTGTAAACTATGGGTCTGTTAGCTTAAGCATCTCGTTTTCTTCAGAGTGAAACTGCTTTGGTATCATAAAAGTAGGGCTCTAGTCATCAAAACCAATGCCTTAATTCTGCTTGGAAAATAACTGGAAGTTAGGGCAGATACCAGAGCAACATATGTGAAGGGCCACATACAAGAAGGAGTTTTCTAATCCTGGGCATATCACCGATGTATATATTTTAGTGCTGTGCACAATAAGATTTACCAGTCCACGTTATATATGCAATCAGATATGCTATATAGATGCATGGGACCAATTTCAGTACTCAGTTACCCCCAAGCAACCCCTCTGACTACTGTGGTATTGTCCAGGTATAAAGAAAAGGAGAGTTTGATCCATGGTATAGACTACAATAGAAAATATTTGTGTCTTTATTCTGTCTGAATCCTTCATGAAACCTGACTAGTTAGTTTTTGGTAGCCATTCTCCATAGAGGGTGGGACAATGAAAACCTCAGCCTGGTATGACAACTTGGCAAAAAAACAGTGTCAAGGTATTAACACCATGCTCATGCAATCTTTCCTGCAAAACATAGGCTATATTATTGTTTTGCTGTCTCAATTCTCTTTGGGATTGGCCAGTTGATTGATATAGTCCAGTGGTCGGCAAACCGCGGCTCGCAAGCCACATGCGGCTCTTTGGCCCCTTGAGTGTGGCTCTTTCACAAAATACCACGTGCGGGTGTGCAGGTACACGTGGGGATGTTGGTCGGTCGGGCGACGGGAGACACGGCGCAGGCGGGCTGTGGGATACGTAGCGCGGGGAAGGCGCGCGAGATTCATGCAAGAGTTGAGTGAGCCAGTCAGTCAACAGTCCCATTGTGCAGTGGTTAGTGCTAGTCGCATCCGCAAATCGCGCGCGGGTGACAAAAGTACCTACTCGAAGCATAAAGTTACCTGTATTTTTCCAACCAGCTGCAAATCCTACAGGTATTTTTGTCATCAATTTAAGAATTATAATTATTTTGTGTTGGTGGCTTTATTATTATAAAATGAAACATTTTTTTAGGTGCCCTGTTTGACATGGCTACAAAGAAGAAGCAAAGAAAAACGGAAGACGAAAACCGTGAATTTAAAGTTGAATGGACCGAGACTTTCACGTTTATTCAAAACTTAAATGGCCTTCCGACCTGTCTTATTTGTCAGGAAAAATTGGCGCATAACAAGAAATCAAATTTGGAGAGACACTTTACAACTAAACACGTGTCATTTAATACTAAATATCCTGTCGGTGATGCAAGGAAGAAAGCAGTTGAGGAACTTCAGAAGAGTCAAGAAAAATCAAGTTCTGTATTTAATTACTGGATGCAATCTTCCAACAATGTTAATATTGCAAGTTTTGTGGTTAGTCAAGAGATTGCTAAGAGAGGAAAACCATATACAGACGGCGAATACATAAAAAGTTGTTTTATAAATGCATCCGAAGAGCTATTTCGGGATTTTAAGAACAATGCAGATATTCTAAAAAAAATTAGAGTTACCATTGTCTGCTAAAACAGTGAAAGATAGAACAGTCAAAATGTCTTCGAATATAACCAACCAGCAAGTTGAAGATCTTAAATTGGTTTCAGCTTTATCAATAGCAGTTGACGAGTCTTGTGACATAAATGATACAGCGCAAGTTTCACTTTTTGTACGATTTATTTCATCTACAGGTCCTAAAGAAGAACTTTTAGGATTATTGCCACTCAAAGGTCAAACACGTGGAGAGGATATAGCAAATGCTGTAATTGAGTGTATTGAAAAACATCATATTCCACTCGATAAAATTGTCTCAATTTCAACAGACGGAGCAAAAAGTATGACCGGCGTAAGAAATTAATCACGAGATACTTACTTACCGTTGCATCATTCATCAAGAAGCGCTTTGTGCGCAGACATTTCCAGAAGAAATTTGCAAAGTTATGGAATTGGTGATTAAGATTATCAACTCCATCATAGCCAATTTAAAGAATTTTTAGTTGAAATGGAGAGTGAGTACGTAGATCTTCTGTTGCATAACAAGGTACATTGGTTAAAAAGGGGAAACGTTTTGAAACGTTTCGCTTCCTTATTAACAGAAATTAAAGCATTTCTCCTTGAGAAGGCTGTTCACTATCCAGAACTAACAAATGATCAGTGGATCCAAAAATTTTATTTCATGGTAGACGTTACGTCTCATCTAAATCAGCTTAATCGTAAACTACAGGGGAAAGGAAACACAATTTTTTCGATGTTAGAAGAAGTTATTTCATTCGAAAACAAATTATCTCTTTTTGCTCAAGATTTTGAAAGAGAAACTTTGATTCACTTTCCAAGCCTGTTGAAACATCGCCAAGAAAATAATTCTGATATTGACATTTGCTATTTCAAAACAACACTTTTAAATATGAGGGAAGCTTTTCTCAACAGGTTTCAGGAATTCAGAAACAGTAAAGCGACGTTAGCCTTTGTTAAAAAACCTCTTAATGTTACTGTAACAGAATTAAATTTTTCTCCCTTTAATATTGACATTGGCAACTTTGAAATGCAATTCCTGGATTTAAAAAACAAAGAATTGTGGAGCTCGAAATTTGAATGTCTTTGTGCTGATATAGAAATATTGGAGAAAAACAAATGTGATCTTAGTTCACAGCACAAGTGGTCTGCTTTGAAAGACCTGGAGAAGGAAGATATGTTGATTTTTAACACCTGGAATAGTATTCCTGACTCTCATAATCAGCTGAAAAAACTAGCGTTTGCTTTTCTTTCCTTATTCGGGTCTACATATTCATGCGAACAATCATTTTCAAGCATGAACCTTATCAAGAGTAAATTGAGAAGTCGTCTTATTGATGAGAACCTGGAATCGTGCCTAAAATTAAAAACAACAACATACAAACCTGACTTACCCAAACTTTCCAAGGAGATGCAAGGCCATTGTTCACATTAGTGTTTGTCAGTCATTGTCATGATTTAATTTTATGGATACCCTACAATTTAATTTTATCAATAAATAATATCGTTATTAAGTATGATATCAAGTTTTATTCAATGTACCTATAGTTTAACTAAGACTTAAAACTTTAAGTAAAGTTTATTAAGTTAATTTTAGGGAGTGTTGTGGAGTGAAAGAAGATGTAGTGTCGAGGATTGAGAAAGGTATGTTGAGATGGTTTGGACATATAGAGAGGATGAACGAAAGGAGATAGACGAAACAAGTATACAAGACGAGTGTGGATGGGAGAGTTGGAAGGGGTCGACCTCAGCAAACATACCTCAATCAGATTGAGGATGTTTTTAGCAAAGGCGAGCTTAGGAGTACCCTAATTAAGTTAATAACAATGTACCTACCTATATAGTTTAAGTTTAAAAAATTTGGCTCTCAAAAGAAATTTCAATCGTTGTACTGTTGATATTTGGCTCTGTTGACTAATGAGTTTGCCGACCACTGATATAGTCAGTAGAGCTGGATGCAAGAAAAAAAACGATAAAACTTAAAATTTCTTCTAATTTTGTTTTTTTGTTTTTTTTAAAAACAACAAAACACAAAATTTCAATATTTGAAAAATGGTTGATGGGTGAGATAGTTGATCAGAAGATAGACATTTTATTTTCTCAGTTATTTTTTTGAATTTTAAAATATATCAACCACTTGTAATGGCCATAATACATTGATCATACCCTTCCCATGTGCCTGCCCAAATCTACTTCACATTATTGAAGATGGAGTCTCATGGAGTATACATTCATAGTGGAACTCCCTTGTGTTGGCTCCCACAAATCTGTACTCTATGCACAGTGAAATTTCTCTCCAGCCTCTACCCACTTCACTCTGTCTTCATTTTCTTTTAGTATAACATATCTATGTCCATGTAGGATTTGGTGGTTGCCACTGTAATAAACAACTGGGATTTCAATTTCAAGGAGGGATAGAATTTCAGTTCCAAAAACAAGGATGTCCTATAGCTTGAACTAAAAGAAAATCGCTGTTAGTTACAATCGTGGGGCTTGTGACATGACAAACTGTTCATATCATACCCTAGACTTCCCCAAATTAGGTAATTGAGGAATAAAGCATTTAAATGAGTCACATATTTTTGGGGAGTTCATATATTTCAAAAGTTTTGCAGTCACCACACTCTGGCAAGTTGTTTGCCAAGCCGTAGAAGAGACAATTCATTTCTTTAGTATGTTTTCTTCTACTAGTTTGGGTGATATCATTTCAGAGCCTGCAAAATTGAAAGAGGGGACAGGTAAATAAAACAGTTCTACCCAATCAGACAATGTTGATTATGAAGAGTCAAGCATTTTCCATTTTGTCCAATCACTTTTATGCCACTGCAATTAGATTAGAAGAATTTGCTGTGCAATTTCAGAGTAGAATTTTCTTTCTGCTCAACCCAGCCTATATATTTTGCTGAAATGGAGTATTGTACAAAAGGCTGAATTATTTCTGTCTTACCTAAGGTAACATGTTGGTGTCATATCCACAATTAAGCCTGAATGATCAATTTACCAATGGAAGTTGAAGTCAGAATGCCTTTATAGTAATGTGTACATATATTTTAGAAAATAGCAGGTCCATTCGCATGCAACATACCCTCAATAAAGAAATAGAGTTAATTTATGATATCTACCTTACTAAGTGCAAAATATCTCCAAAGGGTATTCTATGCCAATTTATAAATGCATAACCACTTCCTTTGAACTCTGCCACATGAAATTGCTTCACTCTTCTGAACACTTATGGTCCTGCTCCAACCTCATTTTTAATTCAGTGTCAGGAAGATGAAATAGGTTTTAACGTTCTTGCAGAGCTAAGCTTTAATGCCTACATCTATCAACGCTTTTGTTTTCAGAGTTTAGGTGTCCTTCCCCTGCTGCCCATACACACACAAAAATACCCAAACCACTATATTTAATTACTTTAATTATAATTATAAATGTAAAGACTCCTAAAGAACAAAATGTGGATAAACTAGACAAAAGCAACAGAAACTGTGTGCAGAAGATGCAAACAGGTATAGTCATATACCTGTTAATATACAGATATGCAGTCCTTTTGAATATGAGCATGACGGTAATCTGCCTGTATACCCCCATTGTGTTCTGAATGGTCACTTCCAGCAGTACTTCCTCTCTACGGTTCAATGTAACTTGTTCTATTCAATGAATCCTATAAAATGGTAAATGTTTATATTTTCAAAATAACTGAAGTATGAGAATTTTTATAGAAGAAAACAGTTGGATTTACAAATGCAATTTAGAGCCCATAGGCAATAAAGAATGTTTACAGAAGGTAGCTAAATTATATTTCTTTGACATTTTATGCTGTTGAAATATAATTTTCAATGAGTTACACCAAGCTACAGGTTATGTTAAGCAAATAACTGCTATAGATTAATTGTCATCTCTCAGCTATATGGCTTCTGTAATATAATTCATTTGCTTTAGCTCATATGAACTAAGGCAATCACCATAACTCTTTTATTAGTACAGCCTGGGGCTTCCCTCAGCCATCCAATTCAACCCCTTTATATGTTCTGGACTGTAATCAAAGGAAAGGTGTAATTCCTGTAGCAATGCAATTTGTGTATCTCTTTTTTTTAATACTGGTATGTGTATATGTGTATACATAGTTGATAGGAATTTAATTTGTGAAAGCTCTTCACTTCCCAAAAACAGACTGTTATATTAAGCACCTAAAAATATCACTAAAGATATTCCAGCTTTGGAAAGGGAAGGCTGTTCTTTTAATCAAATTTTTTTTTTTGGTCACAAAAATCACCTAATATTAGTCAGTAATTGCTGATGGAAAGCAAGTGGCATGAGCAATCTTTTATTTATACCCTCTGACGTCAACCTATTGAGCTACCGAATTAGGCCCTGACTGCAAATTGGCCGCGTGCAAGCAGACCCCTGGCCTAGAGCCGCACTGAAGGGGCCTTAGTTACTATTATGGTTGTATGCACTGAAATGCTTGGTCGTTATTTGCCAAGCATAGGCACACCTGTTTCATGTTGCTGTTGCTCCCCCTTTCACATATATGTGTTTCACGTTGTTGGTGGGCCTTTATTTAAAGAAAGGCTTCTCAGAAGCCACATGTATTTTTGTATAAGTGCATTTTTAGGGGGGAAAAAGGAGGGAGGAGAAGATTTAACCTTCTGCACTGGATGGAGTTGGCATTTGTCCTTATATTTTATGTTTAGTAAAATAGGCAAGGAAGAGTATTTGTCTACTGTATGTGATATTTTTTAAAGGGTTGCCTTTTAAATAATGTTGTTGCTAAGGAAGGTGTGTATATTGTCCATGGATTGATAATAACTTTCTATATCTGGGTCATCAGCTGAAATACAGCACTGATAAATAGTGGAGAAAATCATTATCTCCCAATGACTGCTTGATGACTTGGACAACATGGATTGATGGTCCAAGCCTATTTTCAAGTGGATTAATGTCTGTATTTCAAAATCCCCTCTATCGCAATTCACAATAAAGTTCACCCTTGTTTGGGAGCAGAGAGACCAAGAACTGGTTTTAAAGACAGAACTGTCTTTAAGGTTTTCAAATAGATCTCAGTCATGATGTGTGGAAGCTTGAATTATTGCTTTTAGAGCTGCACTGAAATAGTGCAAAAGCAGACTCCAATTTTGAGTGCTATTCCATCAACTGTTGCAAATATTAACTTGATTTGGTATTTTTAACTATGATTTTATTACATATATATCAAAACTCAAGGATAGTTTTGTTTGTTTAATCATTCTATTTTGCCTGCTTGAATAAATATGTAAACAAGAGAAGATTGAGTTTTGCTCCTTTACTGAACTATTAAACAATTATTGAGTACAGCAAATCTACACAGAAAAGTTATCTGACCTTCAGTTCAAAGGCTTTAGGCATTTACCAAATTCTGAGCTATTGCCATATAGCATAGGAAATACATTTAAAAGAAGTTTCATGGGCAAAGCCAATATTTAATTAACCAGATAAAATGATAAATGAAACAATTCCCTATAAAAGTAAAATTATTTGACTTATCAGAGATTGAACACATTGTAGGAACAGTATGCATTGGCTAGTTTAGACTGTCATATCCATAGTGTGTTTCTGCTTTTATGGTAATTTATGTTTAGATGCTTGTGTCCAATTTGGACTCTTAGAGCTTTCAGGATGCTTAGGAAACAAATTATCTATCTAGGGTAGAAAAAAGATCGTTTTGTCTTCTTGAGCATATGTAATGGATTGGAGAAATTAAATGGGGAAATTAAAATACCAGTACAATTCAAAGATGGTAAAATGATTATATGTGTAACTGTTGAAAATGCAACTTGGTTAGCTCTATGGCTCTGGAAAGTTAGATTCTGTATATGTAAATAGTTAATAAAGTGTTAGTAGTTGGTGCACAAGAATATGTAGCATAATTCTGGACTTTGTAGGACAAACGAAACTTTTTGTTATGCACCACAAATAAATCCTCTGGCACATACTTTTTCCATCAGGTCTTAACAGGAGGCACTTTGAAAACTAGGCTGAGTCAGGTGGCAGGATTCTCAGGAGCGGAGCACCCACAGCTCCTATTCATTAAAATGGTGTTTAATTCTGTGTTACACAGGTGGAACTGAGTGGAGAATTAGGCCTGGGAAGATGATTTTAGATCATTAAGCAAACACTGCTAAGAGGCAGATGGAAAAAAGCCATCTTGTTTTCAGCCATGTGGATTTAACTTCTCAGTTCTGCCTACAAAGAAATTAAGAGGAAGCATTACTGAGTGATGTAAAGTGTTTTTCACTGTGAAAGTTGTCCTGTAAGGAGCACAAACAAAGAGAACGAAACAGAATAAATAGTGCCAGAGAATAAGGGAAAACTCTTTTTTACCACGGCAGCCACATCCCAACAGAGGCTGATGGGTTGAAAATCTCTTTAATTATAACTATTTCAAATTAAAGAATTTTGGATTGAGACATGAGGAAGGAAGCTGCTGCTTCTTGAAAAGAGATGCTGTCAATATTTATTATTAAAAGTGGAACATAAATGAGCTCTGACAGGCCATGTATTCTAGCTGCACAAGAAAAAAATCAGGCCCTGTACAACACCAAAGCGAACAAACTGGTGCCATGCTGGAGAGCCGAAGACCTACTTGCAAACTGAAATTCACTGTCCTGGCGTATGATCCTTTTTATTCCATACCTTTTTCAGTGGGCAAGGAGTCTTCAGGGTGTGCTCCATTTCATGAGGCCCTCAAGATATTTTAAAAAGAAAATGGATAACTTCGGTGAGGCCTTCTAAAAAGTTGTCATGGGTAAGGTGGATTTGAGGAAGAGTTCTCACATTCTAGAAGATGCCTCATGTGGCCAGCATAATATATAGCCTCTGCTAGCTAACCTACAACTTGCCTTCTTGTGCTAAAGGTTTCTTTAACTGAAAGTGGAAGTGTGAAAAGTGATTGTCTGGTGCTTTATAACCAGATTATTCTGGGCAGATGGGGCTCATTTATCATGATAGGCAGTCCATCTAGGAAAGCAGTCTCTGATTTCAAACCAAGAAGACCAGGCCTGGCCAACTGATTTGCAAAAGTGTGCCAATCACACGTGCTCTATGGGTCTTCATCTTAATGGAGTATACCAGTACAATGCTAGGGTATTCCCCTGGAAACAACATGTGACCAAGTCATCTGACAGCTGTGGAAAATGGGGATGGGCTACTGCATTCTAGGTACATGTGGCTAAAGATGCAAGCCCAAGAACTATCTGTAGCTTCTCTGAAAGAGGGAATCGTGACTGGGAAATCAAGAGAAGTAGCTGAAACACTGAACAGAGTGTGCGCATATTGACTGAATACAGGAGATTACATATTGACTGAATACAGGGTTTAAAATCCAGGAACATAAGGGAGGGTTACAAGATAATGTATCATGGCTCAGTAGCAAAGAGGAATGGAGTAGGAATAATCATAGCAGAAATATTACAAGATAAGATAGTGAACATCCAAAGGAAGATGTCGCACTGATGGAAATTAGAATAGCACTGAGCAGAAAACAAATATTTAAAGTTATATGTGAATACATGCCATAAGTTATTTGTACACTTGAGGAGAAAGAGGAATTCCAGATAGTGAGGGACCAAGTAATACGTGAAGACCACAAGTTGAGTACTATATTATCAGAGCAGATCTCAGTAAAGGTGTGGGAGAATGCAGAGAGGGCTATGACAATTGTTATGGAGGATGAACCTTTGGAACTAGAAATGAAGCAGGTGATGATAACTAAGATATCTACAATTGGGCCA
The DNA here is from genome assembly GCA_007922155.1 of Mesoclemmys tuberculata. NCBI lineage: Eukaryota > Metazoa > Chordata > Testudines > Chelidae > Mesoclemmys > Mesoclemmys tuberculata. The sequence goes on from ML675631.1 coordinate 18,960,310, forward strand.
TGGACTCTGGGTAACATATATTTCCTAAAGAGGGAGGATCACTGAATTACATACAAAAGCTGTGCTAACAGGTCCCAGATCAATTACTTCCTGATAAGAGGAAGAGTCTGTAAAGTGAGAGAGCAGACTGTGTATCAACAGAGATTGCTTATAATAGACATCTGGGTGAGGAGTACAATGTGGGGGAAAAGATGGGTTGTGGAACAAAGAATAAAAGAAGTAGAGACTCATGGATAGGGCAGTTAGTCTGAGATTTAAGAATGAGGTTATATGGGGGTTGGACAATGACCAAACTGACCATGATGATATCATTGACATTTAAGGAAAAAAATCCATACATACTACAAAAAGTGCACAAGCTACCTGTGGTCAAATGAAAAGTGGGAAATGTCATGGCAAGGAGACATGGTGGTAATCCATTGAGGTGCAGGAGGCAGTAAAGAAGGAGGAGAAAAGATTTAACCAATGGCAGAAAATAAGAATGGTGAGTGGAAAAGTATGAAAGAAAGAATGGTGGAAAGTTATGAGGAAAACAAGATGGGAAAGAGAAAACACAGTAAAGAACAATTGTGGAAGCTAAAGGTCAGGCATTTAAAGATTTATATGCAGGACTACTAATGAAGGAAGGGGAAAAAGGAATTTATAGGTTAGACAAATTGGAAAAAGAAGCTCAGAAGACTTGGGAGCTTTCAAGTGTGTGAAAAATTAAAATGGAAAAGTATTCGTGGAAGTCTGTGCAATCATTAGGAGATAGCAGTTTTATGAGAAACTGCTCAATGAAGAGAATGCAAAAAACTGATCATGGAAATATGTGCAAGCAACATCCTCATGAAATCTATCACCTTGTTGGATAGCATTAAAGATCATGAAAAAGGGGAAGACAGCGGGACGAGAGGGCATACCAGTCAAGGCATTTAAAGCCATGAGGTAATGGAAAAGTTCATCATTCTCATCATCAGTTTAATTCTCCATACTGGAAAAGTGCCAGATGAGTGGAGAAAGAGCATGTTGATCCCTATCTTCAAGTGAAAGGAGATGTGGAAGAATATAGTAATTATCTACCCAACAAGCTAATGAGTCACACTAGGAAATGGCTGGAAAGAATTATCACAAAAAGCCTTCAGGAGGAGCTGGAGTATGAAGTAAGCAACAACCAATTCAGCTTTATGCCAGGAAGGTCAATAATGGATGTTGTGTTTGCAGTGCAAAATGTCAGGAGAAGTACAGGGAGAAAAGCAAGGAATTGCACTTAGTATTTTTGGAGTTAGAGAAGGCTTATGACAGAGTTCCTGAAAAAATGTTGTGGTAGTGCTTGTGGTCATGCAGTCTGCTGGGAATGTAAGTTCAGACTATCATAGACATGTCTGATGGCAGTCAGAAGTAGCTCTGGCTACTGTGGGACATTCACTGTAACGGTAAGCCTACATCAAGGATCAGTCTTGAGTCTATTCCTATTTGTGATTGTAATGGACACCTTGATGCAGAAGTTTCCATAAAGCATGTTGACATTTTGTTGTGCTATGAAGATAGAACCACGGAGGGTTGCATTAGCAGAAAATGGCTTACAAATCAACTGACAAAAGACTGAATGCATGCTATACTTCAATAAAAGGGACAACAAGAAGCCATTAAAACTAGATGGTATAAAGCTAAAGTCTATGCAACAGATTTTAAATCTTGGTTTAGTGTTGACCCATAATGGGAATGTGGATGCAAATGTTAGGAGCCACATGAAGAGTTCTTGGTGAGAGCTGATGGGAATTTTTTTGTGATAAAAATATGCCAAATCAACTAAAGAGAAAATTACATATCATCATGATTAGGCCAACCAGGACATATGGGTCCGAATGCTGGTCAATGAGGAAGCGAGAATAATTACTTCACGCTGCTGAAATGAGAATGGTGGATTCTGAGTAACATGAGAGCTGACAGGCTACACAGTGAAATGGTGCAGGTAAGACACAGATAGCCTCCATCTCAGAAAATCTGATGGAGTATTGTCTGAGATGGCTGGGTCATGTTAGATGACGAGATGTAGAATATGTTGGCCAGACAGTACAAGAGCTCATAGTCGAGGGATGAAGACCATGAGGAAGACTAGAAAGAAGTGGTTTGAGGTGCGGAAGGAAGACATGAAGAAAGTTGATGTCAATTTGGGAGATACACTTGGAGACAAAGAAAAGAGCCATGGATCCTGACTGACATGAAAAGCAAAGGCAAAGAAGAAAAGGAGGATAACTTCAGTGACTGCTTGGTGGCTTGCCAAGTTCTATCAGATGCAAAAGATAGGGGATAGTGTTCTATTGACCCTGAAGTTAGTGGGGAACTCCACGTCACAGTTCTGAGGGATACTTTCTGACTGAAGAAAGAGCTTCCTCCTCCCCTACTTTGTCTCTCATTGGACAATCACAGATTGATACCCATAAATGTCAGACACTTTTGAAATGTTGGTCCAGCGGACTTACATAAGGTCACATGGCACAACAGTGCTGAAGCTATCAACAGAACCCAAGAGTCTGGGCTCTAGTCACAAGATAACTTTTGCAGCAGAGACAGATGGTTAAGGCCTTCTAGAGTTTCCCTAGTTCTTTACATGTTGAACACAGATCTGCTGACATGATATCTAACTTTCTGTTCTAGCCTTAAAAAGTCTGTCCAGCTGGCTAATTTGAATACCCAGTGATTCACAGACAAACAAGGCATATTCTTTAGCCACTCTCTTTCTTGTCTCTCTGATAAATTTGTATTGGCTACACTTATGTTGACATATTTACTGAGGCTAGATTTTTTGCAAAGGAATTTAAGGGAGTTGACGGCACCATACCATGGGTGGAGGGGGAAGGAGGAGGTGTGTTGTATGACTTGTCAGGGGAAGGAGTATACCTCTTTAAGTAGCAGAGAGGCACAGAACTTTTCTGCATATGCAGAGCGGGTCAGCATGGGGCTGCTTACTCATCCACATTGTGACAGAAAGAGGGGGAAGATTATATAAGTGAAGGCTAGGTAGGAGAAACCCTCTTTCACCTGGTGCAGTGGTGCAACACCCACTCTTGAAAATGGCAAAATCCCAGGTTTGGTTAGGATTTGCTGTGTGTACCGCACTAGTAACTCCTTTCTCCAGGAGCTGGAAAGAAATTTTTCCCTCCATGCCAGATTGGTAGGCTTTGGGGTTTGTTTGTTTGTTTTTGCCTTCCTCACAGCAGGTTCAGGGAGAGGGGGCTTATCTGGGGTAAGGATGGAACAGGAGTTGGGCTATGATATTGCATCTCATTATGTAAGTGGAGGATAGATTTCCAGTGCAGGTACTCATAGGGGAGGAATATGGTGATCAGATACATTGTTTGATAAAGAATTTAAAGGAGCAGAAAGGGGAGGGGATTAGGGCTCCTATGACTGGCATGCCAAGGAGCCAACCTCCCATCCTTTTTCACCCACCTTGACCCATTTGAAGAGGTGGTATATCATAAGGTCCTAGCAGAAGGTTTGTCAGGAATCATTGGTCTATAGGATTCTTAAGCATTAGTAAGCTCCAACCTGCTTCCCAGAGATCTGCTAACATTTGCTAAGGCAGAAGCTCAACCCTGGCAGAGGACTCCAGTCCTGGAACCTGATTGGCAGAATGCTGGGGGTCCTGATTGGTCCAGAGCTTCTATATAAATCCAGCACAGGAAATGGAAGTTGTCCATGCAACTGGTATCCACTTTGCTCCCATGGCTTGATTTTTCTGGCATTCCAGGGACTCTTGGTGTCTGATTTGTGGTTCTGATCTCTGGTTTGTCTCCTGCCTCTGACCTCTTGGTATCCTGACCCAGCTGATTCTTGACTTCTGTTCTGTGACTATAGACTCCAGCTCTGTCCACTAGGTCTGCCTGCCCATAACCTGACTCTGATTGGTTTTGGCTGGGGACCATGATGGAAAAGGGAGCTGATGGAAACCCTCTAGGTAGATATGAAATGATCATGGAGTTCTCTGCATTTACACCTTTATCTGCCAGATACTCCCCGACACTTAATTAAGTTGCAACCTATTTAAGCCACATCCAGTGTCCTTGTCCTTTTTCTGGTATAGCCGGACCATGAGTGCCAGAACTTAACTACCCTCAGGATCATCTGAAAATCCCAGGCTGAACTTTTATGAGCATTGTTTACTCTACATTATTTTCTTTGTTTGACTACATCGAATTATGATATCATAGATCAACAAAGCACAATATATTAAAAATATATACACAGAAGGCCCAATCCCATTTACTTCAATGTCAAACATTTTGGGGTTCTGGTGCCTGCTATCTGCTACAAGATAGCAGGTGTTCAATCAAAATTGTTAATGTATTTTCAGTGGATCCGATATACTTTAAAAGCAGGTAATTAGAATTATCCACAGATACTTTGAAGTCATGAATAATTCATTTCCTGCACATCAATAAAATAATTATTGTATATTATCATTCTTAGCTTTCTACTTCAATAAAATTGCTCACATCATGTCACTGTCATCGTAATGTGTCTTTTATTTCCCATATTAATGAATATTACTAGTGGAATGAGGAAAATTGTAATAAGATTTAACATTACTTTTAAGCTTTTCTGTTGTATTACACTGGAGTGATACAATATCCACATTCTGACTAATCATGGATTTGCATTCTCGCCCACCTTGGCCTCTCTTCAACATTGTCTTTTTAAGATAATTGCCAAGTGTTTCTCAGAACTTTTGCTTAGTTTATCTCTATTCGCTACATACTTTTTTCCCCAAAAAATTCATGCAGTTTGTATTGTAACACTTTTCTTGTGATCATGCTAAGAAGTTTTATTAGAGTATCCTATAAGGATTTACTAAAACCGTGATCCTCCAAAGATTTATGCCTGTGTTTAAATTTAATTTCATGAGGGCTACACTTGTGCTTAAAATTAAGCATGTGGGAAAGACTTTTTCTACCAGCTAAAGCCTAGATTTGCATTTTTCAAGTTGATTTTTTTCCAGTTAAAAATGACTTAAAATTAAAAATTGTAATGGGAAATTTTAATTTTGGTTGAAATTTTTGTTTTTGTTTTCTTCTGGAAAAAACTGCGTAAAGCTATATATGGTTGTTTAAATAAACCATAAAATACAACGAATAAATTTCATTTTTAAAAATGAAAATTGAAATCTTGTAATGCTTTTGAAAAAAAATATTTATAGTTTATACATTTTTGCTAGATTTTGTTTTAAAAGATATCCTCCCAAAATTTCCCACTCAAAACAACCTGGTATTTTTGACTATCCCTAACCAATCCTTATAGTTTTAAACCTTTGCTCCTTACATATCCAAAATTTCTGCTGACATCAAGGTACTTAAAAATATCAGACTGTAACCCTTTATCTTGTTGGGGGTTTTGAGATTCCAGTCTCACCTCCACAACCTTTCATAAATGTAATTTATAACATAAAACACAAGACAAGAGAAGCATCTACTTATTTATTATTTGAAAGACTTTCCTGATCAATATGCTTTTATGTTCTAGGCACATAAACCCTCTGTGCACTATTCAGTGGTAAACAATTCCACTATTAGTTCTACACATGCAGAGTGGTCCCTGGATCAAACTCTTAATTAAGAAATATGATCAGCTAATCATATAAACTAAATTCTGTTCTTGGATGTACTTGCTCAGTTCTAAATGATTTTAATCAGAGCAGTGCATTAGCTTCCAAAGGCACCTTTTATGTCAAAGATGTATCATATTTCTTTAGAAACTTCCCATATGAGGCCCAATCCTTCTCCCATTGAAGTCCCTGGCAAATCTCCCAGTGATTTCAATGGCAATAGGATAGTAGCCTAAAATTTCCTTTAAGAATGCTATGTTTAAGTCACTGAGAGCTATTTTCTGCTATTTTTATTCCCTTTGCATAGTACTCTACTTTAAGCAATCAAATTGAAATCAATGGAACTGTTCACAGAGTAAGTTACTACTGATCGAGAGTAAGGGTGGCAGAAAATAGGCCTCAGTCATTATACCATGATGCAATATTTACATTTGACGTCCATGCTTTTAGCAGCCGGATGCTGCAATGGGCGGTTGTGAGGTTAAGAGGTAAACTGAGGTCTGCAGCCTGAGTCATTCTTTAAGGCTCAGAAAGTCTTTTTGAGGGAAAAAAAATGTTTTCCACTTTGTTTATCATTTATCAAACATCAATGAATCTTACATTTTTAACAAGGCCATTATTTCCTGTTCGTCCACGCTGGCATGGAGTTTTTTCTTTTCTAAGAACTGTCATGCTCTTTAGTCTTGACAAGGTATTTTCCAGTGCAGTAAGCCTTGCATCAAGATGTTGAAGATTACTTGATGTTGTGTCTGCCTTTCTTGTCTATCTTAGGTAAAGATTTCTGCTCTGAATACGGGTGTTTTGTGTAAAAAGGGTAAGGCCAGACTTTTAGAAATCATATAAATTCTAGCATTGATGGAGAAATAAGATGCAGTACAATATTATCAATGGTTCCAATTAGTACTGACAGACAAAGCTATGCATAAGCATCCTTTACGCATGTGTAAAATGTGATGTTTATAAGATAAGGAAAATTAAGTTAAAGCCAACTCTTTTGCTACAATTATGGTGTGAAAACTGGCTAAATTACACTTTAGAATGTACCAAAATGTTCATTTGCCCAGGTTGTAGGTTTTAATCCTGCAAGCTGCTCCATATACTTGGATCTCCTGTCTCCATGACAAATGCAACTGAAATCAGGCAGGATCCAGGATCCTAGAGAATGGCCTGGGACCCCTGTAAAATCCTGAGAATGGTAGAGTAGAACAAAAAAATTGAAATGCACTTCAAAGTGCATTTAATTGGTGGAAACACAATTTCTCTCCAGATTTACTAGGAATGCCCATTACTAATGCCTCTCAATGTACGTTTCTGGGCTTACCGCTTATGGATTGTGGCTGGACAAAATTATCCCTTTCCAGTTGGTTTTGAATTTAATCATACATCCTCAAAGGGTCAGCTCTCAAAGGAACAACAATCTGGTGGAGGCACAAAGACTGTAACCAAAACTCTTCGTTCAAGAAAGATGAAAGAATACCCTGTGTAGGCCCTGATCCTGTAACTTCTCCTATGCAAACAGACCCCTGCTCTTGCAGAGAGGGTTGGAACCTAAGTCATCATTTCCAACTCTTAACAAATTATCTAGATATTTAGCTCTGTGTAAACAATTTATGACAATACCCAGTTTTTATATAACAGTATTTCTATCCTCAACAAATTTCCCAGATTGTGTAGACGAGCACAAAACAACATCTTGAGCCCAATTCTTTAAACCTTGTGTAGTCATTTAAATCTGAATAGAGTGAGTGCGGGGTGGGCAGGAACCTGTACTGTTCTGATTTGCTACTGCTTTACACTCTCTCCTCACCCACTTTGCAAAGGTGTAAATGAGTGCAGTAGAGAGTCAGTAGAGAACCAGACCCCAGGGATCAGTTCATTAGATGGTGTACATTTATGTAGCTCTGTGTAAGTCAAAAGAGCTATGCCAGTTCACACCAGGTGAGGACCTGTATTCAGGAATTTGTGAAAACTTTTCCTCCATAAAAGCACTCACAGCAAACGTAGGCAGCAGGACTTGGAAACTGATGGAGAGCTGTGTGGAAACCTTGTCAAGAAATGCCTTTGCAAGCTTTGCTCACCTTTCCCTTTGAGGGCAAGATCATTCATTAATATTGGAGAAAAAATTGCAGAAATATTGGGAAAAGTATTTTTAATCTTCCTGTTTGCCTATCGCAAGTGTGTTGAACAAAGGATTATTTGTATTTGATGGTGAGATAATGAGTGTGGTCTTAGACTTTGCAACTGGTAGTGCTGTGCATGGGAAACAGGTTGTGTGTGATTGAAGTAGAGCTGCGTGACTGTGGGGGTTGAGCTACAGAGAATAATCTGAGCCGACACAGTGCTAGTGAAAGGTTGAATGAGCCCACCAAACCGAAAGTCCCCCCCACAGACTGAAACCTACAAAGAAAGGAGTTTAGCATATGGTTTGTTTGTTTGTTTGTCTGGCTATGATTGTGATTGTTAGCCAGTGGTTAACATCCAGTGCTGGAACAGCCAGCCTGAGTGAGGATCTGATCCTAAAAACACATACACTCACCTACTGAAAATAATGAGACTACTCAAGAGAGTGGCTTTACTTATATGCATAATCGTTTGCAAGATGAGGCCCAAGAGGAGTAGGGTATTTTGTGTATTGCAACATCATTAAGCTCCATTATAGATTCATTTGCTGCTTTACTTTACTTTCATTGAGGTCCATTACGTTTACTGGACTTATTCATCCTTTCAAAGAAATCACAATGAAAATAGCAGACCTCGAAAACTGAGGTTTTTCAGGTCTTGTTTTTTTAATTTTGAATAAATCTTGAATTTCACAAAAAGTTGTGACATCTCATGGGGTGTTGCACAAATCTGACAATAGTTGGATGAAAACAAGTCCACATTTCACTCAGATTCATTGCTGCCTCTTTCTACCCCCCTCCCAAGGGGAAAAAAAACTTAGATATTCTCATGACCATTGTGTTCTAAACCCTGGCCTATCTTCCTCTGTGTGAGTGGCCGCATTGTTTAACGTATAATCCCAAACTGAACACCTGTTTTGGACAGCAGCTGCCTATCAAGATTACTTTTTTTTTTAAATGCTGGGATCATCGAGACATGTTTCTATGGGTTGAAGATGGTAGGGGAGGGAGATGGAAGTCATTGAATGAATCAATGACTTCAGGCAACAATTACCTATTTCAACTGTACACTCACATTTGCTAGAATCATTTGCTAGATTCTAATTCCCCCACTACCACTTTTAATACATCACCCTCAATTATCTTATTGTATATTTACTACCAACCAAGCAAGAAATGCTTTATTAGTGATGGATCAGCTAAGTTTTTACAAAACCTCAAACTTTTTTTTAATTTATATGTTCCACAAACTTTTTAATTTTCACAAAACATTCTTCCCTCTTCCTCTCTTCCATGTTATGCTTTATTTAAGGAATAATTTACTGCAAGAAAGCATTGTTTTTAACAATTACATGTATTTAATTCATCAGAAATTTATTCTATGCACACAACAAATAATCTGTTTTAAAAAAATAATTGGTTGGTTGGTTGGTTGGTTGGTTGGGGGGGGAGTTGTTTTTTCCCATGCCCAACAAGTAGGAGCAGAACTTGAATCAGTCATTAAAAACCATATACGAATTCAGCGTGTAGCAGTATAGAAGTTGCATTTTGCCAGAATCATGCAGACGTTGATATTCAAAATGTTAAAAACCTGTTCTTAAAGCCAGGTTTGGTTTGGTTTTTATTTTGTTTTAGACTTAACTTTGGTGCTCAAAAATAAATAAATATAAAAATCTTATTCCTTGTTTTATTACAAAATTCATTCATAAACAAATATTGTTTAAATTTAAGATTTTTAATGTGCATCTTCATTTTAGAGTTATCTTAAAAATAATAATTTGGTACACAGAATGTTTCCTACTAAACCACTGCAATATTCCGGGTTGGCTTGTATGTCCTGGATATTTGCTGTACTGCTGTTGCACATAGGCATGACTGAGACCTCTTCAAATGTGTATCTAATTTGCAGTTGTCTCCCCTTCTAATAGCTAGCCTGGAAAAGGATGTTCATTAGCTCTCTTACCTGTGCCATTTTGAAACTCAAATTTCAGTGTGTTTTTAATTTGAAGCAGAAGGTTGTGATTCCCTCATATCATGTATAAACATCCATTATATTTACATGACCACCAAAAGAAAAGGCCAGAGACATTTCTGTACTTGGTGATGCTTTATTTCTCTAATTATCCTTTTCCCTACAGACGATTCCATTCCATTTCACAACTGGATACTCTTCCACTCTTAATACTTATTTATTTGAGTCTTTCTAAACTCAATTAATTAGCTAACAAATGTAGGCTTACTTTAACTTTATTCACTTTGTTTTCAATTACGGTGAAATTCATCTGATCCCTGTGCACAAAGCCTCTGCAATTCTCAGATCCTGCTTAAGCAGGATATAAATGGTGCATATTTCCTCCTTTCCACTGATGGGGTGGTGAATTTCACCTTTCGTTATATTTTTTCCTACTGGTAAAACAATTCTGATATCATTGAATCAATTGATCCTTTCTAGATGGTTATTCATCTACATTTTCACTCTTGTGATTTTACCAAAGCTGAGCTAATTTCTTGGTACTTTAAAGCATTATTGAGAAGCATTTGATTTTTAAGTACATCTGTTTTCTAGGCGGAGAAAAAAAGTGTGGTCTTTCTAATTCTAGTATACTTATTTCTGTGCTTGTCATATATCTCATTGTTTTTAAACTTGTTACTGAGGGAAAAAAATTTCAATCCTCAGTGCTATAGGTTTACATCATGAGATGTATTTTGATTGTTTCCAGTATCTTGACTTTTTCTTTATATCTAAAGTACCTAGCACATTCTTTCTGGTGTACATTAAAGTCCATTTCTAAGAGAAATGAAAGAAATTCAGTAATTATAATACAACCAGCCATTGGGACAAAGCCCAAGTCTAGTTAACAAATCCTAAATCCTGTGTAAAAGATATATAGTAGGACCTGGCACACAAAGCACTGGATAAGACATATAGCCACTTCTTGAGAATGAGGTAAAAAGCTGCTCAGGGACAGAGAGCACTCAGGCAAATGAGCTTTCATCATTACAAACATTCATCAGTGAATTAGAGGAAGCGGGAAACTTTCAGTTGACAAAATGAAAATGTTGCTACTAGAAAATTTCAGTGGTATCCCTTCTCTCCTACCCCATCCCCATTTTTCTGATCAATTCTCACATGGAGTCTGGTCTTTTCCTTTACATCTCAAATTCTGAGGCCATAGAACTTAAGCCCCAAAACTACTGTAGTTTCTGCAGAAAGATACAGATAGACCAAGGCTTTGTTCCTTACAGTAAAGTAAAATAATTACATCAGAGTGAGTGATGGTCATATTCATTCATGATTTTGTTAATTGTAGGTTAGGTTACAAACTTGCTCTTTAGTGGACTTCTGTGCTCCTCAACAATTTTAGATGACACAACCAGCATCTGTGGAACCACTAATAGTCAGATCCTCAGCTAATGTAGATCAGCCTAACTCCATCAACTTCATTGCACATTACCCTTTTACTTAAACCACTCCACTGGTTTCATGTAAAAATTCCATTGTATCCCAAAATCATAGTATCCTTTCAAATGATTGTAAAGTATTCCCTCTGTTATCCCCCTTTTTTATTTTCAGCCTAGGCCTCAATGAGCTCTTATTGTTAGTGATATTTATGGGATATTTAATAATCTCTCTGTGTTTGTGAGGTGTGCATTTAATTGGATAGTTTTACAGTTAAATAAAAACTTCAGAGTTCTTGTTCTTAGATATTTTAAAAGTTAAAAAGAAGCCTAAATCTTATGTCTTCTTCTTGAGTTCCAACAGTCTTTGTGACGTACTCACAATTATTTTAGTTTATTCGATAGTTCTCTGGTGTATACAATAAAGGATATTATACACCTCTCATGACAGACTGATACATATTTTTAAAGCCACTGTCTTTGTTCTGTTTATTTCATTCTTAGTGACTTAACTTCCTTCAGTGAAGTGCAGGAACTGAGAAAAATACCCTAATGTTAATTCTAATGGAAAGAAATAGAAAACAACTGCACCTGGTGAAGAAAAAAAAATGGGAAGACACCTGGAGATGTTCCAAATGTGCATTTTCTTAATAATTAGCACATCATACACCTAGTTAGCATCTCATAAATAACCATAAAGTAGTCACTTAATGAATCATTTTACTTTGCACTGTCAGAGGTTACAGGAAAAGCAAAATGGTTTGTTTATTTTAAGAACAGGATGCAGTTTCTCCTTTGGTTTTGCTAGAAAAATATTCCAGCATAAAAGTTAATATCTATTTTACATAGTTACACTATCCCTTAAGCCATACAAAATGGTGAATTAGGGACAATTACAGATAACATTTGCATGTGCTACGTAATACATATACTTTGATCTATGACGGTTTGATCAAAAAAAAAATGTCTGCAACTCACTATAATGTATCTCCTGTGGATACAGGAATCAGAGTACTTGGCTTTTAATGGTCCAGTGATGCCATAATCATTCTCAGTGTTCAGCTTCCACTGAAGTGTATTAAGATGAAGGGTAGTCAGCACCTCTTGAGAGATGACCTTGAGCAAGGAATAAGTCCTGAGAGGTGCCAAAGAAGCTCAGCTTCCACTGATCGGTGGGAAGCAATAAAGCTGAGAGTTTTGCTTTGGATGGTCTTGCAGTTAAGACATCAGACTAGGACTTTTGAGATCTGAGCTCATTTCCCAGCAATTACTGACTTCCTTGAGTATGTCAGTTACTAGTTGGGGCTAATTCAAAGCTAACTGAAGTCCGTGAAAGACCAGTTGATTTAAATGGACTCCAGGTCAAGTCCTCTGTGCATTAATTTCCTGTGTGCAAAAATGGGGATAATACTTGTTTGCCTTAAAGTGGCCTATGAAGATAAGTCTATAAAACATGAGATGACTTACCATGATGATTAAGGCCCTCATTCAGCAAGGTACTTACAGATGTGCATAACTTTATGCAAGTTTGTGGTCCCACTGAGTACCGCTGAATCAGGGCATCTGTATCTGAGGAGGGGAATATAGGTATCTAGGTAGACATAGCACACGAAATTGGGTCCATAAATTATCTATGCTTATTTAAACCCTCTGTAAAACAAGTACAGTGATAATGTGAGGCTTCACTAATGGTTGTCAGACATCTGAGATCCTACATGCAACGTATTAACAATAGCTGTAGAAATGTTAGGAATTGTCTCAACTTGATTGATGATACAAATTTGAGGAAGAGTTTAGAATTTAAAGAGGATTATCTATTCCTGATTAATTAAAGAGTGTGGACACTCTTATTTTCAAATAAATGACTGTGGTATGGTATGTAGTATTTTTAAAATACTTTCTCACTCCAAGTTCTATTTACACCATTGAAAAATGTAGTATTTATTTTCTAGCCACCATAATTTGAATCTATTAGGAATTTAACCCACAAACAACATTCTCATTTCAAATTACAAAGATTTTTTAAAAAGTAGGAGTTAAAAACAATTTAGTCTTCAAACTAGTATTGTGACTGATAAAGATTACAGGCCTAAATATGTGTATTTTTTTGTCAAAACTTCAGCTTTATCACTTCCCACTGTAATCATGGAAGCTGAACTTCTTTGGCACCTCTATGGACTTATTCCTTGCTCAAGGTCATCTCTCAAGAGGTGCTGACTGCCTTCAATCCTAATTCACCTCAGTGGAAGTTGAACACTGGGAATGATTATGGTACTAGTGGACCATTAAAAGCCAAGTATTCTGATTCCTATCTCTACAAGAGATGTATTATAGGTGAATTGCAGAGACTTTTTTTTTTGGTCAAACCATCAAAGATCAAAGTATATCCATTACATAGCACAAGCAAGTGATATCTGTAAGTGTCCCTAATTTTTGTTTTGTTTTTTTGCTAAAAACACCTCAGATAGGATTAGAGAGAGAAATTGTGGTATGCTGGACTGATCTGACTAACATCTACTGCACAGAACAAATGTACAAGGTGCCCTTGAAGTCAATAGGAAAACTCCCAAGGTGATTAGATTCCTATTTTTTAAAGTTATTGACATTTTAAATAGTAACTCAGCATGGTTATTGGGAGTTAAATCACAGAAGTTGAGGGAGCTCAGCATCTCAAAGACCTGGGTGCTCATTGAACATTGCCACATTTTTTACAACTCTGCCTGTCCACAATTACATCTCATTAACACCACCCAAATGATATATTACATTTTCATGATCTGCCCTTTCAATAGTTCATTTCCATAGTGTAAAATCCTTTGGCATCTTATCTCAGAAACACGTATCCAAAGTAGTTCCTAGAACCCTCCCCTCACTATGAATTTTTTTTTATAGAAAGTCCTTTAAATTCTGCCTAAACAGCATGATATCAAATTTATTCAGGAGTATATTAAAAATATTTTATTGGACCAACTTCTGTTGGTGAGAAACAAGCTTTTGACCTTACCCAGAGCTGTTCTTCAAGTCAAGAAGACAACATCAAGAGCTTGTCTCTTCCACCATCAGAAGTTGGTCCAATAACAGATATTACCTCCCCCACTTGTGTGTGATATTGTGGCACCAACACAGGCACAACAACACTACAAATAATATATAGAAACTGGTAGGTTCATCACAGTTCCCACCTGCCCCACTCACTAGATTTCTATGAAATGTTCAAAGAACTGTTCTGGCATTGAACTTCCCCAAACAGAACAAAGTCAGTTGAGAAGACGATTTCACATGGTTCATTGTCATTCGCAAAAGCAGATGCCTAAAGTTTAACTTCTAAATCAGTATTTTGGGTCCAAAATAAGTGGCTTGGTTTCCAGCAGTGCTGAGCACTCAGCAGCTCTTACTGAAGTCAATATGAGCTATTGGGGGCTTGGTGGTATTGAAAATCAGGCCACTTATTTAGTAGCCTAGATTTGGACTAGGCTTTGAACACCAGATCTTGAAAATGTTGCCCTCTATCTACATTCATATAGAATAAAAGTGCTAAGGGCCAAATCTTGCAGTTCTTACCAAAGCAAAGTTGTCATTAATGGATGTTTTTCTGGACTAAGTAGTGCAATGACTTCCCCCCTCTTCCCCTTATTCCTCAGGCTGCAGAACTACAGTGCAGCTACTTTGTGCCTGCCACTCCAACTTCGAGGCAGGAACAGTACCTGCTATTCCTCTGCGCCCTATGCTGTTTTTGAACCATTGCATCCATATTGTTAAAAATCCTCTGGCCCTTCACGAAGCCCATCCCAATCCTCTAATCTCTCTGGTGGCCTTTTAAGAATCTGCATGGAATTATCTACACAGCATATAGAGGTGCACACAGCTTTCCCCACACATCCAGTTTGTTCATGGGTCTCTGCATAGTCTATCTATGAGTTTAGGTGGTGTAGGTGGCCTTCAATCAACCTTTCATATTGAGATAAAGTTTAAAAAGTCAAAGTTTGGAGCAATCTGGTTAACAACTTGAAATCTTGCTACTTTTTTCTTTATATAAAAAGCAACTAAAAATCTTTTGGAAATTTTTTTTTTAACAGAATAAACAATCAGAAAATTATACTTTGAGGGTCCTTGACATCCATCAACTTTCTTTAACTGAGAGGTACCAATAATGTGTCTTTGTGAAAAGAGCGTGTGATCATAATCACATGTGGTGATCACATAGGATGTATTTTTGGATTTCTTAATGTAGCATGCCACCCTGGAATGTATCATTAGAAGTTGTCAACAGCAAGGAGAACTGCCAATCATGTTAACAACTAACTACTTTTAAAAATCAATCTAGTGACTTTAATTATGATTAAGTATTTATGAGAAGAAGTAACATTGAATATACAAATCCTTCTGGTAATATTCTCAAAGTATTTATTTCCCCTGTGGTGCTAGGCCTTACGCTTATAAAGCACTTAAAGTGAATTTGTAACTTTAAGGTCAATGGGATGTTCTTACATAAGCAAAATTTGCACTGGAGACAGCGTGTTATCAATCATCAAACAAACAACCCCCACCCCTTACACCCACTTGCTGCTCCAACAACTAGCCATAACTGCACAATCTGTAAACTCATTGAATGAACTGTCTACAACCTATAGTTACTTCCCTTGAACTCCATCTTGCATTTTCTCCAGTCTGCTTTTTGTCCTCCTAGTTTAACTGAGACTATTAATACCAAAGTCTCTAATGATAGTCTTTTGACAAAAGGCCTTATTCCAAAGGTATTTAGTGCCTAAAGATGCAGATGACACCTGTTGATAATTTAAAGAGAATGAAAGTAGCCATTTGGTGCCTAACTCTCATTAAAATCATACCTCATATACTTAGATGCTTTTGTAAATCCCACTAGGGCACCTCTTTAGGAAGCTACATACCTTTGGAAATCTGGCCCTAAGCCTTATGACCTATATACTTCATGTTCATTACCAACCTCTCTGTTGCAACCTTCTTTTCTCTGGCTACCTCACCCACCATCCCATGTAACTCACTTCCAGGTTATACAATGTGCAGCTGCTGAGATCATCTTGCTTGCCTATTGCTCTGCCCATTCATCTTATTTGAAGTTCCCCACTAACTCCCTGTTTTCTACCACATTATATTTAACCTTCTTGTTTTCACTTTCAAAAAACTTTCTGTCCCTATTTAGCTGCTCTTGTTCTGCATAGGAACAATTCCTGTTTTATTGTCAATGCCAGTTCTAAACTCTGCTGTGCAGATGGATGGTGGAGTAACTCATTAGGCACTTCTGTCCTGGCCTGTGTTTTGTTGAAACAATGACTACATTAAAACATGCTATTGGTCAGCTTTTGGAGATCAGTGGGCTTGGATTAGAAATCAGAGATTTCAATGATCTTATTATGCAGTTAGTGTGCAGCTCTGCCACTAGTTTAGTAAGATTCTGTACTACTCTCTTGGTTTCAACTATTGATACAGGCCAGGATTTTCAAAAATAGGAGGCCAGATTTAGCATTCTAAAACCATATTTGGGGTCTTGAATAAGTAGGCTGATTTTCAGAAGCTCTGAATGCCCACTGTTTTTAGTGGGAGCAGTTGTGTGCTTAAGTACAATATAAAATCTTGGCCAACATTGTTTCTAAATACCACATCCATCTATTCTGTGTCCATAGGTAATCCTTGTGATGTGTGACAAAGAAAGCATGGAGGTAAGTAGAAGAAATCCTGCTCCTAATTATGAGAGACAATTTTAAAAATTCCACACCGTAGTTAGACAATTTCTTTCCCACCATCATAATATCTTTTGAACTTCAAACCCAAGGAATTCTTATAGGTGATAAACAGCCAGGTAAATCTTGGCTGTCCTACTCAGATTGAATTGACTGGTTTTACAATGGCAGATCAGTGTCCATGGAGGAGGAATGGAATTATCATTCAAAGCTTTGTGGTTGAAAAATTTCTGCCTTCCCATGAGAAGTTTCAAACAGAAATTTTGTTTCAAATTGATTTTCTGAAATGAAAATTTTCATTTCTTTTGACTGAAAACGTCAGGATTGATTTGTGTTTTAATTAAAAAAATTGACACAAAATTACATTTTAATCAAAACAGCCAAAATTTTAATTTCATGTTGATTTGAACAAAAAATGTTTGTTTCAAAAGTTCCTGTTGGAAAACCATTTTTGCCATCCAAACTGACATTTTCCTGTGGTGGAAAAAATATTGGTTTTGATTAAATTGTGTTTTTTAGCATGTGAAAGTTTTTGACCACCTCTAGATTAAAAGGTTTGAAGTTCACAAAATACTATCTACACTAACTCTCTGAATAAAGTAGGACATATAATTTTATCCAGTTATTCCTATTTTGAACCCTATAACTTACATTTGATTAAAGCAAATATTCCAGAAAAGCATTAATTTTGACTGATCTCCCTCACTGAGGTCCTGAAGACTGAGACTGTTTTGGGTTACAAACTGCCAAGTTCACCATATCTTCATTCTAAGAATCTTGCTGTTCTTTACCCTGCTTTTGATTTTAGTCTGATTCTCATTCCAGACTGTATAGATGCAAAGTTTGTCTGACAAAGACATTAATAAAAATCTGTGCTTTTGATATATATTGTTTCAAGTAAGGTGTTGAGCTTCATGTAAGTACAAACAAACTTCAAAATGAAAGATTTTACTATTTGTATTTTTTTTTAAATAAATATATGCATAGAAGAAATTTCCATTTTGTTATTTTGTCTGATATTTTCATATAATATGTTGGTTACTAAAAGTTAACAGTATTTATAGATGTAAAATTTTCCTGTATTTGCTTTTTTTAAAAGTGAAACTTCTTCTAAACAATAATTAATAATCAAATTGTTTGTTTTAGCTGATTTTAGCTTTCAATTTCCATTGTTCAGTATTTCAAGATCAAACAATTAGCCTTTTTGTTTTCTTGCACTTGCTATGTAAAAGAGTTCTTATAATTTTGTCATTAAGTCCAGTTTCAGTGGTAGAACCAAAACCCAAGTGAAACCATCTGCTTCTTTTTCCTTCTTATGACTAATGATCAAAGGATTCAGTAACTTACCTTTGGACAAGTTTTTGGTTCAGTTAATCAGTCTGTGATTCAATGTAGTGAAAGATAGTGTGGGGATATGATTGGGAAAGATTAAATGAATAGCTATTTATGTTAATACCAGCAGAGTTTAATGTCATGATTTTGCAATAAACATGGCTCAAAAACAAATGGCTAAGAGAAACAGAATGCACATTTTAAATGTTACATGTCTCTGTATAAATGATGTATTTATATTTTAATGACTGCGCTTTAAAGAATTGTATAAGTAGCGAGTTATAGTCACTCGTATATTTCATGTAAGACTGTTCAATGGTAAATGAGATAAACAAATCTTTCCTTTGTGGTTAATGGTTGAATTATTAATTGGACTAGCTTGCATCTCACAGTAATTATTTGAAGAACAGAATTTAGACTGCATTGTCCTAAGGAACAGAGAGATTCTGTTTTTAATTCATTGCTGAATTAACTACACTCAAAAAGTCAGCATAAAAAGCTGCTGGCTGTCAGCCAAAAACAATTGCCACAAGTCAAAAAAGCTGCAAGAAGCAGGTCAGCTTTAAGGACCATCGAATGCTAAAGCTCAATTATTTAAATAAAAAAACCCAAGGCAGATGATCAAATAAGCCATTGACAATATTTGATCTGGAATACAGGAGAACCATCTGTTCTTCTATAAGCTAAACCTTAGTAACACAGGCAGTAATGTGTGGTTAACAGTATAATGCAGCTTACATTTTGGGTAGTTGTTTCTAATGCAATTCTCTGGCTGAATTTCTAGAGAATACTGCAGAACACCAAACAACAAATATATACATTATCCAAGCTATCAGAGGGGAAATTATTTAGTTCCATATTTTGCTTAATGTTTTATAGAAATGTCAATCATTGCTTCACAGTAACAAATTCAGCTAATTCTATTAGTAATATATCTGTTACCTTATGAGCTATATAAATGGTGCTGTGGTGTAGTTGTATGAGGATTTGAACTCCCAGCTGCATCCTGCTTACCTTTCTTATGGGATGAAAGCTGTTTGCTTCAGTTTGGGACAGTGATTTTATACATCAGTTTTTAATACAGATAATTTTTAACAAGTTTTCTAATTTTAGCAATGTATAACCGAGAATCTCTTCTAGATTTTTAGCCAGATTTTGCATACCTTGCTAAGGCCAAACATCCACTGAAGTCTTGATGCATTGTCTACAAGTGAAAGTAGAAAGATTTGGTCCTTTACAAAAGAGGAAGGTTCTATCAAGTGCTGGCAATTTACAACAGATATTCCAATGGATTAGGCATCTTCTCAAATGCTAGTATGCAAAGATCTCACTAACTATTGCAATACTGACTTTGCATGAATAGTTTTTTTTAATTGAAGTGTTCTTTGTTTTAGAGATAAGGATAGAATTTGTTTTCCACACTTTCTGAAATAAAGTGGATACCATATAATTATTAAAGACCTGATTTACTTGAGTATTGACATATGTAGTTAGTGCCATATGTGTATCAAAACAACTTGGGTGGTCAGCTTTCCAAAGCTTACCTTTTTTAAGAAAATGTTTAACAGGTTTTTAATGATGTGAAGCCATTCATTACTGATCATTGCACTAATCTGAAGAGCATGTCATTTTATGTGTTATGAGTAGTGATGGACAAAGTTTAATTGAATGTTTGATGCTTATGCTGTCTTTATGCAAACTATAAGAATCTCCTCAGCGGGCTCTGATTACAGGTAAAGGGTTTTTTTGCTATTTCATAGTGAGACGTTCTTGAAGTAGGTCTTGCCTATCTCAGCTTCATGAAGTTTTCTTCTCCACCAGATAACGAGCGTGATCTGGCATGAATAATTGCACAGGATACTTGTGTTATAGCAGCCCAAATGTTTTGAGTGTTGCAGGTTCATGGCCTCTGGGAAGTAATTCAGTTGAGGTCTCTTAACCCTTGTGTGAATGGCATGGTATGAACATATAAGGACATTAATTTTCTGCCTGAGAAATGCTTTCACTCTCTTAGAGAAACACACACTACAAACCTCCTTTTTAAAGTCAGTTACAAATTTGAATTTATGAAATGCCCTAGCAATAGTGTTACTGATATGCAGGCAAGATCATTGTAACAGGGCACATTCAGTTACTACATTTTCAAACCCATTCACAGTATTTTCACATTTATTAGAAGTGCCTCTTTTAAAATCAGGTGTTAAAATTTCTGGCTGGTTTAAAAATCCTTTGGTACATGTGTGGATTTGTATTTTTAGTTGGTTTTTAAATTAAAGGCTTTGAAGAAACACACTGTGTTTTGATGAAGGATTTTGAGGGAAGCAAAGCCACATGATTGGAACCAATTCCCTAAGCAATTTAGATCTCCCTCACATTTCCACAACAGGCCCAAAACTGATTTTGATCTAGTGTTTTCCGTGTTCTGTTGATCTAATGTTTTCTAATGCTTTCTGTGGTTCTAAATTATTTTTTATGAGTGCTAAATTCACAAAACAGGTTAAAAATATTTTATACTCATATCATGGAAAAAGAAACTGAGATTAAACTGATTTTGGGAATAGGGGCAGAGAAAGGGGACTAACTACACCCAATAGGAAAATAAGTGTATTGATTTTCCTGATTTCCCCTGAAGACTCTTAATTTCATTTGTGTAGATTCCTGAATCTCCTGTTACTCGGTTACAGTTATTTAGACAGTCCTAAGAGAGAGCTCATGCAGTGGGGAGCATGAGGACCAGAGAGTATCTGAGTGAACAGAGAGCAGCCATATTAAAGTCTCTACACCAGAAAAGAGCCGAAGGCAGCGCGGAGAGCAGACCATGGTACATGCGTCTGAGCCACTATAGTTCAGCAACTATCAGCAGGTGCGCAACAGGTGTTGCTGACTGGGAGGTTGCTGCATAGGAAAGTAGATAGTTCACCCCAAAGCAAGAAATATTTAACAACAGGGTCACAAGGAGCTGAGTGGGAGGCATGCAATTACCACTGAAACTGCAGAGGGAACGGTTAAAGGGATGTGGCTAAATTACTGGCTGAGATTTGATCAGAACAGATGGGATGCACCACAATCTTTGTGCAGAGGGGGTCAGACCTATGAGGTATGTTACATCAGCCAACCCCCCCCCCACACATCCCTTGGTTTTATGTCTCATTGGCCAACACATATTTCATGTATCTATTCATTTTTAACATGCATCAACTTTTGATTCAACTTCATTGTGCTTAACATTACCCACCACTTCTGTAACAAAGATATTCAAGTGCAATAGAGAACATGGGGCTGAACTACCCTCACCCCCTACTCACCAGTTACCTCCTCAGAGGCCTTCATGTCACTCCATGGCCTTCAATTCTTTTAAGGAAAAATCACAGGGTATTTACAATTGAGAAAGAAAGAGATAAAAAGAGCTGATGACAGGCAGCTAGTGGGTGGTGTGTTCTGAACTTCAGATACACTCTGTTCGCTATGTAAATTAGGGAATACATATTCATGAGATATGCAAATTAAAATGTCAAGTAACTTGCAAAGAACATCCACATTTCTGGACCTTTGGCATGAACAAGTATAAAAAACAAGGGGCAAGGATTGCCTTCAGTTTATTTTTCCCTGCCACTCCCCTTAATAAGTGATAATTTTCACTACCCTTCAATAAATTGTTGTAGAAGAACTTGGGCTGATGAAGCTTGGTAGTGGTGCATAACTGCAGACAAACTTGTCTTTCTACCTTCTTAGCTGGTAGAGGCCTGCATGCAGGAACAGTGTCATTTCATACAAAAGGTTGAGCCTCTTCATGCCAACCTGACCATATGGCCAGCAAACAAATGTCTTAAAACTACTAAAATATGTGTGTGTGTATTTTTTAGTCTTTCATTTCTTCCTACTTTTGCAACAGTTAACTTGATTCAAGTATGTGTGTGGTGGGGGAGGGAATACTTTGAAGTAAAAAAAAGCCATTAATTAAAAGGGACTTTAAAATGGCTTAAGAAAGTCCATCACACTTGTTTGATGGAAAATAAAATTACTTTTAAAGAATTCTTTAGATACTCCTCCAAAATGCTTTACACTAGGAAAATTTATTTACTTAACAAAAGTCTTAAATGGGGCAAAATTCCCATTGTACTAATCTCAGCTGCTGATCTTTTTGGGGATGACACAACATGTTTTTCTTTTGATATAGCACTTTTAGAAACTATATGTCCAGCAATGGAGTTATGAATATTGATACACACAACTGATAAACAAAGCCTAATACTTATCTGTCTGGAAGTAAATATACTGTATCATGCATATATGTTTTTCTTTGGTATTTAAGAAGAGGTGTACTATGGTATGTGAGTCTTTTCGTAACCATGGTTAGCTGCTTAATTGCAGTGCATGTTATTTGTGCTGTCACTGAATGGCTTCACAGTGTGTAGCCACATCAGTTCTTGTCTTGATTTTTGCAACTTCAATTATTGCTGATAAAAGCTGACTTTGTTCAGGGACTCTAAACTATGGGAAATACACTATTAAAATCTCCAGGGATCCTTACTCTAATTCAAAACTGAGTTTTGTGGTATCCAAAAATCTGAACTTTCAACAAATGGCTGAATAAGAAATTGTCACCTATTAGGCAGAGTTCAAAACTGAAAATGTTAATATTCCTGTAGAGAGTGCATTACTGACTTATCTAGGAACTGTTTTCTTTTCTTTTACAGTTAAATTGATGTGAGATTTAGTGTCAGAAGACTTCTCAGCAATCTCTCTCTTGTAAATTGTCTTATTTTGATATGTGAATGAAAGTATTTTGCTTATTGCAAAGTGCATATAAGTGATGTGCTCTTAGGAATAAAGTATATATGAAAATATGGTAGATAAGATGATGGAATCATACATTAGAGTTACTGTTTAAAAATAAACACTACATCTGTGGAAGATGGAGGGAAAATGTCTGATTTCTTGTATGATTCTTAAAGAACAGATAAACTGGAAGTGTCTGTGGGATTGTGGAGCTTTGACTCAGGCAAAAATCCCATTGTAACTAATGGCAAGTATTCCTGAGTGATTACTGCCAGGTATATCCCTTAATTTATACCACTGTATTGGCATTAATTTATAATTCATGATGAATATGAAAAAATATAGAACATGATTTAATGGAAGATCACATTTAGGGTCAATTTGATTGGGTTGGTACAGTTTACCTACTTCTACTTACTTTAGTTTGAGGCAGGTGGTTTGAAGTTTGCAAACATTGCAATATTGCCCTTCTTTATTCATTTCTCTCTCTGTACTCCAGGATTTTATAAACCTAGAGGCCGGAAACTGCCAACTTAATTTGTGTCAAGGATAACCTCAAGTCCTGTCCTCATTTATTCTATTCTATAAAGGTTCTTGTACTGTGATCATTACAGAAGTACTGGAGCATTCCAATAGTCTGTTAAGCAACATAACATCACATCTGTTACATGTTGTTTGTTCTCTCATCATAGCCCCAGGGAATAAGTGTGTGCAGTGCAGTGTTTTTTTTTTTTTTTAATATATATATTGCTATGTATTGTTAGAAAAGGCAAAGTAAAAGATACACTTCGAGCAGAAGGTGGTGAGGTCTCTGATGGTCCTGGGCAAAGTTCAGTCTTCAGCTTCAAACCACCATATACAAAGTTTTGTATCCAAAACAGATTAGATTTACCCTTATTGTAGAGAGTTCCATTGTGCCAGAGAAGTGAAGTTGTCAAACCTTATCTTTGTCCTGAAGCTTTGATCAATTTTTCGGATATTTGTAGCCCAGATCATGGACCACCTTGAACATAAGTATGGAGATCTTGAATTTTGATTCAATATGGGAAGCCAGAGTAGAGAGCAGAAGACAGGTTGATGGTAGCCTGTATTTCTGAGGAGATGCACTGCATTCTATGCCACTTGTAGTTTTCTAAGCACCAAAACCTTCGTACCCAGTTATATTACATTGTCCAGTTGAGAAGTTATGAAGGCAAACTGAGGTCAGGTTACTGTCCACCAGAATGGTGCAGAACTTCCTAGCCACTGAAGATGATAGACTTGCTCATGAATGCCACAATATGAGACCTTAGCATCAGCAAGGAGACCAAAAATATTCTTAAACTATGGGCTGAATTGACCCACTCTCCTTTGAAAGGAAAATAGAATAAAATAAGTTGGACATTAAAAAGATCATCTTAAAAGGATCATCTTGGGTATATTGTAAAAATTTTAACAACCCTATCTGTTTTCTTATGATAGTTAGAAAGAGAAATCAAAATAGTTGAATAGGCATTAATGTAATACTAATTTCTGCTAGTTTATGAATGATGTGGGTAAACATATGTTTCTGTCTCTGTTCTTATATGGTCATCATGACATCTGAGTATCAAGTACTTAGGTAAAGGCCCAAACTGGGGAAATGGTTGGGGAGTCAGGAGGTTCTCTGTTACAATGAGTTGCAATACTCTGGAGCTCCCAAAAACACTTTGCAACACAAGGAGTTGCTGAAAATGCTCCCTTGAATGGCCAGCCAGAATTTTGACTGGTGTGAAGGGAGGTTAGAACCAAGACTACTCAACTTCCCTCCTCCCTCTCCACATCTTTTGAAGTCTTGCAGAGGACAAAAAAAAATGGTTCCAGAGGAAAAAGTTTACAAAGGAGAAGAAGAAAAAAATCAAGAGACCTAATTCCTCTTGTATTACATTGGTGCAATCATCATTGATATGCACCAATTGCACCCATGAAACAGAAGAGAACTTAGCTTGAGATATTTCAAGCAATGTCTTTTTACTTCTGAAACAGAAGCACCTTGAGTAGGTTTAGCAATAATTATAGGAATTGGAAATAATGAAGGAAACTTCTCTTGCCCCTTTGGTACTCAACTGATGATGCCTCTTGCTAAGTGTCTTACAAGATGTAGAAATATATTGTGTAGTAGGCTATTTCACAAGTATAATCTCTTGGTAAGCTTCCTAACATCTGTTCTGAACTTTATATATATTTTCTTCTATTTATTTCTGTGTTATCCTTGAGGCAAAATTCTCCTCTCTGAACCTCACTGCAACTCTTATCGACACTGCAGATCTCTCTTTGTATATTTTACATTCATTTTGTAGATTGACCGTCCATTGATGTGAGGTTCCACAAGCAAGCACAAAATATATATATATATAGGGAATCTTCGTTTCAGATAGCAGGTTCTCATTGCAAATCATAGAGAAAAGAGAATGTACAAGCACCCTGTAATGGTAATATTTTGTTAATGGTCTTTGCTTTTGCCATAACATTCTTTTAACTTCACATACAATCATTTGCAGGAACAAAAAGCCAAGCATTAACATCTAACATAATAGAATGTATCCCTCACATATGACTGCCCCAAATTAGAGAATGAACAGGTCGATTCAAAATTTGTCTCAATATTTTTCTGTGATTTAGAGTGTATAGAATCAGCATATTACCTCCCACATAATTTTCACCTTTTTAATACACCAGTATTGTAAATACTTTTTGTCAATTTGAGATATGTCACCTTCCAGCTTCATTGCGATGATAATAGTCAGTACAGTCAGTATTAGATTAATTGCTTCATCAAAACGTGTTAGGCTGCTAAATGGTTATTGGATTCAATGTTCTTCATCAGTGTGATATTTTAACAAGATTTTCAAGAACAATCCTTTTGGTCTATAAAGCATTTTGGAATAGAGTGAGGTCTCCATCAGCACTCTAATTTTTAGAGAGCAGTGAAGGAAAATATCCATTTCCTGTTACTTATTTAGAAGTAGTACGTTTTGAAAGAGTTTGGTTCTCCTGCATTTTCCAAAGAAGAGATTAGTTGTAGGAAGAGATTTCTCACAGAAGAGCTGTTTAATTAAGAATAGCTAGCTAAGCCTTGGAAGCATTAATTATCTCAAGGATTTTGCACTTTGATTATTTTCTGATGAGGCAGGGAGTATTCCACAGTTAGACCTGTTTTAAACAGGAGGAAAACTGCTGGGCCTATAATATCTAATAGGATCAATGGAAAAAGGAATGCTATATTTTGGTGTTCTGCATATTTGTATTTTGCTGGCCTAAATTTCCCACAACTCCTGACCATCATTTATTGGACTATAAAATTTTTGGGGCGGGAAAGAGGTGTACGCTCCTATTGTCGAGGATAAAAAATTAAATATGGCTTGCCTCGTATTTAAAAAAACATTTGGAAGGACCAAGCTTGTGAGGCATCCCATGTGGTGCTGCTTTGAAAAATAACTTCCTGAAAATAGCATCTTTTTTTTCCTAACAGTTCTATGTTTTCAACCCAGTATCTGCTTCTGTTAGTGATCAAAATTTGTTCTTACTTTTTTTATTGTTGTTAGCACAGTAGAGTCAACAAATGTGAGAGAGTGTATTGGATTCTATTTATCCTGGTCTACCATCAACCCAGTATTTTACTAAGAGTTTTTCCACATAGTAAGCAAGGCACACCAGTGAGGTGTAAATTGTAGAGCAAACTAAAGTATTGCACTCTGACTGCCCTGTGTAGACACTGCTGGCGTACTGTAAAAGGTATCTAGACCACATTGATGGAGCCCCATTTGAAGCAAGAGATACATTAATGTGCACTAAGAACCTTTTAGAGTGCATCAGTAAGGTCTTCCCGAGGCAGTTAGAGCACAACATTTAAATGCATTCTATAGTTGGCACCCCTCTGGTGAGCATTGCCGCACTATGTAGACAAGCCCTAAATTCCAATTAGAAGGCTAATCTGTCACATCTGTGTAAATTATTGAATAGAATAAAATTGCCCAAGCACAGTCCAAGATATAATCTGAAAAAAATTAAGATGAACAGGTTTAACTAAAAGGTAGGTTTTAGCTTTCAGGTGATGATGCATGACTGGGGAAGGACTCAATTTGGCTTTCCAATCTCAGACTGAATCTCCAGGTCTGGGAATTAGAATACGTTTATAAACTGAACACCTTTGATGTGGAAACTCAGATAATGAGTATGGTGCACCCAATCCCATTTTACAGAGTCCCTTCTCAGAGTAGAGCATTACTTTAAGTAAATAGATATATTGTACATAGTACATCCAACCTACAATACTTTTAATAGGCTCCTACTATATAGAACTCGTCTAAGAAACGTTTACTAGAAACTTCTAACTTTATTCCATATTGCTTTTTAAGTATTGTTACTAGTGTAGTGAACATACTGTTAATGATAATGATAGAAAATTGCTGTGTGTGTCTGTGTGTGTGCGTGCATGTCCGTTAATTATTTAAAACATATGATGAAAATCAACTGGCTATTCTTACTCTCAAAGTCCTACAGGGTTCTGTGTATGTTAGGGTAGCCCAAAATAATGTATTCCAATTGTGGTTCCCTTCAGTCTTCGGCAGATTCAACAGATCTGGTAACAACACAAATGTTAATTGGGTATGAAGTACCAGAAAATGTCTTCATAGTTGGATGTGTCTGCTTGGCTATTTACTTTCAATAATTTAACTGAATTTAATAATCAAATTATGTCAGGGACATGTGTAAGGGAAAAGAACTTTCATGTGCCTACTAGTGATATGAATGATTTACCTGTCAGTTGACAGTCTATTCGTGAAGGCAAACATGTGCTGTCCTAAAGTGATTTACATGGTTCAGTATCTTTGGAGTATTGTTTGCATCAGTGAAGAAGTCATATCCCTGCTTTTACAAGATTTGTATAGACCGACTGCTCAATGGCTGAAATTTCCTGTTGCTGTGGTGAATTAATAAGCCAGTTGTATACATGGCTTATTACAGAGTTCCCTCCAGTGCTAACGCTCATCATGAACAACACTGAATAAAATGCAATTCATATGCAAAAATATTACGATATCAATTCACAAAATAGCCTCTCCCTTTTTACTGCAGTTGTTTAAAATAGGAGAGATCTGGATCCAGACCCCTATTCAGCAAAAGAGTTAAGCACATGCCTAAGACCATCCCCAACATTAAGCACATGCTCAAATGCTTTGCTCAGTCATGGGCCCTAGTATTTTTTTATTCTTTATCACTGTCCTTGCTCATTGGTTTGTGAACTTCTTTTTGTTTCAAAGGTGAAGAATATAATCCATTAGTTTTAACCTTTACTTCTTTTAGAAAGAAAATACATGCCTATGTTGCAAACCACCTATACTAGAGTCATTCTGAACTCCTCCATATAATTGGATGCAATAGTAAACACTGACTTTGAGAGACAGTTTATTTTTGCTTGTGTAAATTTATTTCTCTGATGAATTGCTTCCTGAATGTAAGAGACAGAACTTGCTCCTTGTGCAAGCTAGCATCATCATTACAAATCAGCACTGACTAGCCCTACTCATGTGAAATGTGGCAACTTCTTTAACATCCCCTTTGGGGGAGGGAGGGTAACGTCAAAGCAGCCCACCATGGTAGCATTTAATTGCAGAAAGGGGAACTACACAAAAATGAGGAAGTTAGTTAAACAGAAATTACAAGGTTCAGGGCCAAAAGGGAAATCCCTGCAAGCTGCATGGAAACTTTTAAAAGACACCATAAAAGAGGCTCAATTGAAACGTATACCCAAATTAAAAAACAAAGTAGGAGGACCAAAAAAGTGCCATCAGGCCTTAAAAAAAAAGGTTAAAAGGTAAAAGAAGCAGTTACAGGCAAAAAGGCATCCTTTAAAAAGTGGAAGTTAAATCCTACTGAGGAAGATAGAAAGGAGCGTAAACTCTGGGAAGTGAAATGCAAAAATAAAATTAGGGAGGCCAAAACGGAATTTGAATAACAGCTAGCCAAAGACTCAAAAAGTAACAGCAAAACATTTTTAAGTACACCAGAAGCAGGAAGCCTGCTAAGCAACCAGTAGGGCCAAGATGGTAAAGGAACACTCAAGAAAGGTTTGTTTTAAACCTGCTGCCTATTAATTTCATTTGGTGACACCTAGTTTCTGTGTTATGAGGAGTTAATAAAACTTCCTTATTTACTTTCTCCACACCAGTCAAATAGGCCTCTGTTATTACCCCCCTTTAGTCATCTCTTTTCCAAGCTGAAAAGTTCTAGTCTCAGAAATATTGGTCTGCATTTATCAACATTGAATTTCATCTGCCATTTTGTAACCAAGTCACCCAGTGTTGTGAGATTTCTTTGTCACTCTTCACTGTTTGTTTTGGACTTAACTATCTTGAATAGTTTTGAATCATCTGCTGATTTTGTCGCCACATTGTTCACCCCTTTTTCCAGATCATTTATGAATATGTTGAACAGTACTGGTCCCAATACAGACCCCTGGGGGACACCACTATTTACTTCTCTCCATTCTGAAAACTGTCTATTTATTCCTATCCTTTGTTTTCTATCTTTTAGCCATTTACTGATTCAGGAAAGGGTCACTGAATGGGATGGGAAGCCATTTGTGTGTAATAGTAACTTACAACCACCTTCCTTTTTCTCCTTGAAAGATTTCTTTAGGTGATGCCATAATCCAACATTTGAATAAATATCAACTTGCAATATTTTTGCTCTGGACCTTCCACTAAGGTTTCCTAAATCTGTTTTGAACAAGAAAATAAATAAGAACCAATTAAAATGCTTTATTTTATGCATTTCAGGAAAATGTTATTGTTTTACTCCCCCCTCTTCGAGGCATTTGCCATGTTTATCACTGTTTTGTCACTGACCTGTAAATAATGCAACTTTTGGTGCAGCTACAAAAGCTGTGTTCTGCCCCTCTTTTGACTTGTGCATTAGCCCTATCATTGAGCAAAACATTCCTGGCATCATATTGGAGAGCTTTAAATTAATACAGTCCTTACATTCCAGAGTGCAAGCAAGAATGATTTTGGTTGTTATATGGGAAAAGAGAAGAAAGCATCTTTCAATTTTATTACACAGATCCTTTTCACATTTTTGTAAGAGTTCCATCATTGAAGATGCCATTTTAAATCACCCTATAAACACTGAGACCACTCTATGAAATGTTGACATCCAGAGCTGTCCAAAATCTTTCTTTAGGGATGTTTGTTGGTATCACTGGTTATCTGTAGCTTTGCTCTGCACATTCTCCATCATCCAAAAGCTAAATTCTATTTGGAACATTAATTCCTGGTACTCGTGTGAAATACTGTCTCTTTTTTTCTCCACCCTACTTTACTATATGTTGTTTAAGATTTAGATTGTCTTTCTGCCAAATGTTCAGGCTTCAAGAAGAACTTTAAAAGCAATAACACTGATGCTGTGTGCAAATGTCATGCTTGAAGAAATGTTCTCAGCCGTCCATAGGAAAGTAAAGTGAGAATTAATTCACATTCAAGGCATCACAGAGACTGAATGGTTCAAAATCAAGCAATAGATAAAAGAAACAAATAGATTTGACTTATTTATTTCAGCATCAAATGCATTATAAAAAGAGATAGAAAGGCCAGATAGAAAAGGGGTTGTGGGGGGGAAAAAAAAAGTGTGTTCTGCTGGCTTGCCTATCATTACCGGAGCTCTCCAAAAGCCTGTCAATATGAAAAATAAATCCCTACAAATTGTAGGCATGTCATTTTAATCTTTCGAGACAGTAAAGTTAGTTGCCGCCATAATTTGATTTATCACAATGTTCAGAGGTGTTGTAACACTGATGTGAAAAAACTCCCGGTACAGTACCTCCAGAAATGAGAGCTCTTCTGGGTTTTTTTTTTTTTGTTTCTTATCACCATGGTATCTGAGATTTCCCAGGTATTTATTTCCAGTATTTGCAGAGGTGATGCAATGGCTTGGATGAAGTTCTCAAAATCTACATCTCCTAAATGCACACATTCAGGATGAAAGACATACGAGGCCACTGTTGGCACTGTAATAGCATTTCCAAAAATGCTGGCTTCTAGAAATGATTATTTCAGTTGCAGAGTCAAATTGAAATAAATTCATAGATCTAGCCACCCTGTAAATTTACCTAACAACATTGGCTGAAGAGGAGCTTTAAATCTCAGCCCTCAGTACAGTAGGAGGTGTGTGAAGGTGCAGCACTCCATTGGCATTGTGCTACCTGAAGTGGTGGGAGAATGTGCTGATTTCGCCATTTTTGACAAATGTATGATGGACCCCTGACAGGGTCCTGGTGAATAGAACCTTGCCTACTAGTCAGATTTTGAATCCTGCTTCACAGGTAGGGTTCAGTTGGTACAGCCAGGTTTCCTGACAGTTTGCCCACCCAGCTCCTCTGAAGCTGGGCAGCCCATGGTGCTCGGGTGCATGTGCAGTCTGGTCCGCACTAGGAGCTGTGAGACGCTTGAGCATGTTCACTGAAGGTGGCATTTTTAGAGGTTTTATCTATGAAGTTTGAGAGAACCTCTATTAAGCATGGATGAACTGCAATTTTTCAGTGTGGTGATTTTCATGGGGATGGCGAAAGGCAACAACCTAGCACAAAGACAGCCTCCTCGGTGGCATACTGTGGGTCTCCGGTGCCTGTTCTTTTTTTTATTTAAGAAAGTAAAAGAAGGAAATTCACTTTGCGGCAGGCACCCCAGCATGGAAAATTTCAGCCCAAATGGTTAAAGTTTGACCAAGTTATAAGCAATGGACAACAGTGGCTTACAATGGGAAGTTCTGTGCAACCTAATTAATAGGTGGTGTCTCCAACCATTCATGGTTAGTTGATGTGTTGCCTGTGTATGAGTGTAGATGGTCATTTTTATGTGGCTGTATGTTTAATTGTTAGAATGCTTAGAGTTTTTTGCTGTTTGATCAATTTACTTTTTAAAAATTCTTTAGACTTTTTGAAAGCCTTCTCCAATAGCTGTGTGTTTCTTTCACTGTGGCTCCTTTGACCCCACTTTTCTACATTGAAATATATTTATCTCACAGAGTTCACAGGAAGTTTAACAGCTGT
Organism: Mesoclemmys tuberculata; assembly: GCA_007922155.1. Taxonomy (NCBI): domain Eukaryota; kingdom Metazoa; phylum Chordata; order Testudines; family Chelidae; genus Mesoclemmys; species Mesoclemmys tuberculata. The sequence continues at coordinate 18,992,311 of ML675631.1, forward strand.
CTGATGTGGGCATAAAGACTTTTATTTTATTTTACTTTTTAACTTTATATTTCAAGTCCTTCTTAAAAATGCACATAAATTAGCATTAGATATATGCAGATTCAATATGAAACAATCCAAAACTCCCTCATTTGTCAGATACAATTAGACTGCCTTTTAACAAGTTTGGTAAAATGTGCTGAAGTGGTGTCACTATAGAAGTATTACGAGCAGTGTCTGAGGGGATATGAGAAAGTTCCCTTGCTAGTCCAATTTGATCAGAACTACAGAGGTCCACGTAAGGCTGTACCAGGCTTGAGCATTGAGATTTCCCTTAATTTTTAAGCCTTTCTCTAAAATCTGCTTTATAAATTATTTAGCTGTTTCTTCGTTACAAAGAAATCTGTAGGAAAATAAATGTCTTCAGTTCCTTCTTATTAATTTGACTGTGTCAGGTTTTTTTATCTTACCTTATTATCTACTGCTAATACCCCAAATAAACTGAAATGTCTCTTTGTCCCCTGCTTACCTGCTATACGCAAATAAATGCACAAGAGGAAAGAATCAATATAATTAATTCAAATGCTGGCTGAAATTGAGCTTGTGAATGATAAATGCCTCAGTGAGCATTATGGCTAGACAAATCTGAGATTACCTATTTCTGTTTTGGACTCTCTTCAACAGGAAGAGAGGCCTGGCCAGCCTGGTTCAGTGATTGCAGCTGCTTGAGGATCTGACTAGGTATGTGTATGATGAGCTATCGAGACAGTCTTTCTGATTACTTGACAAGGAAGACAACTTAGAATATTTTGTTGTTGTTTGTTTTTTAATATAGCAGGAAATTTCACCAGAGTGGTGTCTTTAAACAAAAACATGGAGTTCTGGCTACATTGCGTCACTTGCGTTGCATGGAGATATTATAGTTGGCAATCACTGATCTTAGCTCATTTAATATAGGAAGGCTCTGAGCACAGAGTGCAGAACAGTGCAGTTCTGTTATGTGGGACTGAACTGGGAAAATTACCAGAACCACACATGGGGGAACTAAGCTCATCTGTGTACTGGGAAACCTTGGCTTCCTGATCTCCAGATCTTATGGATATTCTCCTCCTCTAATGAGGAGAGGGAGAATAATCACTGATGAGGAGGAGCTATTGTTTCCCTGAGATAGAGAGACTCCTCTTCTCTGGGCCCTTCACAAAATACATAATCAATTATTTGGGCCCTGTGTTGGCTGGGCTCTTTAAGAAGTAGAGCAAATGGCTCCCCAAAAATTCCTGTAAGCTGAATAAGTTAAGCAAAACAAAAAAACTGAAAGCTGAAATGAGCAAGGATGTTCAAACATTATTTTGGTAAAACATTAACAGTGGGTTAGGTTTAGATATCTCATCTCACAGTGAGCTCTCCTTTGGGAGAAAATAACCCGCCTCTTTTCTGTTCGGCTCCTCTATGAATCTTTGATAAATCACTCTCTGCAATTGTACTAAACTACTGCTGCTTTGACATACTGTCTGATCTCAGTTCTCTGCTTTATAGATCCATTTTTGGATCTATAAGTCAACTTTTATTCCAAGATCATATAAACTTAAACATATATATCCCTAGAGATAACAGCATAGGACTAGACCAAAGGGATTTGATTTTTAATGTATTTAGGTGTCTAAAGATGCACGCTGTCACCTAGCAGGTTCTTCAAAAGCACCTAAGCACTTAACTGAGATTGATTTGAATGGAAGTGCTTAGGTGCTTTTGAAAAAACCACTATATGCCTATCCACATCTTTAGATATCTAAATACTTTAAAAATCTGACCCTAACTCCCGCAAAGAGAGCCTCTCTAATGTGTTATATTTTATTTATATTCCCCAGTTATAATTTTATGATAAACTTACACTTCTCCTGTTATATTTGAATTCCTGTTCTGGAGAATTGTGTATGCTCCCTTATGCACTATAGTCAATGTTGCTATTGATTTTCATAGAACGTTGCAGATTCAGTCATATTTATATTGTACTGATGGTTTTTGAAACAAACATAGACCCTGACTTTCACATCTACTTGCACTAATGAGCCTGCATACTGTTTTCCTCAATCATTGCCAGATCGGATATGTGTGCACAAACACTGATGAGTTTTTGCACAACACACCTTCTTATTTACAATAAGATCCTTTTACACCACTCTGGCAGGGAAGGACCCTTAATGGAAATAAGAATCTTGCTTATTTGTTCATGTGAGTCTGTATTGGGATACACAAGAGGCTTGCTGTTGTGCAAGCTGGGGCATGTTTATCAAAAGGTAATCAGGTAGTAACTATATCACATAGGGTCAGATACTGCTCTCCAGTTACAGTGCTAGAAGGGAGGCAAAGGACATGGAATTAGCCTAGGGGAGTAGAGAAAGGTGAACAGCTGGCAAGTTTCATATTTGTTTGGCCTGTTGGGAAATGAACAGGAGAGAAGCTTCTCCATGTGGCAGAGTTCTCATTAGGAAACAAATTGAAGAGTTAATGCTAAGTCATAGGGCAAGTATGATAGATACTTTCCAGGTATGGAGGATGTCCTGCACTGAAGAGTTTACACTCTAAGTAGACCATATATAGGTAAAGGGTCGGGAGGATACAAAATTAGACTTTTTTTTTTCATTTTATTCCTTCCTTTCTTTTATAGTATAACCCATTTCTGCTTCCTGTCAGTCTCTATCTGGATTGAGCCCTCTCTATTCCTTATTGGGTATGGACTTTTCTGTGTGTGATTCGTTGTGTGTGCCAGAATCTAGAATGCTTTCCCAATGTGCCTCCATTTACTAGAAGTGCTGGTTTGGGAAGATCTGAGAAGAAGCTGTAAGACTTGTGAGAGCCCTGTTCTTTTTGTCAGAGTCTTGTAAATAATTAACAATAATTTGGATTTAAGCAAAGAGGAATTAAGAAGCTGTCTGCTTGCTAATGAATATTAATGAGCCCTGGAAACATGATCAATGTGAAGTACATATTAGTAATAAGGGTGCCCTTCTTCAATTTCATTTAATCACCAAACTACCTAAAAGAAATGAGAATGCAACAAACAATGTCTAGTCATTTGCAACAGTCACTCTATTATAAGTATTGGGCATGATTGTGATCTCACATGATGTAAATTGAAACATCAATTACGGTTTTGCTAATATAAAACAAGTATAAGGTCCTGAGTTAGCAAAATACTTAAGCATGTGGCTGCCTATAAGCAAGTGAGTAACTACTCAGTTACCTATGTTTTTAAGTAGCTTGCTGAATAAGCCCAAATGAGCATACAGCTAAATGTCTTGGTGTAACTGCATTGGTCCCAGGATATCAGAGAGACGAGACGGGTGACGTAAAATCTTTCATTAGACCAACTTCTGTTAGTGAAAGAGACAAGCGTTTGAGCTACTCAGAGCTCTTCAGAGATGAGAAAAGGTACTCTGGTCTGGAAGAAGAACTCTGTGTAGATTGAACACTTGTCTCTTTCACCAACACAAGTTGGTCTAATGAAAGATATTACCTTACCCACTTTATCTCTTTATACAACTAAAACAAACTTACATGAAATGATTGCCCTCATAAATATATTCAGAGTCCCTAGCCCTTTCCAAACTCCAAATCATACAAAAGACCCCTCAAAATCAACATCAACTACAGATAAAATCAAGATGATAAAACGTAAATGCATGCCTCCAAATTTACATGCTTGTTTATTGATGCAACATCATTATTTAGTAGTCGCTGTTATAGACATTAGAAGATTTCTTATCTTCATACTTTAACTTCCAGCACCCTTAATATATTCCATGAAGAATTTCCCTATGTTTTAAAAAATTCTTCCCCTTCTCTTTTATTTTATCAGTCACTTTCTCCAGAGATATTATCTGACTATGGCCATTCCACTTCTGCTGGGGGAGCACTCATAAAATGTCTCTTCCTGCTATTTTTAATGCATAAATCATAATATAATAAATCATAAATATCATATAGTATATAATACATCATTAATCATACTAGCATAAATCATGCTCCCTTCTAAACTCAAATCATTTGGGGGAATAACCTCTCAGAGCACATGATGACATTGATTCAGAGGGGATAATAAAGCTGATATCATACAAAGAGCACATTGTACACTATTCTTTCCTTTTAGTGCCAGAGGGAAGGAATCTTCTTTATAATGGGAATGCCAAGAAACTTTTCCCATTTCCTCTTCATAATGCCATGCACTTACATTCTCTCTGGGCATGTATCACATTTGTAAGAACAAGGATGAGGTTAATAGATTTTAAAAGAAAAATACAATTTGCTGATAGTTTGGGACCATCGTCCAGGTATGTATAATGAGAGTAAAACAACTGCAAGGAATGGACTTAGTGATCGATTTTGTGCCACTGGGGATACTAGTGAATGTACAGACATTATTTTCTTTTTCTGTTTGCTGATATTTCCCTACAGATAGTGCAAGAGTATTAAAACTCTTGTACAAGAATTGTAAATCTTCTAGTTGAGAATTATAGAATTTTAGCAAAATGATTTGCTTGGGAAAAAAAATTTTAGAGAGGCTTGGCATTCGGGGCACTAAACAATTCTCAGTGACTTAAACTGGAGTTGTCACTATTCATCACTGCTAAGAATCTGGACAATAAAAAAATCTTTTTATTATCTCTTTCTCAGCATATTACACCATAAAAAGCATATGATTTTTGTTTGTTTGTTTCTACAGCATTAAAGCATTACAATACTTTTTCCCCAGAGAGCATTCACTAAAGGATATTGTCCTTATGCCAACTTTGAGAACATAGAATCTTTAAAACCTCCTTGACAGCATATACAATGCATCACACTTTTATTTTCCACTTCAACCAACTTTGGGGGGTGAGAGTTAAAGAGGAGACTAATTGGAGATTGAGTATTCTCTGCAAGGAAGGGTTTAACTCCTCTAGACATCTAAGCTATTTTAAACACACATTGCAGCTTATTACTTTTTACTGTTACCTGGGGTTCTTTCAATGCAAAGCTCTTGGTAACTTTACTCTGTGCAAAGTGGTGTCAGGAAATAAATCAGTGAAGACATGGCCATCTGACAGATAGATGGCTGGCATGAACCGCACAATACAGGACTGCTTTCACTTAAAGATGCACTCTAATCTAGTCTCAAGCACTTACACACGTCTGCTACAGGTTAGTAAAAAAAACCCAAAATCAATTATTAATGAAGTTTGCTGTGGCTTTCGAGTAGTACAATGACAGCCATCTGATTTGTATCGCTTTCAGCTGCCGTTGGGGACCCAAAACTGTGTTCATGAAAAATCCCTGAAGAGTTGACCTACCCCATACTTTCTCCCCTTATGTATTAGGTTAGTGTAACAATAACATGTCAATAAAAGAACTTTTTAAGCAAACAACTTCAAAGTTTAAGCAAGGGGTTTCCTCAAACTATTAATAAGACAGATGAGTTTTTGCAGAGTCCACATGTTTTGAGGGCCCTGAGATAAACATTGCAAAGGCCAGATATAGATAAGCTTCCTGGTTCTTGTTTAGATATGCTAAGGCCATTGTAGATGCCTGCTAAGATCTATTGATTTAACTACTTTTGGCAATAAGCATGATAATCGATAATCCAATTATTGATAGTGGCCCAGGTTTTTTTTTTCTGGTCCACCAATAGGGCAATCAGATGACCTGATTTTATAGGGATAGTCCTGATATTTGGGGCTTTTTCTTATATAGACACCTATCTCACCCCAACCCATCCTGATTTTTTCACACTTGCTGTCTGGCGACCCTATCCACCAAGTTCTTCCCATACAAAACATTTCAACAAGACTTTCCTACCAGTGCTAACAGAAAGATGGCACCATTCTGCTTGTTGCATTGAATATTAATGCACATACGTTTGTAAAGTACAAAGTATTTTACCCTTAGAATGAATTATTGCCAAGCACATTCAAATAAATATGTAGCACTAGCTCTTCATCTGCTGTTAATCAGTGCAGTTCCATATAAGTCATTGAAGATGTTTGGTTTACATCAGGTGAGAATCTGACCCGTAGACTATAAAGCTGCTGTATAAGGCAACGCAGCCCTCTCCTAACAACAGCTAGTGCTCATAAATTAGTGTTAATCACGGATTTTAAGTTAATTGGTTCAGAATTATTTTTAAATTTAGCAGTGCTAACTTCAGTAAAAAGCCTGAAGACCGATGAGTATAATATCTAAGCTTGTGCTCCTATGCACTAGTGGGTCTGGTGCCAGTCAGGTGTTTCAAATTCATCACCAGCATGGTTATTTTTTAATTTTATCTAGCAAGTATGTTGCACATTCTGAGTCTCTAAACACTCTAAGGTTTTACAGAGTAAAGTGTTGCTGCCATGATGCCCTCATTAATAAAGCTCTTGTTAGTCTTCTTTGGTTGCTTTCTCCTGCATTGTGTTGCCAGGCTGTGATCTGAAAAGATCAACAGTGAGAATCCTTCTACTGCAGGATCACTTTATTTGTGGAATCTTGACAAAATGTGATGTTGGTCTCCAGGAATCCAAGCGAGCTGCTGTTATTGTAGTCTCTATTATAGTCTATCTCCATCATTTTCTGGCTAGAACAAAATTGCAAGTCCATGTACACTAGATCGTCTTTTGTTTCAATGTGCAACTGGCTTGGGATCTTATTTTCAGTCCAGTAAATCAAGTCCATAACTTCCCTTTCGGTTGGCAATCTCATTTGTTCCTAACCCAGACTTGATTTTCCTTCCCCAGTTCATAGCTATTTCGTTGCTATTACATCCATCAAGCTGCTTGCCATTTTGTCCCAGGAAAGTCCTTTTTTCTTCACCTCTTTTACCCCCTTTTCATTCCAGTGTGTTCAGTGGAATAGTAAGTAGCCCAGTTTCTATATCAAGACCCTCAAACCTCACCACCAAGGAATGTCACATTTTGTCTGATGCACTATTTAATTCTTCAAGCAATTCACTTATTGACTCATTTTCCCATTATGCCACAGACTATGTTCAGGCGTCTTTCCCTGCTGAATGCTCTTGCTGCCGAGATGCTGTGGTGAGCAGCTTTGAAGATGTTCATTTTTGCCAGGCATGATTCTCCCTTGTAACCCTGCCCCCCACAGCTTTCTTGTGTCTATTTAAGCTCCCCACAGTCTAATATCTTGCAGGAATGCAAAATTCTCAATTTGGGGACTTACATGTTCAAATAAGATTATATTTCAGCCAGTTTAGTGGAGCAAAATCAATGTGTGGCTATTCTGGCTGTTCTCCAAGAATCCCACCCCCAAACTATTCTCATTTTGGGTTGATGTGGGGAGGAGGGGTAAGGAAAAATAGGCAAAGCAATGACTTCTTTGCGCAGGATTTCTGCAACTCACAGTGGGGTAGATTATGGGAGTGCAGTGGGAATGTGCATGCTCTGTTATTTCTTGAAGCATCACTATGGCCAGACAGCTCTTGAGAGAAGTGAGGTCCATGCCTCCACCTCTTTCCTTTCCCTCTTTGAGGATATTTGTGCACAGGAAGAGAAGCCTACCTTTGCCCCTAGCTCTTAAACAACGTGCATGGAAGTGAAGCAAAAACCACTACAACCTGCCCTTCCACCACAAGTACTTATGCTAGGCACATGGCCAATGGAGCCCAATGTCTTTTACCAGGACAACTTCGTTATAATGTATTGATTTTAATTTCTAGCTTGTAATATAAGGAGTATGTCCACCACTGAGGGGGTGTTAGGCACCTTCTCTTTTTATCTGGTCAAGCAGTTGTGACCATTTCTTACATTGTGGACCTTGCTTGCATGGTCCATGCTTTTACCTCATTTTAAATAAAAAAGACCTGCTGATAAAGGGGCCGATGTGAGAACTTAGGAATTCACTCCACCATTTGATCCAAAATACCCCAGTTCTTCTGACCTTCAGCCACGCTGCAAGGCCCACTCTTCCCAAACTTTTGTGGGGGACAAGTGTACTGAAGACTGAAACGTGTGCACCAGGGAGTTGGCTCTTTGATTGAAGGAAGCAAGGAGTTTTATGCTTTAAGCCATGCTGATTTTGGGGAGGCAGCTGCATTTATTTTTGTTGCACTGGACTGATTGTGTTTTTATTCCTTATGTGTATTACCATAGTGCCTAGAAGCCCCAGTCATGGATCAGGATGCCATTGTGCTACATGGCAAAAGTTCTTAGGCTGTGATTTCCAAAGGTTCCTAAGTGAGTTAGGCACCCTGCTTCATGGAACCCTGGCTGGAGTTGGGTGTCTAACTTCCTAAGGTGCCTTTGAAGTTGCCAGGCTTAGTGCTCTCTTAAATTCTTTATGTATCTAAATAAATAAAATACAGATTGTGCTTTTAGATCAACGGTGATTTTTAAGTAACTCTGATGCTATCATTTCTATTGAACAAATTATTGGCAGTCATGTATTTCCTAATGTGGCACTGTTATTCTTATTGAAATACTGTACAGTCTGACAAAATTATTTCAGTGCAAAAAGATAAGAAAATGGAGTGACTATAGTTCACAGCATTTTGCTACAGACAAAATCTTCCTCAACACATCATGGTCACAACTTGTCACTCGTCTGTTTCATAATATTAAATATTTAATTATTTTATAATTAAATATTAACGGAATACAATGATTATGCCCCTGGTGTAGCATAGAAGTAATATTTAATTAACTAAGAGATATTTAATCTGAAACAGTTGAAGGTGATAAAAAATATGTAACAAGATATCCATGCAGAAACATATTCCTGTGGAGTAAAATGTGATGACCACATGCCAGAATTGTAACAGATTGCAGAGAGTATGGTAATTTATTAGTACACAAATGATATAAGGGAGCAACTTCTAGCTTTAACACACTTAGCACTGTGTTTACTGGCTAGGGACCCAATCCTGCAGCTGTATCTGGGAATGTTGACTGCTGATCCGCATTGAAATCAGCTGTATGGGAAACCATTGCACCTATAATCATTGCTCATGTTTGTATGCAGAGAGATTATAAATTCCTGGAAAGTGTTTTGTGACATCTGTTGGGGTAAAGCACTGTGCAACAATAAGTGGCTACTACATATATTCTGTGTAGTATGATTAACAGGACTGCAAACAGGGTCTTTAGCCTGATTTATGGATTATACTGGTTACTTAAGAATCCCCAGTTATCATTTCAAGGGTTTAGATGTTCTTGTCCAACATCAGGCCCAGTATTATTTAAATTATTATATAGCTGAGAACCCTGATGTGCACAATTACAACATTCACACTATAGGAACTTTTCTATATTTATAAGTATTTTGTTAATACAATTAGCACAGTCACAAACACCCCAACTGTGTAAGGTAGATAGGGATACTATACAATGTATCTGCACATCCACGTACTCACACCATCCCTTGTTGAACAACCTGAAATGTGCGTCATAATGTTCCTCATCACCATCATCTTCCTCCTCGTTATGAGTGGCCATCATTCTGGTACCTCTCAAGGACTAAATCTCCTTCTTTTACTGCCCTAAGGCTGGGAAGTAAGTTTTGTAATATGCTATGCTGACGCCAATACATTTGATGCATATTCAGTAGAGGATTTTCCCCTTTTTCTTATTTGTATTTCCTTACCTTACTACAGGTATATTAATTATCTCAATTTATTATCACATATCTCAATTTGTTGCCATGAAACTCTTGTGGTTGGATCACATACCTGTGGTTAGAAATTCTCCTTAAACACTCTATTTTCAGCTTCCCAGTTCTTGAGCCTTTGCGCCATTTACCTGTTTAAAGTTCATAGGTCTCAAGCCTTGCTAAAGCTAATGTTTTACAGTACACAGGCTTGTAGGTTCCTTGCATTACTGCTGAATATAATGGAAAGTAGTGAATATAGTAAAGGCAAACTAGCCCTGTGGGCTACACATCTGATACTTAAATGACTTCTCAAATAAAAGGCTGCAGTTATTAGGTGAACTTTAGTTTGATTTCATTTAAATTTAATAAACTTTTAGGTGAATTTGATGAATATTAGAGTACTGGCAGAAGCATAACAAAGTTGCCTAGTCTCTTATTTATGTGGACATGTAACGTGATTTTTTTACAGGGATTTTGCATGACAATCAAGAGAATATACTTTATAGCATGGAGAAATATGGTGAAAGCTTCTCTTAATCATACACGTTTTTACATGCACATCCTTACTATTCCATCTAGCATAGATTTAAGCTCAGAGTATCAAATTGATTTTTAAATAATCATAGGTCACGTCTAAAAACTGGTCTCCTAAAATGAAAGCTTATTGGAGTGGTTCACAAGCTGTGTACATATAATTGTGTTATGAATGAGTATGGAACTTATTGTGAAACATTATTTGCTCCTGCCCCGACTATATATTTTGGCTTTTTTCCTTGACACTGTGCTCTGTCTTGTTAACATGTATGATGTCATTTAAGATACAGCCTGACATGACATAACACAAAGTCATGTTATCCCGGAAGTTATTAAAAAACAGATTATTTCAAAACAAACAAAACCTACTGTTAAAGAATCTATAGTATTTTCCTCTCTCTTCATCCTACTGTACTTCAGAGGGAAATACTATGGATATATATTTTTTTTAACCATATCCATTTTTGCAGTGCATTGCATGACTGAATTCAAACACATGTCCAGTTTACTCACAAGGTAGTGACAGGAATTTTTTTTTATCCTGCAATACCTAAAACAGTGGTTGAAATATTTGTAATGTATTTTCACAGTTCTCTTCTCTGCAGTTTCTTATCTGTCTATTGCAGTTGCATAGTATAGATATAAATGTTGGAAGCTATTTACAGTGCACTTTGTGAAAGGTCAGGCACCTTAACCTGTTTCAAAGTTTTTATTAATGATGTTATTTCCTGTTTTCATTCTGTTTAAAAATATGCCAAAGCCAGAGTCTTTTGAGAATAATAATTAATAAAAAGAATCTTGATCTGTTTGATCATTTGTCCATTAAGTGCCACAAAAAGCAGACATAGTAATTGTTTTAGTTATAGATACTTTATCTGGTTTCATATTTAATAGTCTCCACATCATAAGAATAATCAGCATTACTAAATTGGTTAGTAATTTATTTTTGGAGCTGCAGTACACACAAAATACTGAAAAGAAATAGCAATAATAGAATCATAGAATATTATGGTTGTAAGGGACCTCAGGAGGTTATCTAGTCCAACCCCCTGCTCAAAGCAGGACCAACCCCAACTAAATCATCTTGCTTATTAATGTAAAAAAGTTAAGGAATTAATGAAGGGGAAGTAGAGAATGCAGATTTTGAAACTAACAAATACCAAACCATTATTTTGCATTAATTTATACAAGTGTGGAGGGATTTATAAATGACTGTTGAGGAATATTAAAATATGAAGTATGATCCAATGGTTGAGACTCGGGGGATTGGGTTGAAATTGATAGAAGGTTTTTTCATTGACTTTAATGGGATTCAACTCTGATGCTAAGACCTAGACATTTCCCATCTCTAAGATACCTATGGGGAAGATATTAGGAAAATGAAAACCAATAAATCTGACATTAAAAGAAGAGCATATATTATAGGTAAAACTGGTAAAAATATAGTGGGGGAGTGAAATTCTGTTGAAACATTTTTCTATTTTTTTGTTGAAATGCTCAGCAATAATTATAATACTTGTGTTCTCCTCTCCAACCCATATGGAAGACCTCCATGAACGTATGCTGTTCTTCCCACAGCACAGAATCCTTTTTAAGACTTTTAAATAATGTTTAGGTGAACTCTACAAAATATCACTTTCTGTAACTCAGGCATTTCCTTCCATGGTATAGGGAAGTCCAGAAAGATATCTTCAAGATTGACTGCCTCAGTGGGCACAGTAGACTTCCATCTCTCAAGCTACAGTGGATGCTCACTCTTCCCTCACTTATTACCATGGGTATCTGCATGTGGGCAAGGTGCTGGGGAACAGGAGCAGAGGCACTTTTGTCAGGAAATGAGAATGGCATCACAAGTACCCATCTAAGACCTTATCCCTGGAAATGCGGTGATTTTCACTGTTACAATTTCAAAATGGAAAGATCTAGTCAAGGCACCAGACCTAACAGTCATAAAGGAGAAGCTTTCTCCTTCTTTGAGACTTATGTCACACTCATTTATGGCTATTGCCTTACCATACGGATATATATCCAGGTAGAAATTGTGTATGGACAGAGAAGACTACTAAAATAATCTTGTATCTCACCCTGTATTCTGGCCCTCCCTGCTGTTGGGCGGTTGTGGTAGAGCATGTATTTCCTGTATGTGTAAGATTTATCTCTTAGTCACATTAGAAGTATTTATGAAATATGTTTGTATGTGTGCGTGCAGGGAGAGGCAGAAAGATTTACAAGGTTTTACACCAAAAACAAATGACTGAAAACTAATTGAAGGTTTGGAATGTGTTTAATTCACTGGGAGCAAGCTCTAAAGTTCAGATTGAAGTCTGATACTTCCCAGAGTTTGGGTGTGTTTGACTTTGGGGGTTTGATTCTGGTCAATCTCTACTTACAACATTTGAAAAGTGGATCTCAAGCTATTCTTCCTACTGTCAAAAATCATCAAAAGATAACATATACAGTGGGAACATTTAAAATTATTGTGCGAGTTCTGCACATAAGACTAGTTCTAGTGGTATTCCCCATTTTAAGTAAAGGGAAAAATAACTTAAACATTTCATAGTTCTAAAAATGGCACAAAGTCTCTATTGGCATCAGCTATATGTGGATTAAAATAAAGACCAGACTTTCAAACTCAGTGGAAAAATCAGGGATTACATATCTCAGTTTGGGCACACAAAAATTGAGGTCCACAAAAATCAGTGACCAGTTGTGAAAATGTGGTTGCCCCAGTTAGATGTTCATCTGTGCAACTCCTGCAAATAGGAGAGTCGAAAGCATTTGGGGGATAAATCTTGGAGACTGGCATAAAATCTTAACCTACTATTGGAAGGATAGCTCTCACGTTTCTAGTATGGTAATGACTATGCTAATGCTGTGTTAAGCTGCTGAGCATCTGCAATGGAAACTAGATATTCACAGGAGCACACTCATAGTGAGCAAAATGCTACTTCATTTTCTAAAGAGTCCTGTGTCATCTCTTCTGATAAACCTGACTCTCGAGGGCTTACTAAATGTTACCACTATCTTTACCCACTTTTTAGGATGTTTAGAAACTTTAAATTCACCGCATCACACTCTGATGTTTATGTGGAGTCTTTGCAGTTGTATTTGTTTAATGAAAAGCTCTTCTAAGGAAGCATATAGCAAAAATACTGTGCCGCATTCCATTATTTCATCAAGATTACCTATAAGTGCTTCCATATTAATTGTCCTGAGATTTAAGGTAATTCTGCAAACAGTCACCTACCCATCTCAGCATTCATTTTCCTTATTAAGCAGATTGCCCTTCAGCCTTTAATACATAAAAGCCTGGTTTACAAAACCATAAACAGTAACATGAGTAGGGTAAATCTCACTAACAGCACAATTTACATCAGTTGTTAGTGTTAATTTATGAGCAGACTTTATTAAATCCATTTAGTTTTCTAAAAGGACTGTAAATTAATTCTGTGATTTGGGACACACTGAAGTTGTTATTGCACAGCACCCTATTAAAACATTTTAATGTCCCTAGTCTGCACAAACACATTTTGATGCTGTGAAAGCTTCATCATTTCTTTGGTATGTGTACTGCTGCAACCATACAGTGGTTTTCTTTAATGTACAAGAAAATTCAGATGGTAATTAGATATTTCCTATTTAAATACATTAGATGACACTTATCCAATTGAGCCCCATTTGGGTCTTATGGATAATGGTTCAGTGGATTGTTTCTTGACAATCCCAATCCTACTGTATGTCCATCACTGCTTACTGCTCCCATTAAAAGTAAGTGCATGCTACACATTAAACAATAGAAAACCGTATATATTCACAACTTGGTCACAAAACATATTATTGGATGAACATTGCTGTTATTTATAGACTAATTTATTCAAAAAATATGGCAAACTGCTATTTGTGGAATAAATTATTCAATATAAAATTGGAAAATTCCCTGAATGAAATATTAAAAAAACAATTTTATTCCTTTGTGTTCAAATGTCATCACTAATGTAAAATACAAGACACTTATGAAGTGTGATCAAATACCTTTCAAAGCAGAGATGTGAAAAGGTAAATTTAACACCTCACAGGTGTTAAGAGCCATAAATAACCAATGTTTAGCAGTAATTTAATCCTTTGTCAGTCAAAGTATTTGTTACAGAGAAAATGACTTGCTGAGAATGTTTTGTTTAATGAAAATGCTTGTTTGTTTGTGTACCAAAGTGTTATTTCACTAGAGTGGCAAAAAGCATGCAACAATTTCCCAACAGTGTACAAATCCACAAATATGATTAAAGATGTTGGGTTTTATTGGTAGCAGTTGCAATAATAATAATTTATTATTATCAGCAGTATTACACAAACAAAGCAAAGGCAAGTACACAAGGTCCTAATCATGTATACTGTCTTGGTAACACTTTGTGTAATGCTTGTACAGTGGGTTACCCTACTGTATGTTAGATAATTAAATAATTTGTTGTGTTAGCAACACAATATACTGAAATTAAATAAGGAACAAAAAACTTGGCCAAATCTGGGTCCCTTGCTCAGGTTTTAGTGGATCTTTGCTATTTATTTCAGTGAGTGTGGAGAATAAAGCCCTCATGTTGGTATTTAAACAGAAAATATATCATATATGTTGTATCTTATTGAGTTGTTGAGAGTTGATAGTAATTGAGGAATTGGTCCTGCAAAGACTTACACATGGGCTTAAATTGAAGCATATAAGCAGTCCCGTTGAATTCAACAGGACAGCTTATATGTTTAAACTTATGCATATGTAAAATTCCATACAGAATGGAGGAATGTGTAAAGATATGTAGATTTTGATTAATTGGCTGTATCACAGTAATAAGCATTGATGACTCTAGAACAGTTACCAAAGAGCTAAAGATAGAAACGATTAATGATTTTGTTTTGTTTTTCCTTTTTGTTTTTTTACAGCTAAATGATAATTAATTCATGAATATAAGTTTCATGTTTAATTTGAAACAGTAACTTTTTTATTGGCTAAGTACATTTCTGTTCTATTATTTTATTTATTTGTAGAGCCAAATGGCCTGATTTATCCCCTTTATTGACTAACTGGCATTGACTAATTGACTAAAAGTGAGACTCATAAGAAAGTAAGACCTTGTGTGCATGGTGTGGGACAAATCATATGAAAGGGGTGTGATTTCTAAAGCACTTTAGCATGTTGCTCACGAATTGGGCCACATGGCCCCTTCTGGTGCACACTAAAAGTTTCCTAGTGCGCTTTACCATAATGCTGTTTGAAATAAAACTATGTTAAACCGCCCCAGGAAACTTTCAGTACGCAACATCCAGTTCTACACAGACCAATTAGAGTGCTTTAGAAATCACACAACCATTTACCCTTTCAAGGGCACTGCCATACTGTATAGACATACCCTAAGTTACTACTTACTGGGAGAATAAGGATGACAAAATCTGCTTCTGCGGTGCTTTGGGCGCCTGGATATAGTGTCCAACACCCCCATATAAGCATCCAGGTTGGGATTTGTGGTATGTATCTATTAATTTTTATTTATTCATCTGAAGGAGACAATTCTTACCCACTTTCTAATGTCCACATTGTGTTAAATGGGACCT
This sequence comes from Mesoclemmys tuberculata, assembly GCA_007922155.1. Lineage (NCBI taxonomy): Eukaryota > Metazoa > Chordata > Testudines > Chelidae > Mesoclemmys > Mesoclemmys tuberculata. The sequence goes on from ML675631.1 coordinate 19,008,037, forward strand.
TTTGTTTAAAATGCACACGCACTGCTGGGATGGGTGGCAATACAAAATCCTTAGACAGAAAATAGATCTGGCTGAATGAGACAGTCACCCTATATGTCTGTGTGGGAGGCGTATGCGGTACTCATACTGACTGTGCTGTGGTCAATAAGTTGCACGTTCTGTAGTTCAAATTGTACACATGCAGGCTGTCAAGGATGTCACATTTTATCTGATACTTTGTGACAGATTCAGCACAGTTCTTAGCTGGGAGATTGAGAGTTTGGACCAAATGTTCCAACACCAACGCTTACGGCAAAGAGCCAGGGAGCTGTTTGTCATGCAAATACAAATAACTGACACTGCACTGGTGGCATGTTGCTGCAGAAAAGTCTGTGTTACCGAAGAAGAAAGTTTCCTATTTGTATTTCAGGTATAGGCAGTCCACTAACAATTTTCATTTAAAAACTAGGTATACAAGTGAATGTAGAAATAAACAATTACCAACCCATTTTTTTTAACGTTCTACAAGTGTCTTTTTATGGCTCTTTTCTTTTATTGATGATTGTTTTTATTTTTAACGTGGCTACTTTTATTCTAAAAGTTAGAGGCAGACTAAAAAGAAATTGTGAAGGATTTACAAGCTGATGTGCAAACGATACAAAAGAAACATTTCATCACTGCTTAATAATAGAGACATAGTCTGAGCTGTATTTCCAAGATTTCAGTTTTGGGGATCAGGAAGAAATTTTCAGGAAGATAGACAGATTGTCCAGTGAGTGGAGTTCTTTTTTCCCCCCCTTTCTCACAACAGCCCAGAGGCCCAATTTTAGATTAATAAGGATTAAGTGTAGGCTTTAAAAGTTGTAAGTTTATAAGAGTATGTAAATTTGTCACAACTTGGTCCCCATGTCTAGTGCAGTTGAGAGGCTCAAAGGAGCATGAGATCCAGGAGATAACCACTGGGCCCTATTAGCCTAGAAGAAGAAGGGGAGATTTAGTTTTTACAGACTGAGGATCTGTCTACACTGCAGTTAGACATCCGCGGCTAGCCCAGGCCTTGGGCTCAGTCTGAGGGGCTGTTTAATGGCAGTATAGACATTCGAGCTCTGGCTGCTGCAGCCCAAACTCTGGAACCTTCCCACCTCACAAAATCCTCGAGGCTGGCCTCCAGCCCGAGCCCTGCAATTCAGCAGCTTGTCAGCCTGAGCTCCTGTGAGTCCGAGTCAGCTGGCGCAAGCCAGCCACAGGATTTTAACGTGTAGATCTATCCCTAGGTACCCTTCCTGGTGTTCATTAATGTCTTGCAGTCCCTATCGAGAGAGTGAGAAGATTCAGAAGTGGGCTGAATCCTAGCATTTTGGCTGAGGAAACTCAACCCTCAACACTGGTTATTTGGCATAAAGGCCATTTAGATCCAGACTGGACCCAACTGAATGACTGTTTTGTTTCTGGTTTTTTGCAGAGGGGCCTTAGTCCTTCCCACTGAAGTGACAAGTTAATAAAGTTTAAAGCCTTCTGCTTTAAAATCCACCCATGTCTGTATCTCATTCTTCTGCATATCCTGATTAACAGAGAGATTTCTTCCGGGAAGTGCAACAACTGTTGAACAGCAAACAAGCTACAATAAAAACTTAAGACAAAAAACAAAAATGCAAGAGAAGTTCTCTGTGGAGAGAGAGATTATAATGATGGTATCTGAGATGGAATGTGGCCTAAGAAAATTGTAATGGAATTATTATAGTCAGGTTTTGACTTTAAAGGTGCATATCAGACAGTACAGAGCATCTCAGTACCACTCACAGTACTGCGGCTTGGTCTCCACTTACCCGGCGATTCGGCGGCAGTTGACGGGAGTTGCGCAAGCTACACAGAGTAGCTTACGTAACTCCCATTGACTGCTGTGCTTCCCTTCTGTGTGCCATCTTCACTGCACTGCACCACGCCACTTGAGGGGGTGGATTAACAGCGTCCACTTCTAGATCGATTGAGAGGGTCTTCACTGATCGCTCAGTCAATCCAGATAGGTCGATCTGACAGCAGCGACTTTGCCGCCATCAATGTAGATGTACCCTGAACTATAGTTTATTGACACCACTTCCTATACAAGCTGCGTGTTTCCAGTAGAAGGTTCCCATAATGCACCGACCCAGTCCAACCCTACTTAGTTTGTGAGATGTGACTGGATCACAGCTCAAACTCGTATGTATGGCTGAGTATCTTCAGAACAAGACTGCTTCCCAATTTCAGCCTTCCTCATCCTTTCAATACCCATGTCATAGCAACCTCATTGGCTAAAGAGGGCTATGAAAGATTCCCTATGGAGTTAATCAATGCAACTGCTTTGCTTGACTGCAGAGATCACTATAGATTGACAATGAGCTTCCTATCCTAGGACATTAATATATTTCACATTCAGATAACTTTCAACTCTTGACTACAGAGCAAAAAAAAAAAATGTTCAAGGAAAATATTACCCCAATGACATCAATGTAAACCAAGAAAAAAATGTTATATAATGTCCAGCAACAAAGACAAGGAGAAATGCTTCTCAGAGAGTGCAGTGAGCCATCGTATTTCTGCTCCTTTCATTCTGACTGGCATGCTCATACACGAACAAAGATACATCTTGCCTTGCAGTGAGAGGCATTCCACCTGGGCACTGAAATATCTTGAATTCTGCCAACTCAAATGTAAACAGCTTCTATACTTTTGTGTTTTTTGATGGATTTGATTCCAGAATTCTTCAAGGTCCTGCCTTTCTCTCTCTGATAGCCTTCTTTTCCTAAAGTAAGGCAATCAGATTCAATTCTCTTCTGGTAAGTTCTTCCACATTCAATCACTCTTCCTAAAACATGTCCATGTGTCTTCACCTTGCCCTGCCACATCCATAGATCCTACCACCTGTTTACAATGAAAATAGTTATTGAGCCTTCTGTGAGAGCTTAGTGTAAATCGGGCAAAACAAATAATTTAGAATAATATAGTTTGCTTTCCTTTAATATGAGGGAGAACATAGCTCTGTCCTTAGAAATAACATTTATCATCACAGAAACCAGCCAATGCATTTGGTTCCCATTGTATCATATAACTTATCAGTGTAAACATAAACTCTAAACTTTTTATACTTACTAGGATTAAAGGTCACATCTGTCCCTACAGATTGGCTCCTATCAGGCAATCATCTGAATCTACTCTCCTGTCTGCTTCAGATTCCATAGCGATTTCTTTATGCAGTTTGTCATTCTGCTGAGCAAGCTTCTTAAAATACAAATGACTTCTATACATGGAAAAACTAAATGTTTGCCATGAAAATAAATGAAAGCTCTTCACAAAACAGATGCTTTTCTTGGTTGGTGGGAATTTTGTTTTTGTTTTAAACAAGAATGTTTGCAAACCCCTAAAATCTTAAATGCAGTGTCAGTCATCCTACCATAAATATCTGCTCTTTATCTCTTGCATAAAATGGCAAAGAAAGTTCGTAACCTTAGTGACTTCCTTCATCCCGTCTCTTGCTTCAGATCTTGCAGTCATTCTCTGTAATATAACCAGGCCCATGTTATCTAACTGCAAAGTCATTTATAGCTAGTGTGAAAAAGCTAATTAGCTTGAAAGATATTTCCCTCTGACATGGTTCTCTACAGTGTCCAGTCAATACTTCAGCTTTTTGTTTTCTTTAAGTGTTCCAGTCACCTTTGTATTACACATGATCTCCTTGGTATTACTCTGCATCTTTCTATCCACCTCTGATGTTTGCTTCTGCAGTGTATTGCAAGGAATGACAGTGCTGGCTCATCGTAAGGGAAGTGATGGAAATGTATAAATAAATTGCTATTTGGCATCCTTCTTAAAACTATAAACTCACTCCCTGTCTGAAACCAACATACTGACAGACATATAAAACATCTGTACTGGTAATCATTCAGTGCCAGAAAACATGGCCACTCTAACAAGCAAAACATCTTAAAATGAGGCAAAGCTGAAAAATCCATTTCACTAATTGAGGCGGGAATTGCCAACAACCATCTTGACAATAACAAGCTCATGGGCTTTAATCACTGAAACAGAAATGTGCTGAATAGGCAACTTTTATAGTATATATAATGTAGACAGCCACAACACAGAGTGTATCATCTTGATTTCACATAGCTGAAGTGGATGGATAAGCTGTACCATTCCTTCTGCATAGCAAGAAGCTACTTCTACATGTTGATGCATTTTTTCATTTTGCTGCCTGTGCTGGTACCACATATGGTCACCCATTAGTTACATCAAAAGTTTCAGCATGATGGATTCCACCGGTGTGGTTGTATATCAATTTAATTTCAGGATATCTCCCTGATCTGAGTTAACCTCACCTTTCCCTCCACTCCGCCCAGGCATCCATTTAAGGGTTTCATATGATAACTCAATTTTATTCATGGAGAAAGTGGAGTTGTTGCATAAGATTTCATAATGTAGCTCTCATAATTTATTATGTGGTACCTAGAGGATATCATGTTCAAATAGCGTCATAGTATCCATCAGATGATATTCATTTCTTTTGGCTCTTCGATCTATTATTCTCCTGTTTTCAGGGCATTTGTGGACCTGCTTTGGTAACACTAATTGTTTTTAATAAATGAACATGCTCCATACACTTTACACAGTATATAGCTGTATTTCATTGTGCAAAAGGGGCATCATTTTAGGTAGGGCCCCAAATTTCATAACAGCAGCTGGGAGTGATGTTGCTTGCTCCTCTTCCTCCCTCCCCTTCCCTCACCAGCCATGAGCAAAGAAGTGGCTTGCTTTTCTTCCCCTCTCCCCTCACTGGCCTACTCTTTGCTCAGCCAGTAAGAATGCAGAGCTGTGGCAGAGCAAGCAGGGCTGGGAACCACTGCAGCACTTTTGTCAATGTGGGAACAAACATGCTCCGCTGGTGGGAGGAAGTAAGCTCTCAAGCAGTTCTAGTCTGTGCTTAGATCTGAAGATGGTGCAGATTTCATCATGATCTGTCCCTCACCTTCACATGCTGACATGATAAAAAGGGAGGAGAAAGCTCCTCGTGACACCAGTAGACACAGGACTGCTCAAGCAGGGGAGGGTGCTGCTGCCCCAGGTGCATTCAGGGATAAATATCCTCACAGACAGCCCAGCTTTGGACGTTTCAGGCTGCACGAGCAGTGCTGTAGAATGGCCACCTGTAATATCTCCCTGTTGGGAAGAAATAAGCAAGTGCTGTCACACCACAAATATTGTTTAAGTTACACTTAAAGCTTTTCCACTTTTTCCAACTCTCTGATTTTTTAGTGAATGGCAGTACCCCAGTGTGGCCATTTATTCTGCCATTTAATCCCACTTGTCTGTGGGAATATTTCTGGGGCTTCGGCTTTCAGGTTACCAGATAGGTCCACATAGACTATTACACACAAATGCTGTGAATTCCTTGATTTTAACAAATCTCTCCATGGTTGCATTTTTCTAGGACTTTTTTCCCACAATACCTTTTGAGGCACTGTTGATCCTTCCTTATATGTGCAGATACAAGCAACAGCTGCCCTCAGGCAGCCATTTTGTAGCTGTGTGTCTGCTGTGGTGTATGTCCTTCTCTTCCAACTGCTAAGTAACCTTAGCTCCTCTTGTACTTACTCTTTAATATTTCTGCAGAGTGAGTCTCACAAACTTGTGTACCTCAGTGAATTTCATTGAAATGATGTTTACTCTCTCAAATCCTTACAGCAATACACTAGAAACCTGCTTCCAACTTAATCTTTTGTATTATCATAACTATTTGTATAAAACCTCCAGTGCACATAAATCCAAACTAATATGAACAATTTGTAAGATTGGGCTGCCAAAATTTGTTCATTATACATCCATGCTGCTAAAATCCATCATTTAATTACACTCTAGATAGTGATTTATTTAAAGAGATATTTCTTAATGCTTGTTATCTCAACTACTTTTGAGCCATCATTAATTTCATCCCCTTCCTTCATTTGTTAATTAATGCACATACTTTCTCTCTCATACTACTTTCCCTGTTGACAAACTTTTAAATGTTCATCTTAACCCCTGTAGTTTAGCATCAGCTAGTTTATATAGGTGGTGAAATATCAAGTTACAACACATAATCTGAAAATTTCTTTTAGGATGGATTTAGAAAGATCTCCAAAAATATCAAGCCCAAGAATAATCTAGAGATCATGCAATCACTGTGCTGGTTATCCACTTTAAGCCTGAGGGTGTTGCACCCCCAGAATCCTTAATTCCAGCAACTATAATTTATTTTTTTTAAAACACCAAGTTATAAAACCGTAGACTACCAAAAAGAAAAAAAAAAGGTTCCAAACTTTTTTTAAAAGGCTACATATATAGTTCTTAGATCAAGAGTCCTGTTCAGTGAAACCCAAACAATGAAGCCCTCACTAGGACACTGAAAGTGAAGTGAATTAAAAGTAGTAGAACTGATTTTTTTGATTGTCCACACTTAGAGACATGCAGAAAGTAAAAGCACATAAGTAATTACCAATTACATTACATTTTTTAAAAATTCTTTCATGTGTAGTGGCCTAAGTTAGTGTTGTAATAATAATGAAAACATTCTTATCTGCCTCGTCAGTCAGGCACAGTGGTAAAGTGGGTGAAGTATGGAAATAAATCAATAGATTGGGCCAATTTGGGGCTAGTTTATAAGTGACTTTGGACTATTGATTAAAGTTCCCCCCTCCTCCCCCCCCCCCCAAAAAAATCTGAAATGGTACCTTCACCTTATTGTATCTACGACATGACGGGTGGAAACTGAATACGATAGAATTGCTGTGAAAGGAAATGATTCTTTGATGGGGTCAAGGATGACTCAGTGATTGTTCCCAAAACATGAATGTAAAATTGCTAGCCTTATTAACAACTGGAAACTGTATCTGAATACTGAAATTGTTACTCTAACAAGCCTATTTACTAACCTTCCTAAATACAAATGAAGGGCTATGCTTGGCCTGACTCCTCTCACATCAATTTTATGTGAAAGCTACTTTACTCTTGCTTTCCATTTGGACTGATTTCTCTTTCAGTGGCACAATTCAGTCAGTGACACTAACACACTTTTAGGTAGAGCTGACTGGGAAATGGACTTTAGTTTCCATGACAATTATGAACACAAAAAATTGTTTCGCTTTTGTCTATATTTTTGATGGAATTTTTCAGACCTCTATAAAAAATCCAAAAACCAAAATATTTTTGGTTTGTAAAAGATTCAAACCTGAATATTTTTATTTTTTGAAAACCAAAAATGTCTTGGTTTTTTGGATAAAAATCTGAGGGGGAAAAAATGAAAAGGAATATTTCTTATGAAAATTTACATTTAATTGAAAAAAAAGCATTTTTCATCAGAATTCATTTTAATGAAAATTTTTTGATCAGTTCTACTTTGGAGTGCTTAAAAATTAATAGTAAAATTAATTCATCCTTATAAATTGTAGTATAGCAACATAGTTATAATTTTCTGGCCACTCTATATTTTCCTTATACTTTTCTTTGCTTTCACATCTGTTCATTTTGATATATATTTCGTAAGAGGTAAAGTAAAGTAAAATTAATGTTTGTGAAAAGTGCTCCATCATCAACTCTGCTGACTTATGTCTACTAATTATTCACCAAATAAATAAATCACAGGAAACAATAGTGTAAAAATCTCTGTAGCTCAGTGGTCTCCAAACTTTTTACCCCGTGCCTCCCCCTTATTCCTGTCTGCCCCTTCCCCCAGCTAGAGCTGGGAATGGGGCCACGGTTGGGAGCCTGTGGTCAGGGCCTGGGGCTGTGGAAGGCCAAAGGGCTGGAGGCTGGGTACTGTGGCCAAAGGCCAAGCCAGGGGCTTGGTGCCGAGGCTACACACTGTGGCCGGGGTCCGAGGCCAGACGTCGAGGCCATGCACATGTGCTGCGACCAGAGGCTGGGCGCTGAGCTGTGGCCGAGCTGGGGCTGGAGTTGGTGGCCAGGCCCAGAGCAGAGCTCAGGGCAGAGCGGGGCTGGGTGGCACTCCCTATCCGCCCCATTGTCCGGCCACACACCCCCAGACATTCCTTTGTGCTCCCCTAGGGGGGCATGCCCTATAGTTTGAAGACCTCTGCTCTAGCTGCTTCATCAACATGAATTTGCTGTGTGTTCTGAAGGGACCCTTAAGGGGTAAGTTTATGCTTATATACTATTCTATATAAGTTCTGACACCGTGCTCATCTTATCTTTTAGTACTGCTATATACAGCATGTCTAACATCAGTCACGTATTTGTTCTCTCATCTTCTCCACATGGGGAGAAGTGTGTACAGGGAATGTTTTGTTTTGAACTATTTTATTATATAGATGCAGTTCCTCTATATTCGTGTTGCTCTGTGTTTGTTAGAGAAGACAAGATCAAGAAATGCTCCTTGCACTTAGAGCAGAAAGTAATAAGATTTGTGATTGTCCTTAGTTCTTGTCCGAGTTCATTGCACAGAGCTTTTGCTGGCCCTGGAGAAAGCTCTGTCTCCTGCTTCAAACTCTCTTGCTCATTCAAAGGCCCATTCAATCTTTTGTACTATGACTGCAGACTAGAGCAGAACAATTAACAATAAATAACTTATGATAACTTTGGCCCCTTTTTCTTTATGTGCAAACAGCTTGTGATATTTTTACACATTTGTACTCTATTAATAGTTGTCTAATAAACTATTCTGAGTTCCTCATAATCAGGAACTATCAGGAGCAAGCAGTCTTTCAAGTACCAGTTATTTGTCAGTCACTGCCTGTGCTCTGTAATTGGTCACCTAAATCACAAGGTACAGTTTCTATGACATGAGTGGTTGGCTTAGCTTTATATACAGTCTGTGTGCCTGACTAAATTTGGATATTGAAACCTCAGGAACACAATGAAAGAAGGAGCACTCTAAGGAGGGTATGCCTGAGAAATGTAAGGACATTTAAATTATTTTTCTGTTATACTTTACACACAAAAAGACCACTGCATTTGACTGCACTAATAGACCCATGTCTAAAATCACCTGGTTTTTTCCTCATTGAAAGAGATTGTGTGTGTGTGTGTGTGTGTGTGTGTGTGTGTTAATATTCAATTTTTCCTCTAGTCACATTTATACACTTTGATAGTGTTTGTATGCATAAAAATTGACTTCAGCTGCAAAATTTAGATCTGGATCCAAACTCCTTCAGAGTCTGGAGAAGTTAGGAGTCTGTGAACTTAATAAGTCCATGTGAAATTGAATTATTGAAAAAAATGTTTTTTTGAATTTCAAGAAATGCTCAATGTCTCTTCCAGTCAGCATGTTTGCCTAGTCTGTTTAGACAAACCTAGAGCATACCTCTGAATCAACAGAGTTTATGTGGAAATTGAAGGAATCCATTAATAAATCATAGACAGGCCTTTGGCTCCTGTCTGTTAGTTTGAAGATAGGCTGGAGAATGGTGAAGTTATGTAACAAAGGTGATTGCGGCTCTGTGTGTCTTTGGGGGAAGTGCTTAATGAATTGTGGAAATGAACTCTCTTTAAAATCCAAACCTTTGTACACTGAACTGTTAGCTAGAAAATGGCAACTATATTCTTATTCTTGCTGGTCTGCTCAAATGGCGGGTATATGGGGAACATATGCGAAAAAGGATGCAAAGTTATTTGTCATAGGTTCCTATGTGCAGTCAAATTATGTATGGTTTTGACATAGAATATGTATCATTTGGGGGGTTATAATAATAGCATATCGGGAATAATTCTCTGACAAACAATTTCACAGAAGCAGAGGAAATTTCTTTTCAATGTAAATGACATGCAAAAAGTATTAAGACTAATATATTTTAATAGAAGATTGTTTCCATCTATTGCATATACTTTTGAATGCTAAAAAAACTGTTGAAAAAAAAATTTATCATCTACATATATTATTCATCAAACCTTCACAGGATCAGTTCTTGTGTATGTTGTGCATATTTTCTTATGAATGTACTGTTGACCTGAAGAGGCAGTACAGGTTGGTCGTTTAAGTACTGATGAATTCAAGAAATAGACATTTGAACTTGAGTCAATTCTCTTCCCCCACCAAAAATTTCTACTAGTTTTCATAACCATTTCCCACTTTTTAATTTTTATTCTCCTACCGTATGATATTTTGAGATACCCAAGACATCACAGCACACAACATCAAAGGGAACTTCAGATAAAATATGTTTTCCCCATTTTCCTCTCTTTTGTTCAGAGCACGTACTCAGAATTAAATTGGGTTGCAATTTTTTGCTCAGAGTAAATATTTTAACTGCAAAGTATGAATGGCAAAAATGTTCGCCTTGCTTACAAGTCAGCTATTGCCTACAGCTCAATTTTACTCAAATCAATTTGGACCCTGCAGCATTATAAAAAATGAAAAATATGCCAAAGCAGCCATTTAGGAAGTAGCACTTCAGATGAGTGGAATTAGCTGTATTTAATCTTTTCTTGGTACATAACTATGAAGTAAACTACAAATGAACAGCAAAATATAAACACAGAGGGGCCAGTCCTCCAGTCCTTTGAGTATAAGGCAAAACTGACATGAGTGGGAAGCCAACTGATACCAGCCATAGTTTAGCTGGCATACAGACTGCAGGACTGAATATGCACATAGGACCCAATTCTGCATTCCTTACTCAGGCAACAATTCCATTAAATGCAATGGGAATTTTAGCTGAATATGGCATAATGGCCAAACTGAGGAAATGTATTTAAGCGAATAATAGAATGTACACATTTTTAGATAAGCCTGGGCTGGAACTCAGGATTAGCAGATAATATGAGCTAGGATTCCACAAACAAATGAAAACTCTGCAATTTTTCTTTGACATTTTATGAGGGCCAGAACCTCTAGTCATAAAATTCTAATTGAGTACCTGTTTCCTTTTTTCCTTGACAAGTGCTCACCTCTTATGTACCCCATTAAATATGAATGATAGGTATATAATATCTGTTGTAACTGATATTCCTTATGCTTGTGCATTAGTTCAGAAAACTTACTACAGCACAATCCTGATGCTTGATGGGAAGCCATTCTATCTAAAATATGGGACTGAACACGTTGAAGAGATCTGGATAAGAATAGCAATGAGTATTCACTTTATTTAATTGGGAATAAGGTTTTCTGCTACTTTTCCCGGAAGGGACTCCAAAATTAGACTCTACCTGTTTTGTCTTGTTTTTTGTTGTACCATATACGAATCCCATTCAATTCAATTTAATTTATCCCATTGATTCAACTGGGATTTGAATCTGGCCTCTGGAAAGAAAGATCTTGTAAATTTCAGTTCTGTGACCCAGTCTGCTCCCAAGATTAGAACAGGTTTGCTGAGTGAATAACTCTTGTCACATGGCCATAGAACTCCTCTGCCCCACCTCAAACCCTTGTATTTAACTGTGGACTAGCTCTTTGTTAGCACAGTTGATGGGTTTTCAGGATCAGACAGGGACAAAATTATACATGTAAACAGTGGAACTTTAGAAAACAGTTTAATTTCGTGACCTGCATGTCATCATATTCAGATTCTTTTTCTCATTAGCAAAGCAATTAAATCTGAAAATAATCAGGATTAAATTGCCTGGCAATATATATGGTAACTAACTGTGGTCATTGGAACCACTTAAAATACACATTTCTTACACATTTGATATTCAAAACACTTGAGCACAAATATCTGAAAAAGAGTTTGTTCCTGTTAACAATTCAGCTTTGGTAGTTCAGTGTTTGAGGTGAATTTTCCTGTGGTAATAGGATATTTACAGCTTTTTGCGAAACATTCAACAAAGCTGGAAACATTCTCCCTATACATTAGAGACTTATATTTTGTCATAGTTGATGGCTCTTATATTGGATTTAGTATAATTCAATTATCTTTCTAAATGGTATGTTACCTATTTGAGAATAGCATTCCTCTTAATGACATTCAGTGTGAGGCAACACAGTGGGGATTACTTTTTGATAAATTTTTAAACAATATGTGGGATTTAGGGTGATTTGTTGGCTTTCCTTCCATCCTGCATGGTAAAACAGGTAAAATCAGACCTAGTGCAGTTTATCTATTTACTGTCCTAGCAGTGGTACTTCTCCATTTCAGTCCCATTTGCAACTGAAACTAATTGTTAAGTCATGTGTACATACTAATCCTCATCAAGAAGTGGAATTGAACATTATTGGATAGACTGTGCAATGTGCTGTAAACTAATGCTATGTAATAAGTTCAAAGATGATCTGTGGCTTAAAGGGAAGAAGTATATGAAAGCCTCTTCCTAGAGAGAGGTAAAGGTCAGCTTTGTGTGGTAGCAGTGGTTTTATAGCATTTGTGTTCATGCCCTTTTCTCCCCCATGAGTTAATTCAGTTGCCATTTGACAACACTGCAGCTATGAAACCACTGTAATTACTCTGATCCAATGACTGAACAACTTTTTTCCTAAAGAAATGGCAGAAGAACACTAGGGAGGATGGGAATAGGGAATTGATGCTCTGTCTCCCTTTGGCTCTGAACCCTGTCTCTCTTGGTTTGTCCAGCTGTGCACAGAGATTGAAAGCTGGAGAGCAGGTTGCAGGGGATAAAATGGGGTTTGAGTCCCCTGGCTGTCACTGATAAAACAGATGTAAAGCAAATATAGCCTGCAGCTGCATTAACTTTATACAGTGAAAGCAGTCTTCAGGGATCACCCACAAGCAGGGGACTTTAGGTCTCAGCAGAATCTTGCAGCCTGGGGGCTAAATCTTTATCATTTGAGGGAGACCCTGTCTCACCCTGAAACAAAACTGGAACATTATTTGATGGAAACAAATAGACTTTTCTTCCCTGAGAGATGAGGCTGCTGGTTCTCTTGTTGGCAGTGACCTGAAGTGGTTAATGTGAAGGGCCGGACCCTGCTTCTCTAAAAATACCCCCAAGTGGATTCCGAAGGGAGTGTTGTCAGAGTAAAGACTTCAGGACTGACAACAACATATCCCTTCCTGTGTACATTGTATTCTGACCGCCCTCCCTCTTCTCCTTAAAACCTGCTTCTGACATGGTACCTTTCCCCACAGATTGTTGTCGCACATTCCTGCACTATTCACTCATTTCTCCTAAGAACAGCCCTGCTATTTTCTATGGTTTATCTAGACCAATACCCTGTCTTCCAACAGTGGCTGATTGCAGATGCTTCAGAGGGAATTTACATACATTTTACAAGTTTATCAAGAACCCTTTTAAAAATGCCACTGCAAACACTCAAATCAGAGTAGATATACAGGGAGAAATTCTGGATTCAGTGAAGTCAATAGCAAAATTCCTATGGCTTTAAATGAAGTCATACTTACATCTTTTTCTCTTACATGTGTGTTTGCTCCAAAGTGAAAATAATATTGTCCTTTAAAGTTTAAAACCAATAAATCAAAGGAGCTGATCTCTAGTGTATGTGGCAGAAGAAAACTCTACATTCACCTTGTTTTCATTCATTTTATAATGAATTGCTTTTGGGGGAAGATTTGGGATTTCCAATTAAGAGTTTCTTGGGAGGGGGAAACAAATTTTATATCCAATCATAAACCAGCTTATCGCTTTTAAAAGACTCCGCTGATTAAAATGGCTAATAAGCAGAAATAGCCATTTCTTTTCATATCTGGCAAGCTCCAGAGTTAAAATATTTAAACAGCAGGTTTAAAACACAGTTTTAATTGTTGGTAGTGCAAGAGTGATAACAGTAGCCTTGGGCTCTTGTCTCTCAGCAAGCATACATTTTCCTTTTTGAGCCAAATGGTTTTGTTTTTGATCTGGGAATGCATTCTGGGACTTATAGTATTTCCTGGTATAGTAGAACAAGACTACTTTAAGTACCGAGTTACCCTGCAGAGAGTGCATGCTCATTATAAGTGAGCAATCTGTCCCTACATTAATCACTATGAATGATCTGAAGGCTTGAGTACTGTAAAAGGTATGAGGGTATGTGTGTGTGAAGGAACTGAAGGGGTGGATGGTGTATGAAGGCTAGAAGTAAAAGATCCTTGGCCTTTGAAACATCTGTCAACTATTTAAATGCCCCTCTCCAGTGACTTAGATGTTATGGCACCATCTTCTGTTTTTGTTGTCCTTCTCAATGTCTTTAGCTTCAGAGCCACGCTTCTGTAGCATTTTCAGAAGCACGCTCTTAAACTGTCAGCAAGAACAGCTTAAACTCTGGGATTTTATCTAATATTCAGTGCAGGTGCCTAGAAGCAGAACTCCTGGGTTCTAGTCCCACCAATTTGCTGTTTTGTAAAAGACACTGAGGTCCTTTTACGGAAGGTCTTGTATGAACTGCATACAAATTCTTACTTGCAAAAATTTGTTTAAACGCATCGATTCTTTCTGCTAAATTGTTTTAATGTGAAAATAGAAATTCCCTAATTCATCCTTAATTTACAATTGAAAGGAAGTGCTGGATACAAGTCCAATATGTGGAGAACTTTAAAGGGAACTGACTTGAAGTTTTTTCACTAGTATAACTTCTTCTGAAGCCCGTGAAATATTTACATATGGAAGGAATGCAGGCCTAAGTTTGTTACTGAAAACGCAGTGCAACAAAGTATTTTAGCACGTGCTTCAGGCAGAGTGACTTCAACAGGACTTCAGAGTATCTATTAAGCTAAGCACATGCTTAAGTGCTTTGTTGAGCTGGGATGGACTGCTGTATTGGAAACTAAGAGCTTAATATAATGTCCATTGAACTCATTGAGAGTGTTTCCATTAAATTCAGAGGGCATCGTATCAGGCCATAGATGACCAAATACTACATCTTTTAGCCTGAGTGATTAGCCAACACTTGGGGCCTTGCTGGGTTGTTTCCATTAGAAGGAGAAATAGGTGATGGACTCTGGTATTTCCTTGGTGCAATCCTATTTCTTTACAAAGAACATGCACAAAGTTCTGATTCCCTGAACACTGGAGAAATAAACAGCAGGATACAGTTTCCTTGCTCTGGGTTTGCTGACAGACATTATTGTACACTAACATATTGTACTTTTTCAGTCAGCCTGTGCTCTCTTGGTTTTCGGTGAAGGCCATTCTACTAGCACTTCTCTTCTTTTTCCGCCCTTTCTCGCTGCCTTCTGCTGGCTGTCCACATTTTGCACAAACAAGCACACACAGCTGCAATCCAATCAAAGCCCTAGCTAGTGTATGCAATCAATTCCTGGGAAAACCCCTCTTCTTCTTTCTGGGTTAGATCTTGCACAAGCTTTTCAAGTGACTAGTACTTTGGGCAGTGGCTTCTATTGTTTTAGCTCTCTTCCTCCCTAAAGGATCTTAATTTCTTCGCTCATTCAACCAGGATGAAAGGCAGCTAGCAGGTCCACTGGCTTCAGTGAGGTCTATGACTACCCATAGATCAAAGCAATCACCAACACCCTCCAGCATAACACTATATTTGGTCAAGTCTTTTATTTATTGACATTGAAAGGACGTGAGACATTATTATAAACTAACACATTGTACCATTTCCATATTTATGTATATTAAATATGGAATGTGGATTTGTGGGGGCTTGCAGAGATTAAAATGAACAAAAAGGTCAGCCAACCCTGCTGTCTCTAAAGGCTGAACATTATAGATGCTCACATTCCCTTAGAGATGTCAGTCCAGCACCCCATCACCATGCAAGGACGAATAGCGAAAGAAAATAGAGGATAGGCATTTATTAAGCTGTCCTTTGCATTGCCTGTCAGGTTTGAGTCCTTTGAACATCCATGTACTCTGTTTTTCAGTCTGGGGGGAGGAATAAAAGCCCTAAGAGCACCCAAGGATCTTACTGAAATCATCTGAGCATTGTCTCTATCGTAACCAGACAATGGATTAGAAGGCTGTTTCCCACTTTGCTTGAGAGAACTAGTTAGCAATACAGGGCTACAAAGTCTGACCTCAGTTATACTTGATCAGCTTCCCGGCTTCAGTGCCATCAGCCCAAGGTATAAACAGCACAGAATTTTGTCCTTGGTCTGTGTTTTGTTCATTTAATTTCTTTATATACTGTATTTCTGTTTATGTAACCCTCCTGCATACATGGATTTACAAAAGGTAGATCTTCCTTTGTTTTCTTTGTATTGTTAAACAGTAATAACCTTAGATAGCTGAGGCAGGGGGAATGAGTCTTGTGAGTTCAGTCTTGTCAGCAAACACTCTCCTAAAGCTTGCACATCTACAGGGAAGCTAAAGTTATATGCTTTTCCTTTACGTATATGACTGCTGCCACTTGGATACTGCATGAGAGGCTCGTTCTCTGACATCGTATCACAAGTGACAAGTATAAAAATGACTGTGCTCTTTATGTGTCCCCTTATCCGCTACGGAATCCCGTGTCTGTTCCTCAGTTTGTCATGATTAAAACTATCTTAAGGTATTTAAAAACAACTTTTCTCAAAGATGTACCTTTTAAAATTTGGAAAACTCTGTGTACTCTGACTCCTAAACAGTGAGATGCACTCACAAGAAGGAGGCAGGTATTTCTCTTCCTAGTATATCATTCTGCTGCTCGAAGATTACCCTGCCAAATTGGCACTGAAGGAACTGACACAGGAAGGAGCCTCTGGGAAACCATTATTGTGGTAGTGGTGGTGATGGTAGTCATAGAACCTGTGAGCCCTAATCATAGACAAGGGCCCATTGTGCTAGGACCGGTGGGTCGGATGCGAGGTTTGCTGTTCACAGAAGTGAGTTTGATACAGGCAAAATAGAAGAAAAACACAGACAAAAGGAGACTTTTAAATGAGGAGAAAAATGCTTTTAAAAACAGTGATATAAAATCTTATTCTGCCCTAAGATATACACCCATGAACCTTGCATTGAAATCAATGGGATTCACAGGTGCATATCTCAGGGCAGTATTATCCTATGAATCACAGTATTAATAAGAATTTTCCTCTTTAAAGCCGCCCTTTTATCTTTTTTCTGTGTTTCCCCTCTGTACCTGCAGTGGTGCTGGTTTTGCTGAATGCTGATGAGGACAAAAAACAAAGGAACATGGATTTTGAAAAGCTTCACACCCAAACCAAATGGTGTAAGTGCCATACCTCAGAAACCAGGGTGCCTTTTTAGGTGCCTAGTTGTGGATTTGGGTGCCTACCTTTGAAAATTCTTTTCAGCCAAGAGTTTCATTAAGGGAACATACAGTCCTTCATTGTAGAGGGCACTGGTTCCAAGCCACTGAAAATCTCTCTAGACATGTATCACATCCTCATTCTGCTGAAGATGAGGTGGGAGAAAACCTCTGTATGGAAGAAAAAACCTTTTCTTCTCTAAAAGGTTATGGTCCGGGACCATGGCAAACTTCCAAACTGTTGTGGAAGGAAAAAAGTAAATTTGATAGCTGGGGCTTGCAAATAAACTCTGAGAATACCGTCACCTTTCCTCCTCTTCCAGACCATGGCCACCTAAAGAAATTTGACCTATGTGAATTCACATCTGTTTAGGATAGAAATGTATGTCAGTGGAAATAAAGGGAAATGGGGGTGGCGGGGGAAAGAGGACAAAATGGGTGGTGCAGCCATGAACGCATTTGTTTTTAAGCAGGCAAGCCTGCATTTAAATGTAGGGAAGGAGGAAAGTTGAACTACTGCTTTAACAGTCTGCATCCATAAATGGGTGTGTGGATGCTGGGGAATGGGGCAAATGACAGGGCTTAACTTTTTCCCCCAACACTGTGTTTGCCCATGATGTGGTGCGATGGACTTGAACTCCCACTGACCATTGATGGAGTAGATTCTAACTTTGTTTAAACATTGCATAAGGAAAATCTCAAATTACAAGTCCACTCTGAATGAGCCATTTGCAAAAATATGTCATAGAATATCTCACTTCATCACCAAAGAATTTAAAACTAAGAGCCGAATTCAGATACCCTTACTCCAATTCAGTAGTATTTTAGTCCAGAAGTTGTGTCGTGGATTTTGATGGGTCTGTTTGTAGAGCAAGGAACTACTTGAGGTGACAACAAGAACCAGCTTGCTGTCAGGTTCGATTTATATGGATCCCTCAAATAAGGAGCGACAAGGGTTGCTTTGAATACAAATTTGTTTTACTACAACAATTTATAAATCAACAATTACAATTTTAAAATCACTATTGATTCTTATCTAATACAACAACTTAACTACTTAAAACACAATTACAGTTACAACTTATACGGTTATACTTACAAAGCTAGCTTACACTATAGGGTTATACTTATGCTATTATACTTACACTGCACCAGTGAAGTTTGTCAGCAGCAAAGCAGCCTTCTCATTCTGCTGGTACAATTCCCGGGTTTTACATCTGAGTGGAACACACTGTCACACTCAGGTTACACAGCCACATGCTCTATATCAGGTTTGAGCAGCAAACTGGGGAGAGACAGTAGGTAGATCACGCCTACATGTAGAACTATTCTGTTGTTCCTCCAAAGATACGGGACATCTCCAGTTTACTTCCTGTTTGTGACCACCTTTTATATTTTTCTTCCACACAGCAATATGCCCGCTTAGCCAATTATGAAGTGTCTAAGAGCGATGGGGTGATCGGGGGCTGGACCCCGACACGATATTATTTTCCTTGATTGCCCAGTTATGTACCAGACAGAATTCTGGCCCCCTGCTCGGGCAGTCGTACTCTTTTTGTGGATAAACTCCAGCTGCTGTCTGCTGTTGACAAAGGATCACTTATTGCAATACCTGTCTGAATATTATTTTAAATGAAGTTTACTGAGTTTCAAGTCACTGATGGCCCATACCGGTTTACCAAAGCCTACAGGCCAAATACTGATTGCATCTTGATCGTCTCCAGTACTTGACACCTTTCTCCCCGGTGCTTATCACAGAGACTTCTGACAGGACAAGGCTGGATGTTGTTACAAGGCAGTTAACATTTTACATCCAGGCCCAATGAGTTTATATTTCTATTAATTTAAAATGGAGTTGGGTCACTTTAATTATAAAATAAACAATGTTACAACACTACTCACATTAATGTATGCATGTTTATACATAGCAGACTCTGGCCCAACTTCTGCAAGTGAAGTCTATGGAAAAGCAGTTGGAGGACACCAAGAGAGGTTCTTAAGGATTTGGGAGGGTTGGTTCTAAATTAAAAGTGCTAGTCTCAATCCTTATATCATTTTTCAGCTGGATGTGGAATGCAACATTTCATCATCTTTGCAAGAAGAACATAATTTAGTATCAGCCCAGGAAGTTAATTGTTAGGTAAAGGATTAGAACACCTATTACCAGGCCAGCAATCTTTCATGTTCCAGATGGCGTAAGTATCCAATTACCTACGAAGAGGAAAATCTGATGGGTTCACAGGTGGGTCTGATATCTATCACCCTCATTTTAATCTTTTCCCTTTGTTCTTGTGCTTCTTATTCCTTGTGGAGATTTGTACTATGGATATTGTTTTGAAGTGTTGCTAATATGTTTAAAATGAAAATCCAACTAAAAGAAAATCCAAACATAATTCTTATCTTTTCTTTCTCTATTTTCAAGCATAATTCACAGAAATATTGGATAAAGAACACCTCTTCTCTTTCCTACATGCTTCTAATTTTTGATTGCCCTGCAGCAGTGGTCAGTAATGATACCATCAGCAATCTTTCCATCACATTCAGCTGAAGTAATAAATACACATTTAGTGCAAAGGGGCAATCCTAAATCAAACATAAGCCTGAGAGGTGAAAAAAGGGGTAAAACCACAGTATTCATGTGCACCTCCAGGGATTTGCTCACCAGAGTTTAGGAAAGGATTAGACTTGATTTCTCCCTATTCATGACAAATCCCACAGCATATAGCAAGTGAAATGAAACTAACAGTTGAGCCTAACTTTCTTTAAACCTCTCAAGGGAAATAAAAGAAAAACTGTTATTCAGGCACAAGAATGGCAAAGAAAATTTTCTTCCACTTCTTTCATTCTCCAGCATAGTCAACCTTGGAAGCATGGATCTGAGGAACGAGTTAAAATTAGGATGACGAGATAGCAAGTGTGAAAAACCAGGCCAGAGGGTGGGGAGTAATGGGTGACTATGTAAGATAAAGACCCGAATATCAGGACTGCCACTATAAAATCAAGACATCTGATCACCCTAAAATTTATAAATATGCAGTGTTATGGAGACACTGAATTCATGGCTTATTACAGCAATCTGTCACAAAGCAACACCCCCTTCAGCTACCTTTTTGTCCTTCCACACCCTTCCATTCCCACCCTATGACTGAGGAGGCATTAATGGGGTGCTTTGAGAGAGGTGATCAGAAGCTGTTTGTTGCTGCCTTGGTATATCTTACAGAAGATTAACCACCAGTATTTAGGGGTCTGCCTGCCCCATTCTTTGCAGTTTTGTTCTGTTTAAGGTAGCTCAGCCTGGCTCCCCTGGATGCCAAAATCACACCTTGTCTTGCTAAAATTTATAATGACATTTTTAACAGCACCTGATATTCCTTAGGGCATGTCTACACTTAAAACACTGCAGCTGCTTTGATATAGCACGTCAGTGAATATGTTACCTACACCAATGAGGGAGCGTAGACACTCTGCCTCCTGGAGAGGCAGTAGCTAGGTCAACTGTCTACACTAGGAAAACTTAGGTCAGTTTAACTGTGTCCCTCAAGAGTATCAATGTAGTTATTCCAACCCAATTTCCTAACGTAGACCAGCCCTCAGTGTTGTGCCCTATAGATGGTTATTGTATTAAAATAAAATTAAATTGGTGGTGTCTAACTTCTCATTGCACTGGGCACCAACCAATGCTGCTTTTTCATTTAGTTTTGAAGTTCTATCAAAATGATTAAGCTATGAAGCAATGATGTGTTATTCTTTGTACACAGTTTATCATCATCTTAATCAGCACAGTTGATTTCCATATACCGAGATGAAACCAAATCTGTACAATATATAGGTACTTTGTCTAAAGTAAACATTTGCAAAACCGAAATAGCCACAAGGCCAAAGAGTTACTATTCCTCAAATCTTAATCCTGGGAATATCAAAGAGAGAGAGAGAAACCTCACAACTACAGGGTAAGTATTGCCTGGTTCTCAGGCCAAGAGAGAAGTTGGAAGCATAGGTATTTTCTAGGTACCATCTCCTTTCTCTTCTGAAACTTGAAATTAATTTATTTTGTGAAAATCAGACTGAATTATGTGTGTAACCAATTCGATGTGGAAAAGGAAACTATTTCCAAAATAAAATACTTCTCTGGTCATTTGAAAAGGGACAGGAGCTGCCAAATTGAAACCTACTGCATATAGCGTAGCAATGAGATGCTAATTTTCCTTTTCCTCTCATCAATCTCATGGCTTTTCAGTTTTCTTTCCTTTCTAGCAATTGATTTTTTTATAGGACCAAATTTTGTATTTTTCAATTTTGTCTGTCAACTTTTTGTCTGTCAACAATTATTTTGTTGTTATTTTTACCCAAGTTCCTCCAAAATAGCGGCTAGGTTCTTTTAATGAAAAAAGAATAAAATATATATGTAAATATGTATATCTTGCTGTAATGTGCAAGAACAGCCTTTTCTAACTACTGGTTCAGCAAAGAAACTTGGATCTGAAAGTTTTTTAATCTGATCTCACACCACTTCTACACTTAAATAAATTAATTCAAATGAAAGATACTTCTCATTTACATGAGTTTAGTAATAATTATTACAATATTCAACAATTGGAGGACTTGATATTTTTGCTATTAACTTCATTATTTATAGTCTCAGGTCTGTAGTGTATTTTATCTGTTGATCTCAGCTCCCATTGAAGGATAGCAGGTATCACTATGCCCATTTTACAGATATATGGGCAGATGCTCAGGAGCTATGCTGATGTACACCAGCTGAGGGTCTGGCCAAGAGAAATTAAAGCACAGAGTTGTAAAGTGACTTGACTAAGTCATCCATTAGGTCAGTGGCAGAGCCAGGAATGGAGTCCAAATCTCCTTATTCTCAGTCCAGTGCTCTAGGCACTGGGCAAGAGCTTAAGTGTGTGATGTCAGAAACAGGCTCAAGGGCTATCCTCACACATGTTAATTTCCTTTTTGGGGAAATCAAACTCCACTGAGCAGCAATTATTTGTATGGCAGTCAGGATCTGTCTTATTTAGTCCTTGCAACTGGAAACATCTGTGACAACGAATTAAATATAAAGATATATATTTTTAAACCTATTGTCACACAGTCTGGAGTGGCTCACAACCAAGAGTGCCAACCTCAGGGCAGACTGTCAAAAGCAGGGCAGACACCCCAAACTGTTAGTGTTGTCTATAATTAGATTATAGCCTAGTAAAAAAGTGAACTTCTAGATCACTGTAACAGTCTTACTACTGAGTCACAGGCTTTCCAGTCAGGCATACTAGATTTAGGAAGAAGTGGTCACACCCAAAATCACACAATATTCAGGTCACTTCCAGTCCCGAGAGACCAGTCACTTACCCAGATCAATTTGTACCTTAGAACTGGTACCATAGATGGCACCCATAGCCAATCCTGTAATAAACTAACTAAAAGATTTATTAACTTGGAAGAAGAAATAAGAGAATCATTTGCATGTTAAAGCAAGCAAGTGTAGATGCACAAATGAGTTGCAATCTATAACCTAAAAGTGATAGAGTCATAGCATTTTGTCTATTCAAAGTGTGTTTCAGGATGGATTCTGGGGTAGCCCTTGAGATCTCTTCTTTAGTTCAGAATCTCTAGTCCTGTGAGAGTTCAAACAACAAAGATGAAAAATCTTCATAATAGCTACTTTTATTTCCCTCTTCCAGCATTCAAACTGATGGGACAAGCCTTCTGCATGTACTTCTCCAGGGATATTAACAAAGCTCTTGTCCTATGGTTACCTACCTAATGTTGATATTCATTCCGGATCGGCAGAGAAGCCTGTCTGAGTTCACAAGTTCAGAGCGGGCATTTTTACAATTATAAAACAAACTTATATTTTACCTTGTAGCATGGAATACAGACATTACAAGAAAGATTAATGCATGCAGCAACTTAAAAGCATTTTATAGAGTCTACACACATCCTTACATGTCTAATGCCTATCTCGAGTAATAGATAGGTGAGCTGATCTGGTTTCTAGCTATGAATTTGTCTGTGCTCTGTCGATGCCTACAGACTTGGCAAGAGCTGGCATCTGGTTTACCAGTGTTAGACCTACATTTTCTTAAAATGCTGCTCTTTGTGTCCCAACAGAACGAGGGACTGATCTCATGAAAAATGGAAGGGAGTCCTTCCTGTGCATTTATTGTAAATAACAACAGCAAACAAAATACAAGGAATCCTCAAAGTCTCACATGCATCAGAATACTCCAGATTACTATGCTGTTTGTATCCAATTAGGGTATCAGTACTTTTTAAAGCGTCACTCTAAATCAAGTTACGAAAAAATTAACATGGCTGATAGAAAAGTATACACTCATTAAAATGAAGTGCAGTTACTCTATATTTAATATACCCAATCTGGAAACACTTAATAAATATTTAAAACATAGATACAAAGGTGAATAATCAGTGATTAAAAAACTAAAATAGCTTCTGAAGCTTAAAGATTGTCCTGCAGTAAGAATTAAACCACATGGCTGTGACAGAGCAATAGAACTGCTAAATGAACTGGAAACATCCCAAGACAGCCAGTCAGCAGTGTACTAAAAAATCTGCACTGACAATCCTGCGTGTGCTCTTACTGGTCAGCTAGTACATTCCTCCCATTCCCTCCTTCCCCGCAATCATTTAATATTGTCTTCAGCATTCACAGAGGCATTCAAATGCATGCAGGACACGTTACTTAGCTGGGTTTTGAGTTTAGCTTTGTGACCATTTTCATGCTTTTCATGCTGAGTTTGAGATATTTAAGGGAAACTGTGGAAGAACATAATACATTTGAGAAATAAAATTGTCTACAGCCCTCCCCCCCCCCCGCATCTCAGTGGATGAAAATCCCTAGCAGTGACATAGTGACTGCCTAGAATGGTTGGAATCTCTTCAATGCTTATGTACTGTATATTCCAAGAGGCTCACATTACCATTACTGCAGCAAGTAAAAACGAAACTTTTCAGTTGCTGCAATGTGGAAAAAGATAAAAGCAATCTCTATGTCTTAGCTGATATTGCTGCTGTGCTAATGTCTCCAGTTCTCACAAACTAATATTAATATTATTATTCTTTATTATTTTCTGTGGTTGGATTGCCATCCACCATCACTTTAGTGGCAATCTGAGATTCTGTGGCAAATGGTTTGTGGATGCCTACTGCATGTTCCAATCCAAAAGAGAAAATGCAACTATGAGATCCTTCCTCCAGCCATCCTGAGTGGGGCTGCAGGTTCACAGAATACATATCTAAGAACCTGGGAAGGCTTGGGTTGTTTGCTTAATTTCTGTTGAGAATTCTCCTGGGCAATTTTAATTAACTCTTATCAAAATGAAACCTTATTCTTTTCCATTGACATGGCTTCTGAAAGTACTGTAGAAAAATTCCTTAATGACCTAACTGGATGTTGTGCTGCCATTCATTTTCTTTTATTCCAGTAACTATCCCAAAGATGTAAAACAAAAGCTCTACATCACTTGCTGTGGACATCCAATCTTTACCTTTTTAGCATTTGCCTTCCAAGCAAGAGCCTGTTTGTCTGTGTGATGCATTCTCTGTTTCTACTGGACTGCAAAATTACCATCAGCTGTTTATCACAACCTGCTTCTGTAACAATTCTTAGACTTTTCCTACTGTACTTGCTCAATTCATAAACAGTATTTCATTGTAACAAAGAAGGCTACTAAATATTAAAATAAAGAAGGTTGCACCACTGTGGGACATGTTGACCATTAGAAATCTAAGATAAAATTAATTACTCAGAGGAAAAAAAAGAAAAGCAGTGCACTGATCTCCAGGGAAATTTTAAAAGGACATAATGATATTTTTTTTGTTTTGTTTTAAGAGCTAGGCATATGGACACCTGAAATTACTATTGACATTGCAGAGCACCAGCAGTTTATTCCATTATGTGCAGTGCCTCTTACTGATTTTTTTTAATGTTTTATTTTTTTTAATTCACAGCCCTTTCTTCTAGTTCCAAGCTCTGCTCTGTTTAAATGAATTGTTCTAGGGCAGGAAAAACAGATCTCTCTTTATCAATGTCTGCAATCTCTCTGTTGCACACACTAAGTGTGTGCTAGTGCTGTAGCTTTTCTCATAAGAAACTGCTAGTGATGTTGAATTGTATGTTAGCTTTATTATATGGACAAATCTACTAGGTCTTGTTTGAGGTTGCACCACAGATGTTTGACCTGTGTGATGTGAACTGGACCTGATCCCAAGTTACAAGATTGCAACAGGGAAAACACTATTGTTTAACTTAATGTGCCACCTAGCCATTCAGGGGATGATACTCTATTATTAAATATAATAATGAACTGGGGCTCAAAAAGACATTCAGTTTTATAGCGACAAGGTGAGTGAGATAATATATCTTTATTGGATTAACTTGTGCTGGTGAGAGAGACAAGCTTTTGATCTTACTGAGCTCTTCTTCAAGTCTGCTGAAGCTTGAAACCTTGTCGTTCTAACCAGCACACATTGGTCCAATAAATATTACCTCACCCACCTTCTCTCTCTAGTATACTGGGCTCAACACAACTACAACTAACACCTCACACATTCAACTGGATGTCTATCTCTCAGTCCCCATATGCCAGTGCCCAAATTGTGGGCTGTTTTTGCCCTGTAGTTGGACCAAGAGTCCAGCCAATCAGTTAGAACAGAATTCAGACAGGGCACAGCCAGGAGCAAAGCCAAGGATCATATCCAGGATCACTAAAGCCTGAGGTGAAGGGTTAAGCAGAGTCACAGTCCGAAGGCAGAGCCAAGGGTCTGGAGTCCAGCCAGGAATCAGAAAGAAGCTGGGGCTAGAGCAGAAGCAGGTACAAGCTGGGACTAGAGTGAGACTAGAGACTGCAGAGGGAGGGACAGAACCAAGCACAGCTGTGCGTTAGACATGGATTGAGCAGTCACTAGGGTGCTGCTGCTACAAAGCTTAAGTGTCAGCCTGATGAGTTCTGCAACTGATCAGGTGGTGTGGTTAATCAAACAGCTTCTGTGAAGGCCAACTGTGCTCCATTGGTCCACTTATTGGATGCACTTCTATTGGGGAGAGTGACCAGGTTTTGAGCTTCAGCAGACCTGAAGAAGCACTCAGCTAGTTCCCTGAGGTAAGGTCCTTTGAACTGTGATTCCAGCTGCTCCTTGCTTGGCTTTATTAAAGGAGATGTACTTATTTTGATTAATATATTGTGGCTTCTTATTGCCCTGATGCTGTGCAAGAGGTTGAATTGGGGGGAGAAGAAAGGTGGGCTCACCCACAGTGCCGCACCTGGCCAAAAGAGGGTGCCTAGGTTGCTCACCCCTTTACAGTGAGATTTCTCCTTGGGGAAGTGAATATGCTTGCATTGTATGATAGAAGATTTGCTAGTTGCTGTGGTAATTCCACAAGAAATATTATGCAGTTATGTTTTGCTCAGTGTTTCAAATTAATATGTACTCATATATTGGAATGTATTTTATTATTAAAATTGCAGTAGGACCCTACAGATCCCAACAAAAATCGGGACCCTTCCCCATCCCTCCCGGTGCTAGGTGCTGTACATATACATAGTGAAATATGGTCCTAACCTTGAAGAGTCATATAATCTAAACATAGATTCACAGAGGATTAATTGTTCTCATTTCAGAGATGAGGAACTGAGGTTCAGAGAGAGATTGAGTAAATTGTTTAAGGTCACAGAGGGAATCTGTGGCAAAGGTAGGAATTGAACTCAGATCATCCAGATCCTAGCCCACTGCTTAACTACATGATCCTCATTGCACTTAACATATGTCCATAAGGCATTGTTTTTATCCATGTCCTTTTTATGATTGCAGTGTGATACACATCCAAATACTGTTGAGGAAAATAGGACATTGTAAACAAAAAAGTTTGGTTTGGAAGGTAATGAGAGAAAAAATACTCTGTGAATTGCATAATAATAAAAATACTTTGAAACAAAGTAATCCGGAGTGGAAAGGAGAGAGTGTCATACATTTATAAAATAAGAGCACTACACAAAGCAAGGGCACCCCACCTTTTCTCTTTCCCTTTTAATCTCTAGCACAGATACATTGGTGTTTAATTATGATGGACAGGTGGAAAAATACAGTAGAATAGGTCATCTAGCACAACCTTTTTTCCAGGTTGGCTGCAAATCCATCAAAACTTACAGTTGTTGAACTGCTAATGAGTTCCTAATTAGGAATTAGCCAGCCATATTAATAATATATAATGTTACCCAAGTCTGTCAACCAGGAGAATGTAACTGTTACCAGCCTGCCTGCCAGGTTGATGTATGTCTATTTAAATATATGACCTTGACCATGCTAATTATACTTCACTCTTCTCCCATAGAAAACAATGGTATTATAACAAGCTTTTTCAAAAACTTATAGCTGATTATAATGATCATATTTACTTGTTCAGAATCCTCAAGTGATACCAAGTGCTGTCGTCTGTTGTACAGTTGTGCTCCATGGACCTCAGTAGTTCAGTGCAAAAAAAGGTAAAATTCTGTGTAATACCTTTTGTTCCTTACCAGAAGTTTAATGAGTAAACTGTCTATGGATGTTTAGAGAAACATGGTGGCTAAGGTAATACCTTTTATTGGACCAACTTCTGTTCAGAGACACAAGCTTTCAAGCTTACACAGAGCTCTTCTTCAGGATATTTAGGTCAATTATTACTGTGCTTAGATCATGCAACAGAATGAGCAAGTAGGAATAGTCTGACCTTACCTAAATCTCTTAGAGGTTTGTATGGCATGAATTACTGAATTACTGTACATAGTTCAGTCACAGTTAGAGGAAATTCCAGTGGCTAGTGATAGTTTGGAATGATTTATGAGTATGACTACAACTGACATAATATGGAGGGTGGGATTTTCAAAACTGATCAACATTTGCCTAACTTGGCTTCCCTAGGAATCAGCGGGAATTTTACTATTGACTTCAGTGGGAGAAAAGTTAACCTACGCATTAACAGGCAAACTATATGTAGAGGCATACTGAAAAATAGCTTCAACATAGCCAGCCTACATACATATCTAAGATTGGGGAGACCCACAGAAGGTTTAAAGTCTGGATGCTTCTCCAAACAGTGAAGCTATAGAAGACCTAGCCAGGTCTCTCACTCTTTCCATCCCTGCTGTTCATGTCATCCTGGGGATAGAACAAGTGGCAGCATTCTGGAGGGACCTACCAAAAATAGCTGGATGGATCTTACAGAGAGGGAGCAACAAGCAAGCCTCTTACCCATCCAATACTGTAAGAAGCAACACAGATCCACTCATTACTTTTTTCTGTCTGGCTGAGAGAGAGCACAGATATTATAATCCTACCATCTGAGAAGCTGAGCCAAAATGGTTTCCATTTACCTTCCAGAAAACATGGAAGGCTGCCTCAGCCAATCAGGCAGGCATAACTGACACCATATGATTTATTAGCCAACCCAGGTCAACACACAAGCTTTGCAAGTCTAATCCACCGATGAAGGTATGTTTCAGGTCCTCTTCTGTCACAAACCACAGAGGATATGAGGTATTACAACCACCAGCTACAGAGCTCCTATAATAAGCTCTTGCTTTTATCTTTGGAAGTCCTCAGTTCTATCCTTATGTATTAGCCGAGAGGACAGCCAGCACACAAGCTTACTAGTAGACAGCATTTATGGATTTATCTTGAAATTTCATTATATTTTCTTCTCTTTCTTGTTAATCGTATAAGATACTTATGTATGTGGGTGTCTGTCAGAATGTAAGTATTTCTATTTGTTAATTGCTGAATTGGTGCCCTAGATGTAAAATATAAAAAAATCAGGTTATATATAATTTTACTAGGCTGTATGTTGTTAAACTCATATGGATTTAAGATAGATTTAGTTAGAAAGTGACTTGGAGATATAATTTTTTCTATAATTTGAAAATCCAGAAAAGCCCTTTATGAATCAGAAGGGGGAAAAGATTTGGGAAATACTAATTCCATTTTATGAATGCTGCCTATAGTTTCTTTTTGTCCTGCTATTTCCAGGAAGGGGGCACTTTGGAAATACCATGCAATTGGAGAATTGATTAGACATTTAGGTGAGCCCGAAGGAACAAATGAGAGTGCTGTGGTCAATATTTTAGCTTTAATAGGAAATTGAGTATTCCAAAGCTCGCTCAGTTCCTTTAATGAGGATTGTAGACTTCACTAAAGCCAAAAGTAATGTCCTCTAATTCTTTCAAATAAATATTTCACTTTTTCTCTTTTTTCAAATGTGAGTGCTTGGATAATTGAAGCAAAGTGTTGGTATTGAATCATGGCAATTAATTTTAATTGTAAATGTACATTTCCAGAGGGGAAAAATATCGAAAGCCTCTAACACCTTTTGAGTTTTTTTTAAAAATGTGAATAGTAAATCCTGATATTGCCTAAAATCCTAAAAGCAAACAACAACAAAATCCCATAATTGCTTATTTAGGATACACTAAAGTTGAATAAACTATTAATGACTAAAAAATAAATTAAACTGACTAGTTCATTAATCTTATTTTAGATAACTAAAAACTCGGAATGTGTTGGGTTTAAACACAGACATTAGAAAAGTGGTCCTGTAGTCTTTTGTCTTGGTTAGGGCATTGTAAATTACATTATGCCTAATCTATTGGAATATCACTAAGAGAAAAATAAATCTTTGGTACACTGCTGCTGCTCCTGATACTGCAGAAAAGTTGCTACTAACAGTAGTCTGTGCTCCCACTCGATTTTCATTTGTTGTTAACTTTGCTCTCTGTGACACTCAGGGTTTAAAAGAGAGAGAGGGAGAAAACAAATTAAATAAACAAGTAAAGATATTTATGTATATATTTCCTATGCTGCACACCTGTACCATTGGACCCTCTCATACAGTTATCTGTATCCAGCTTGGGGTCTGGCTGAGTTTTTTGCTTGGTTAATACAAGTTCACACAGTCAACCATTGAAAGGGCAGCAAGAGATTTACCAGAGATTTGTTCTTAATGTTTACAGTATTTGCTTAAAGGGAAATGCTGCACTTAAAGTTGTGAAGTTTTAACTGTTCCAAAAAAAAATTACTTTTCTCACTGCAGATATCCCTGCTTGGTCCAAAAGATGGTCATTAGTGAGAATCCTTTCAGCCATTGTTCGTGTATGACTCAAAAACTAAACAGAAGGAAAAAAAAATTATTTCTGGGCTAGAAAAGGTAGAATTTGGCATGTGAATAGGGTCATTAGAATGGATGTCCATGATGAAGTGTGAAGAAAATGAATAGATAATATCAGTGCTAATATACAAAGATAAGTTACTTTTCATCATAGCTAAGTGTTTAACTGAGCCTAATGAAATCCCCACATTCGCCTTTATTTGTATTGCGGAAGTGCCTACTTGTCTGTTGTGCTAAGCCATGTACAAACACAGAACAGAAAGACAGTTCCTGCTCCAATCTACAAGACAAGAAACCACAGGTAGATACACAGAGACAGATGGGCAGAGTGCAAGGAAACAATGAGACAATACATATCAGCATGATAGGCTGTGGTCTCAGAAACAGCAATGCAACTGTTTTCAAGTTCTTTGTAGGCATCATGGCAAAGGAGAATTTTAATGGAAGGATTTGTATAAGCTTTGTAAAGTTATAAGCCAAATTCTTCTGGCCTTCGTCATGCCACTTTTGTAAACCAATTGACTTCAACAGGTCTAACTTTCACTATCATCATGGTCAGAAGGACTTTGATATTTTTCTTGCTTGGGTATGGGCCCCGGGGGGGTTGTTTTTGAGGTACTATTGGAACAATTATGCTGGGTGTGTTTCAATGAAATATCTATAATCCTTTCCAAATAGCATTATTTTATTATGAGGAATAGGAGAGAATCATGGGGGGGGGGGGGGTGTGGGGGACTGGGCATGACGATTTTAGGTTGCGTTCTTGAAATTCTGAAGAAGTCTTTCTCAGTTGCCAAGAAACAACTGTCACAATGTCTACACATGTTAACGCAGACTTGCAGAAAATTTTCTTCAGCCAGACGATTGTATCAGCAATGGTCTGAATTTGTCAATGAGAAGATTAGTTTGCTCCTCAGAGCTTTTGTTTTCAAGATTTCACAATTCTAGACAAAACGCTGCCTCAGTCCTCACTGTTGGGTGATATGCAAATCAAATACACCATTAACCCTGACAGAGCCATGTGCATCTCTTCCAAGCATGTGTAGTCTTATAAGACACAGGAGCATATTCAGCAGATAGAACTGAATTGAATATAGAGGCGAGTTTGGTCCCAAATCTGCAAAAGCTTGAGATATCCCTGCTAGTGGCTCTATTTAAAAGCACAGCAAAAGAATCAGAAAAAACAAACAAGCATATACTGACTATTCTCATTTGAGGATGAGTCTAGTGACTTTGGGTGTGATCCAAAGCCCAATAAAGTCGATGGGATGTTTTCTATTGAATTAAATGGGCTTCATAATATGCCCAAAGTTAGTAGAGGCAGTGGAAAGATTCCCTCTGACTTCATTGGGATTTGGATCAGGCCCTTTGTGGGCTCCCTAATTCATCTGCAGATGGATAGAATCCTCTTTTAGTTAAAAAAAATAAAAAATAAAAAAATTACAAGCTATGAGAGCACAGGCCAAATATTTTCCCTCGTATTAGAAAATATTATCCCAAATAGCTGTTACTTAATGTGGTTTTTATTCTATGTAAAATGCCTGTCCTGTTCTTCTTTAGTTCTTTTGCCCAGTTTTCAGTCTTAGGGCTCAGGAAACACTTTGGGATGATATAAACCATCCCAAATGGTCTGCAGAACTGATCTGAAAATATGCAGGAATTTATTGGGTCAGTGTCTATGCCAGTTCTGGGCAGTAGTTGGTCACATAAGAGTCATGAGGGAGTCCATCCCTGAAGGGTGTCTGAAAAGGGAGAGATGCTCAAATAATCTAGGTCAAGAAGAGATCAGTTTGTGGACAGAATGAGGAGGCCAAGTCTTGGTTTAGTTTCTATCTTTTCCAATTCTTTTACAGAATCTTGTGATTAACAGTAACAGCACAATCAGTTCCCAAAATCTTCCAATTCTTTCCCCCCACCTCCTGAAATGAATGTCTTAGTTTGTTCTAAAAGATACACCACAGGCTTCTGAAATATTCTGGAAAGATTTGTCTCCCTTTTTGTCTTTTCTATCAAAAGAATAGTGATTTTTCCCCCATTGAATCACCTTCCAGTGGCTCTTCTTTTTCCTCCCCAGTGTATTAGCAGAAATGGCATTACAAGCATGCCAGGCTTTTTGATTTTTTTTTATTGGCCTTTGGATTCTTTCACTTTTCTGTTGACCTAATAATTTCTTGTCAGCTGTATCTTACCGTTCTTTTACAAAATCTTTAGTATCGTCCCCTTCGAAATAACAAATATGTTCTCTGGGATCTAGACCGGTTTGAACTGTGGGATATCTACCTCACTCATATAATGCCTAGTTAGCATGTCAGTGGGAAAACACATTCAGCTTGGTTGCTCGCTAAATGCCTTCAAATAAACGGTAAAGATGGGCAGAAAAAATAAAAACCCTTACATTTTACACACAAGATAGGTGGGTGGGCTTCTGATTTCCTAATTTCTTCTAAAATCTCTGAGAAGGAGAGTCATTACTGCCAGGACTTGTTTTATCATTATTTTAATGAGTTTTTGTGTGTTAATTGACAATCTCACTAGAAGCCTATCTTCTTTTTTAGGATTGTAAATGCCTCTAAAATCTGGCTCCAGGTGCGCAGTTTTCTGATAGGGAGCACATTCTATTAGATCTCAAATACAGGGGGGCCACCTGCTTTGTGCAAATGGAACCATTCTCCTTCTATCCAGTAATTGTCTCAAGTTACCCTCCTCTTCTTTAATCAGGGCAGCCCTCCTCACCCTGTACTCATTCTACCCAGACTGGCGAGGTGAGGACTCACAAATAGATGAGATGGGACCAGCAGGAGAAGTGGTGCCTGGCTGGGAAGATTCTGGGATCTCCAGCATTTCCAGCCAATAGATAGAGCAGCAGCAATGCTTGATGAGTCAAAGAAATAGCCCATCTGCCTCCTCTTGTCTAACTGATTTCCCCCCTGGCTAGCTTTTCTTCCCCTCTGAGAAAGGAAAAGCAAAAAGCGTGGGCCCCCTTTATTTGCCATCTTTCCCCCTCCTTGACTGTGCACAAAATTTCTCTTGTCCAATGGCCATAAATCTTCTAAAATGCAGGAAATTCCGATCAGTGTTTCAAAATTCTTTGGAGAAGGCTCCCTTCCCTCACCCTTACTTGTACTGGTTTTTTTACCTCAGTACAGATTCTTCGTAGTAATTAAATCAAAATATCGACATTAAAGAAATGGGGATGGAGAGGAAACACTCAGAATGGCTATGTATGTATACCCACACAAACTCCTGCTCTTTTCTGGAGAACTGACTCTAGGCCTGCTTTGAGACATGAACTCTTTTAAGATAACTTCCACTCTGGACCCAATTCTTTCCCCTTGCTGCAACCCATTGCCTCAACATGATACAATCCTCTTTCACGTCTTATGGTTGAGACCTTTGAGGACAGCCACAAAAAACCCGGGTGCTCCTCTCCCGTTATTTTGTTTTACTTTAACCTCTAATTAAAAGTAGGATTTAAAAACAAAATGTAAGCAAAAGGCATTTTAAAAGAGCTCCACGGGTGTCGAATATCCCAGCCTGTATCCAAAGTAATTGCCCAGCATCTTACAAGAATCTGGCTGATCCAAGTCAGCTGTACCATGGCTACTTTTTACTGCAAACTCCATTATACAGTAAATCATTTTGTTTTTGCAAACATGTCAAACTTCCAGGCAGAATCACCTCAGAAGGTAATTGTCTCCTTGCATGCAAGTATATGTATGAAAAGCTCCCAGCTAGCACCATCCTAATCTTCTGTTCTTGCGGTAAAGACTCAAATGCGCTCTCCAATCATGAGGTCTAGCAGTGTTTTCAGAATTGTTGCCCTTCCCTGACTTTCACTGCATGCCACTTACCTCTGGCACAGCAGCGAGCAGCATGACATCTTTGAAAAATGGCTGCACTGAATATAAATTTGCTGCATCTTGGCAGATCTCGTGTTTTCACTTTCAGATCTTTGGAGAGACTACCGCAGCAGCTTAAAACATTATTGTTTTGATTATAATTATAGAGAAGGAATACATTGCGGCGAGGTGCAGCATAAAGCTTGTATCAGATAAATTTGCAACGGCAGCATTACTCGCAAATGATGATGCCACCAATTACTTATGCTGCTCATCACAAATGGATACCAATAAAACCTGTATGATATCCCTTCGTACAATTTGTATGTGCCGCATCTTTTACGAAAAATACATCTGAGAAATGTATTAGTTTTAAACTTTTTTCTCTCCACATTAGCTGGAGTCAAATGGCGGAGGCCTCCAATTAGGATATGTTTCAGAACCTCTAAGAATGATCTAAAAGAGTTATATATACCTCTGAACCGCTGAACACACATTGTATTAGATACCAAGTACAGTAAAACATTTAGAATCCATACCATGCTCCTCATCTGCTTCTAGTTTTAAAGCATATCACATTTAGGGCCTCAAAATGTGCCCCTTTACGCTGTCAGTAGAGGCAGATTCAGTTAAATAAACAAAATGATCAAATAAACTATGGTGCCATTAAATATAAATATGTAACGTTTAAAAGAACCAACTCCTCAACTGGTATAAATCAGAGTTGCTCAATTAAAACTAATTCCTATTCGGAAGATTTGTCACACATGTATGTCCTTTTGTGAATTGTTTGTGAACTAGTCTTGATTGTCTTTAAATTGATTCATTCATGTTAGTAGCGATAATTAATTATATCATCTAGTACTTGTATGAATAATTTTTAGCTTGTCGGTTATTCCGAACTGTTCATTTCATTTATTCAGTATTTAATATCAATGTTGAGTAGTTGATCATGGAAGTCATCTGATACTGTTTATTCTTTTTGATCGGATGACTAAATCTTTACAATGCTATATAACAAATAGTGAATAATGGTACTAATTGTTAATGTTTACTCATTTTTCTTCTAAAATTTGTGAAACTTTCAGGATTCATAAACATTTTCACAAATACAGAGCAGTGATCCAAAAACTTCATGTGTAGCAAACTAAATCTAGCTTTTATTCATAAAAATATTAGTGAACTAGGGTTTTTTGTTTTTTAATATTGGCCCAGTTCTAATGAGAATAACCATAGAGCTTTTGATGATAATGCAAGAAGTAAGCAAGCCAAAACCAAAAAGTATTGTTAACTGAAGACCCAACACATGATGGTATACAGCAGAATAGTTGTCACAATGTATTTTTGTATTCTTAGTCCACACAAAGAGAGTTACATTGTGTTATTGAAATACATATTCTTAATGCATGTTAAATAATGCCGTGTTGTAGCAATAAGGCTGCTCATAGTTGAATGTGACAATGTTGATATATTATAAGGAAGAATTTTAACACCAGGATGAAAACATGAAAATCAGAGAATAATTCATATGTAAAAAGCAATTTCTTGCTAGTGACTCTTTCCATTATATCTGATGCTCGAAAACAGCTTTTATTTTTGAATGTCATCTTCCTCCATCACAGCCTGCTTTCACTCTTTTGAATCTGCAGGCAATTTGTACTCCTATGTTTATGAAGTTAGTCATAAGGTGACTGTCACTGTACTTATTAGATGCGTTAGAGAGACATCAAATTCCCATTGAGATATCCATGCACTCTTCTCTCCAACTTTGGCCAAGCTGCATTTCATATTGTAAGCTTTTATGTTTCAAGTTTCATCTGTCCCGAGTGACGTAGTCCATATGTTTTGGAAATCCAGGTTGTTAATGGCACAAGTTCAGCATTATCAACTAACTGCAGAATCAGGAATGAGGAGTGGGTAGAGGAAACAGTGATGAGGAAAATGATTTATTTAAAAGACTTAGTAAAATTAGTGGAAGTTTATGAGAGTTCTCATTAGACTGCTCTATGAACTCTTTAAAGGATTGTTCTGTCTCATAATTAGAAGTAGAGTTACATCTTCTGCTATGTCAGTGTGAATACACTTGAGTAAAATACTGCCAGGCTTGACTCCCCCCTCCTGTTATAAAAACTATAGGATGGGACACTACAAGAGGAATTCTCCACTAAGACTCCCTCACAGACAGCTTCTCATGCTATCCCTTTGTATGGGGGGATTTTCACCCTCCCCATAGACAAGACCATCTGGCTTATCCCCAAATCTGGGAATGATCCCTGGGGGTACACTACTGGTCAGAGCTAGCCTTGTGAAGGCCCAGTACCTCCTGGCTGGCTCTATGCCCCCCCTGGGTTGCTCTGCCAAGCTCCCTGGCTGCATAACTCCTACAGAGCTGCCTCCAGGATCCTTGGGGAGAGCTCAGCAGAAATGGATCAGACAGTATATATTTTTTTTTATTAAGCCCGAGAGGATGGCCCAATGTATGTCCCATATTCCCTCCCACCCCACCAGTCCCATTCCTCTCCTCTTCCTGGCCCACCCAGTCTCCAAACCCTATCCTAGCATGCTCTCTGGATTTATAGAGCACCCTCTGCAGCACCCAGGGGTGGGATTGAGAGGGAAAAGGCATTGAGAGGGATGTAGCTGAGGCCAACTCTAGTTTTCCCTCCTCATGCAGATCTCAGGGAACCATCCACTTGAGAGAGAAAATAACAAACCACTTTGGAAAGGGACACTCTGACCACAGAGACTGTTAACAGCTGGATTGCAAGGGAAATTGTGCTTTGGCTTTTGAAAGATTTTCTTCAACACTGTCACTGCAAGCGTCCCATTCGTCAAGATGATGTAGATATATTCAATTAGATTACAGAAACACCATGAATATTTAATCTTGCCCATTTTTACAAACACAGTGATTTTAAATGCAACACTTTACATTTTGTCCTTTTAATACTATCAGATAGAATTATTCTGTTATCTGAAAGGAGAAATAAACACTCCAGATGATACACTTTTGTATTTTAAATGTTTTGTTTTGTTTTTTTTAAAAAGTCTGAACATCAGTGATTTTTGCCTATTTTCAAACATCTTGGTTTTAATATTTGACTTGAACAGAATCAGGTTCCTTTTCAATTTAGGTGAAAACATAAAATATAAAAAAGATCCAATAAGAGGAAGAGAATTGATTCATTTAAAAATAAATATTGTTTATATAAGTCATGATCCAAGATGTATTGACTCAATGGAAAGACTCTAATTGACTTCAGTGGACGAAGAGTTAGGCACTTCATGTATAATAGAACCTTTTTGTGCCAGATTAATTTTCTGAGGATGAGTGGTGATCTATTATTTACCATGTATTTAGGTGCAAGGGGGAAATGTCTTAAGCTAAATACCCCTTGAAGACCCCCCCGGTCAGGTTTACATTGCAGAAAAAAATCACAAAGCTAAACAAGCTTTACAAAACAAAAATACATATTGAGAGTTTTTCAGAATCTTGAAATCCATTCAATCCAACCACTGTGAAATCAATAATTGCAACTATTACATTTTAACACCTTCAAATAATACAATAGACTAAAGTGATTAGAGATTAATTTGTGCTGAATATAGTTTAGGATAAAGTTTTGAGAAAACCTATTGATATGAGAAGAAATGTTCGTATGAAAAATGTCCATGCTCTTGGTATTGTTATGGCAGGCCTCACTAGGTGACATTGTTACCCATGGTCATCCAAGTTATCTTTGAGTGTGTAAGCAAATATTCAGTCTTGGGAAGACATGCTACATTGTTAGCTTATGGTTATGGAAATCTGGTAGGGGCAGGTTCTGAGTAGAAGGAATTGAGAAGGTGGAGACTTTTCTCTCCACCCTGGTCTTTGATTAGAGATGAAGATGCTCTC
Source organism: Mesoclemmys tuberculata (assembly GCA_007922155.1). NCBI lineage: Eukaryota > Metazoa > Chordata > Testudines > Chelidae > Mesoclemmys > Mesoclemmys tuberculata. The sequence continues at coordinate 19,045,986 of ML675631.1, forward strand.
TGGGAACTCTGCTGGGCTGAGATTCCTGAAAGAAGGCATACTATTTGACCACCTCTGTTTCAAATCTGGTGTATATGAATACCTAAAACAAGTTACATTTACAGTATACCAAGATTGCATGTCACCAATTTTTCCTTCACTGGGAAAGCAACTTTCTACTGCTTGGCAGAGGGGAGATTCATGTATCAGTATAAAATGCTGGTGTTCTAAGAAGGGGCAACAGTATACACCTGACATTTTTAAAGGGCCTGATCCAAATCCCTCTGAAATCATTAGAAAGCCTCCCATTGACTTCAATAGGCATTACATTTGGCCTAGTAGTAGATTAGAGATTAAAAGTGTAAAGAAATATCCTGATCACTTTCAATGTTAATACGAACTTTTGTGCTTATTGTGCAACACCTGCTCCCCCTTAAAAATATGAAACACATTGAAATGAAACTGCCAAAGACATTATATGGTACAAAATTTATTGCCATTGGGAAGTCCCGCCTGAAATCGGCTACCACAGCGCTAATTGTCTGGAATAAGGACATGCTGTGAAATCTACACCTGAAACCACAGATAACAGGCCCATGGAACAGCACTGGATTGGGGAACCATACACCTAAGTGTAGAATCCTTTTTCATTTCCAATTGATACAGATGTTTTTCTGGCTAGAAGCAATAAAATAATGTTGCATTGAAGTCAATGGGAATGATGGAAGCAGAGAATTTTTTAGGGTTGATCCAAATGGACCTGATTCATTACTAGTGTCTTAAATGGGTTTAAACCAAGGAAGAACTTGTTCTTAAATATCTGTTTGGCAGGACCATTGCCTTTCCAAGCACAAATCCGGGTATAATGATACTAACTTCCTTTGTAAAGCGCTTTGAGATCTACCAATGAAAGTGCGCTATAAGAATTAGATGTTATGTATTATTAAAGTGTATGTTGTAGGGTTTGATATCACTGAAATCTTCTGGTAGATACAGAGAAATCAAACTGAAAGCAAAGCTGGTTAAACTACCTTTTCCCAGCCATTGTCTGATATTTTAAAACATATTTCCGTTTTTTTATGTAACATTAAGCCTGGAAAACATCATTACTTCAACGTTTCTGTAGTATTTGAGATGACTAAGGCCAAATTCATTCTTACAAGGTAAAATCTGACTCAAAATGCTCCTTTTAAGAATGCCAGTAGGAAATTGCTCATCTTTCTTATACACATGGCTAATAGAGATACTTGCTTTTTTGACTAAAGTGACCTAGTAATTAGCTATAAAATGTTTCCCAAATTTCATCCATCCTGAAATATTTTTCATGCAATTGCATTTTAATAAAAGCTTTGCTTTTTCTGCTACATTTTTGACATGATCTAATACGATGTTCTAAAATGCAGTGCAGCTACTGAAAAGAAAATTGTTTCTAATGAAGTAGGTTAGAAAAAATAGTGTTTTTAAAGATTTTAATTTGTAATCTTTTACAAACAGGCTTAGATGAAATGTTTTGTGCTGTGATTGATAATGCGTGTATTTAAATGATCAAAGTCAGTGCGCCTGGACATACTGAAAACTTTCTCACTTATCGTCTCATACTATAATTTTGCTCTGCTTTTTGAGTCTGTGGGTGAGACTATACATGGAAAGGAAACCAAAATAAGGAAGAAATTTTGAGAGCTTCTTGTGGTTTTCGCTTATTTTTAGATACTCTATGTACCATAAGGCCCCAACCCAACAAATCATTTAAACAGACACTCACTCTCTAAATACATAATCCCACTGAAGATTCTGAAAGATCTCATGCTTAAAGTTAAGCTTGTGCTTAAGTGCTTTGCTAGATTGGCACCTTGTTAGACAAAATCTTGGGAGTTGCTGAGTCCCTTCAAGTTCCATTAACTGTGATATTCCAGATACCGTGGTGTGGTAGCTGTTGAAAATGTTGTTGTATCCTTAATGGGGAACCCTGTATTTTCCTTTTGTATGTAAACCATGTGTAGCTAATCTTTCCTCCTAATTTGTATTCTTGAATCTTGAATGATTTTAGTACTCCCTCTGCTACTTTCGGTCTCTGTTGTTAATATTGGTAATGAAAAGGAATCTATAAAGACTAATTCTATTTGTCCTGTGGTTTCCAAATATAGGAGAAATTCAGGAATTCTTCCTTTCTCTTAAAATACAATATTTCAATGGCTAAAATGAGATGGAATTAAAGTACTAACATAATGTATATAAAAATTTGTTCATTTAACTTACCGGGTAATATTTTCTGTCTGATTAACCCAACTGTGTTGACTAAGTGAGCATTGTAGGGCTTTTTTTTTCTTCTCACTCGCAGTAGTACCCTAGCAACTTCAGTGAAGAAAACTTTAAATGACCTGCTTAAATGACAGCAAGGAAAAAACCATTGTTACATGCGACTAAACATATTATTAGGAGTCTGTCTTATTGCTGGATCTCTTTCTTTTTTCTGCATTTTATTTTCATTTTTTCACACAGTCGTGGAACAAGATGGAAAAAATGCAGCAGCCTGAAATAAAGAAAGCATACATATTTATCATCATTTCAAAAATTGTCACCAGTGTCACCCCAAATAAGCAGTATATGGTAAATCCTTATGATTTCCATAGCTGTTGCTGTATAGAATCATGTCATGCATTGTTAGAAAGGTTGTCTTTGATAGTCTAGGCTATTGACTCTTTGAGCAAATATACTACTCAAACAAATACAAATAAAACCAGACATTTTGGTTAATTTCTCTAGATAAATTCGTGCTGTAATGAGAGAAAGGACCAAAGGATGTACTCATAGGTTTTAAGGTCAGAAGGGACCATCATGACCGTCTAGTCTGACCTCCTGGCTACAGAACGTTATCTGCAGGGTGTTTATAAGTGTCCCACCACTCCCATCCCACTGGCTGCAGAAGGAAGCTGCTGCCTAAGGACCCAGGCGGAGCACATTGCCACGGGACTACAAGGCTACAAGCTGCAGGCTCCTTGCTGCAGCCAAGGGGATGGGAGATAAGCAATGCCTTCTCCCTGGCTATAGCAGGAAGCATGGCAAAGTGCTCTGCCTGGGTCCCTAGGCTCTAGGGTCCGTGCTGGAGCCGGAGGGAGGGGAGCACTGATCTCCCATCTCCCTTGCTGCAGAAGGGAGACATTGCCTAGGGACCTAGGTGGAGCACTCGGGGCTAGAGGATGTGTGCGGTTTCTCTGCTGTAGCCAGGGGCACAGGAGATCAGCAAGGAAGCAGCCTCCTCGCTGAACTCCTTCCATCTGGCTGTGACGGGGGCTGCTGGCAGAGCAGACACGATCTACCATGCTTCAGGAGGGGCAGGACTCTAAAAATCAGTGCCTTACGATTTGGCCTGCTAAGTGCACCCACCATGACTTACTGTGAGTAATCTGTAAGTGTAAAATAGTGAATGCAAAAAAGGGCAGAGTAGCATCAAAATGTTTACTTTAAATATGTAGTGATTTGTAGTCCTTAACAGTGTATATGTCAATACAATTTTTATGAGTTGATAGACTGGATTGTAAAAATGATATTTGTGGCCCTTGAACCAAAAATGTTGGGAACCACTGATTTAAAACTTCAAGTTACAGAGAATCCACTATTTATGCTAATTTAAACCTGCAAGTGACCCATGCCCCATGCTGCAAAGGAAGGCGAAAAAACACCAGAAGCTCTGCCAATCTGACCCGGGGAAAAATTCTTTCCCAAACCTATATATGGCAATCAATTAGACTCAAAACATGTGGTCAAGACTCTCCAGTCAGATACCTGGGAAAGAATTCTCTTTTATAACTCAGTCCTCCCCATCTAGTGTCCACCACTAGCCATTGAAGATATTTGCTCCTAGCAGTCTCAGGTTGGCAGTCTTATCATATCATCCCCTACATAAACTTATCAAGCTCAGTCTTGCACCCATTGCTCCCCCATAGAAGGCTGTTTCAGAACTTCACTCCTCTAATAGTTTGAAGCCTCCATCTAATTTCAAGTCTAAACTTGTTGATGGCCAGTTTATATCCATTTGTTCTTGTGTCCACATTGGCGCTTAACTTAAATAGCTCCTTGCCCTCTCATGTACTTAGAGAGAGCAATCATATCTCCCCTCAGCCTTCTTTTTGGTTAGGCTAAACAAGCCAAGCTTTTGAAACCTCCTCTCAAAGGTTTTCCATTCCTTGGAACATCTGAGTAGCCCTTCTCTGCACCAGTTCTAGTTTGAATTAATCTTTCTTAAACATGGGAGACCAGAACTGCACACACTACTCCAGATGAGATCTCACCAGTGCCTTGCATAAAGGTACTAACACTTCCCTGTCTCTACTGAAAATAACGCACCTGATACATCCTACAACCGCATTTAGCCCTTTTCATGGCAACATCACATTGGTGGCTCATAGTCATCCTGTGCTCAAACAATACACCCATGTCTTTCTGACACTTCCAGCTGATACGTCTCCAGTTTTTAGCGAAAAATCATGTTGTTAGTCCCTAAAGGCATGACCTTGCACTTTGCACTATTAAATTTTATCCCATTTCTATTTATCCAATATATAAGGTCATCTAAATCTTCTTGTATGATATTCTGGTCCTCCTCTGTATTGGCAATACCTCCCAGCTTTGTCTAATCCACAGATTTTATTAGCACACACAATTGTTTCTGCCAAGGCAAACTTTGGGCAGACTTGTTACAAGTAGCAACTATACCACTGATACAAATCAAAGGTTAAGGTTTTATGTATCCCATTCGTGCCCTGGTAATTCGAAAATCCCTGCATCAGGAGTTAATTTCTGCTTGTGGATTTCTGAACCTAGTTAGACTGGTTTAAAAAACTACCTATAGCATCCATTTACTTATTGCTTTTGTATGGATTTTTCCCTTGCCATATTAGGAAACATTCTAAAAAATCACAAAGGATTTGATCCAAAGCACATTGTTTTCATTGGATTTTGGCACCATATATTTACAGAGCTCCACCAGTCTCCATGAATTAAATGAGAAGTTCTGTTTGCAAGGAGATCCAGGAACAGGGAAAAGGTAGAAAATATCAGTATAATAAAAGCTAGTTTGTAATTTAAAAAATGTTCCTGCCCCCAGACCAAGACAATCACAGAAAGATCTGTCTTTATTTTTCATTTTGGAGGTGAATTTGTTATGTGAACTATAGTTCCGAACCGTTAATCACAATAAGAGCGGATGCTCATGGAGAAAATAAAAAGTTAAGGTGTAATTTATAGGGACCATCCTTTTTCATACAGAAAAAGCATGAAGAAATTCAATTTTGAAATTTTCCTTGCTGGTCTAGTAATGTGGAAAAAATATTATAAACGGGGATGAAATATTAAAGAATTACATTAGATGCTACTGTGCTAAAGGAAAAATATTGTTTCCTCTAAACTGAAATAGAATTTTCATTTCTTAAATTTGACCTAAAATGACAATTATAATTGGCTATTTACAACGAAAAATATGTAAAAAACCTACAAGCAATAAATCAGTGATTATGCACTTGCTGAAAACATGCTCTCCACATTTTAAAAAAAATTTCCTAATTAAATCCTAATTAAAATGTGCAGTAGAGTGTTAATTCTTGCTAGTTATTCCTCTAGGGCATTCAGGGAAACCTTCAGGAACATAATCTTACTCAGATATGTAAGAGATAATTATCAATAAATAGGACCATCACAGAACAGGTTCACTGAATTGCTTATCTGTGGCTTACTTGCTGTTTTATCAGACAGAAGAGAAAATGTGATATGGAAGAGTTTGTTATAGATGAGCATTACAGGTACAGCATCGGGCTGCAAAAGGCTGGTCATCTTATTATTGTGTTACGATAACGTTGGCACAAGCCTAGATTGCGCAACCCTAAGTTGAGCTGCTTGCATGTTGGAAAAGTCATCCTATCTCTTGATGTGTGATGAGGGCAAAGAAAGCAGGGAAAACATAAATTCTCAATTAAAAACATTTGACCAGTTCTGTAGGGGAAGTTTTTCTTGTTGGCACCCAACAGAAGACCGTTTCAGAGGGTCTCAATACATGTTCTTGGCCATTTTTATTTTGTCTAATATTTCCCAGTTTACACTTTTGACCCATTCCACCCATTATTTTATTTTGTTTTCATACATACTTTCCCTCTGAAGCCTCTGGTACTGGCCACTGTCAGAAGCTAGGATAGTAGGCTAGATGGATCATTGATTTGACTTAATAGGGCTATTCTTCTGTTCTTATATTTACATAAGCAGCGATCCATTGTGGAAAGCGCTGAACAGCAATTAAACATGCATTACAAAATTCAGCAGGTCAGAAGGAGCATAAAAGACTATTAGGGAGAATGAGGAGTGGCTGGCAATAAATGAACCAGCAGATTTGTATGAGAAAAACAGATGGTTTTACTGTATGAGATATGCTTTGAACATCACCTCTGTAGCTCTGAATACCTTATCCCTGAAGCCATGCATAATCCGTTTTATTAGTGTTCATAGAAACATGGGGGTCAAATTACCTCACTTGGAAGCTTAATAATTTATATGAACAAATCACTGGAAAAAGTGTTTTATCCTTTATTCGTAAATTAGATGTAAATTGTCATACGTTCTGAACCTTGAAACTTCCTTAATGTTAAGGACTTCACTTTGACTATATTCAAATATTTAATTAGAGTCATTAATAAAGTGACTGAGGAAAGGTTGTTTTCCTCCTGTCTCTTCTGGCCCTGTTCCTATAGCAGGGATGCTGTCACCATATGTGATAGTTCATGGTTCATTAAATTCTTGTCCTGAATGTCAAAGGGGATCATCTTTCCCAGCTGAAAAGAGCTAGTTCTAGATGAGCTTTGCCTAAATTACTAAACTTTTCACATTTTTTCCAAAGTGCTTTTTCATTTGAAGAGGAGGTTTAAGCCCCTGTTGAAGAACACAAGATCAACTCATTACATGGAACATCTACTGGGCCTCAATATCTGATTATCCAATTTTTGAAATGTGCTTACTTTTACTCAAATTGGCAGGGTCCAGTTGTTTCTTGAAGCCTTATTTGGACGAATTAATTGTCTTCTGTTTTCTTGGCAGCCAGTCTGGTCAATCATTGTTTGCTTCTTTTCATGCATATATGATAAACCATTAATATATATTTCGCTGCTTTATTTTCTTGCTTTTGTTGATCTTAATTATGAAGGCTTAATTCTAAAAATGAACAAATAGTAAAATAAGATGTTGACAGGATATAGTGCTTTTCCTCTAAGTACCTCAAAACAGTGCCCTGGTATTAATTCAATTTCAGGTAAGTAAGTGATATTACCAAAACCATTTTACAGAAACTTTGGACAAGGAGATTATGGCACAGATTTCGGCTCAAAACTTCCACTAACGTCGGTAAAAGTTTGGAGTCTAAATACCTTCACTAAATACCTTCAGTGAGCTAATGTCCCAGGTTACTTATGCAGTACTCACTCCACTTCCACTGAAGTCAGTGAAATTAACTGAACAGGTGTAGGGTTGGGTCTTGAGTCAGAAGCAGAGCTGGAAATGAGAACCTTGAAGTTTTTTTCAGTTACCTACTCTTGCTACTAGACTACACTTCTAACTCATCCTCCAGTGAACACTTGCTGACATTAGTGGTGGTAACAACCGTAGAAGTCTCTGGCGTTGTTCTGCTGAGCACCTGCTTCTTTATAATAACTGAACTTCAAAAAATAAGTCTGCTGAAATATAACATTCAAATCCACCATTTATTCCAACACATGCTTTTCAGAGAGGATTTTGCTTTTTCTCTCTCCAGAAATTCATAATTCTGTGTATAGTCTCTGCTTGTAGAGTCTGCCTTAAAATAGGTTAGAATAATTCAGAATTCTCCTATTGTATGCCCCCTAAGGAATAAATGTTTTAGCATGAGTGTTTCAGTAAGCTTGAAGTCTTCTACAATTAAATCACATAGTATGCTTTGACCTCCAGCAGATTTTTTTCTCTGCTGACATTTCACCTTGAATGTAAACTAAAAATTAATCCTTTCTCTACCTCTTTATGAACATTAGCAAGACTTGAAATATATTTTTGGACTCCAATGTCCATGCTTCTTTCAGGATTTGTTCTTTGTTCCCCTATAGTCTCATTCTTGTCTCAAGTCTTGTTTCCTTAGTTATTTTCTGACATTTGTGTTATACTCACGTTTCATATCCGTACTGCCCAGTGCCCCATCAGCAATATATTTAAGATAACTAAGATCAGAAATTGCTAACATATATGTGATGTCAATATTTGTAAAAGTTCACTGAACAAAACCATTATCCTTGAGAACAAACATGGTTTCCAGTATGTCTACATGTGTATTAGGTAATAGCAGTGCCCTATTTACAATGCCTAGTTAAGAGAATAAATTATTTTCAAGTATCACACTAGTTGCTTAAAAAATCTAGTCTTATGGAAAGCCAGATTGTGGCTGTCCTTAGGGAAATATGAACTGGGAGGAAGAAGAAGATGCAAACAAGACCTTTCCTTATCTTTGCATGCCTTGCACAAAGACAACTCAAAACTGTGGTCCCTCCAGGGTCTCTCTTCCCCCCACTCTTGCCACTTACATCACCCAATGGGAGCAGAGAAGTAGATGGACCATGCTCTTACACCCTCTGAATCAGTCCATGGAATGGGCCAAGCACTCCAGTTGATAAAGGCTTAGCATCTAGGATCTAGAAGCCTGTGTAGTCTTCCTTGAGCTTTAGAAAGGGCTTTTGAAGCACCATTCTCCTCTCAACACCTCTAGGAGTGTGGCTTTTACACTCCCCAGTGCATGTCAAAGGATATATGTCACAATCTGGTCCTTGGGAATCAGAGAAGTAAAAAACTAATTGTCCAGTATCTTGACAAGGCAGTTTGGGTTTGAGGATGACTGGACAGGGCAGACCTTCCCAAAATAATACTTTTGATCTTTTCTACTGAAGGCATTTTACTTTTCTATTTTATTTGATACAATTTCAAGTGTCTTATCACAGCTGAATACCTATTCTATAGTAGTTTTGCTATCAGCACTGTTGGATGATATCTGGGTAGTCTGCCAATCTCCAGCTAGAGAGACAAGGTGGATGAGGTAATATCTCTTATTGGACCAACTTCTCTTGATGAGAAAGACAAGTATTCGAGCCACACACAGCTCTTCTTCAGGTCTGGGAAAGGTACTCCCACCGTCACAGGAAAATGCAAGGTGGAACAGATTGGCATATATTGTAAAGCATCTTTCAAAGTAGAGTGGCCTGATAACACCTTGTAGTCATAGGACAAAAGTGGTGGTATTGGGTTACAAATTGTTGTAATAAGCCATAAATCCAGTGTCTCCGTTTGGTCCATGACTTTTTGTGTCTAGTGTTAACAGCCACTCTACCTTGAGTGGTCCCTTACAATATGTTCTAACTACTTATACTAAACAATACCATTAAGAATAATGACATTATTCACAGAAGTATTCCTGTCAGAAGATGTGGCTTACTATTAATATATCTTCACTATACTGCCAGTGTTGACATAGCAAATCTGTAGACAACCTTCCAGGAATGATGTTTCTGGGAGATGAACTGGCACACAGAAGTTAGTAGGTACAAAAGTATTCTAATAATACCCAGGAGTAGAGACTTGTAGTAAGTTCTGTAATATATGAGTAGAGCTGTTACCTACATACAATGCATTGGCTAGATTTTTAAAGTTGTGTGCAAATATTTGTGCACACATTCAAACATCAGATGTATCCCCTCCCAAGTTAGATATCTAAGTTAGCCATGTGTGTAAGTAGCCATGCGTACATGGACTTCTGGTATTTCATGCCTATATTAGATACATGCTTCAATTTGTTCATGCCTAATTGAAAGCTGGGCTTTGAGTTTTACAAGGAGAATCAGATATCATACAAAAGGAAGTCAAAATCAAAACACAACATTTTGATCAACCCCCAATTTTTTTTTTCCTCAGAATTTCCTTAGTGGAGAACTTCAACTCAGAAGAAAGCCAAATTTCAAATTTTTAAATTTCTTCATCAAACTAAGCTTCCATCCGCTGCGCAGCTCTTCTTACCCTACATCAAAAGCGTGTTGTGATCACACATTTATTGATGTGATGCTCAGATAATATAGTGAAGGCACCATATAGGAACACAGATTGTAAATGCTGTCTGTGCAGCCATCACCGTCCCAGAAACTGTGAATTCAGTGGTCCTTAGAGTTTAGTCAGCATTCACCACATGATCAAGTGACTTTTCCTATTAAGAAATAATAAATTGCAAGCCGTATTATAGTCACTTAGCATTTAGCCCATTGATGCAGAACTTGAATGAATGACAATACAATTGTTACGCTAAGATTCACACTCCATTACAGTGTGGTCTTAAAGCATCTTTTGTGCATAAAGACTTCATTCTAGACTCAAGGGAAGATTGTTTTCATTAAGCAAGGAAAGAAAAATAAGAACTTTAAGTGCCTGGTCAGGTTCCTGGCTCTAGAATTTTAAACCCATCTGTGTATTCTTCAATCTCTCCTAAAGAACAGGATAGTCTTACATGGGATAAAACTCCCAGGTTACTTGTAGGTTTCTCAGACAAGTTCATTTCAACGTCAGCAAATCAAATAACGGCTATGAGGAGAGACAGGTTTGTTGCATAGGAGGCTAGAGGGGTCATCAATTGGCATTTACACAGATCTGTACTTTTAAAAAATAGTACTAGACATTCTTTTATGCTTCCTCTAAGCAGCAGCAAGTGAAAACTAGAGCTGTGCAAAATAAATAAATAAATAAATGTTCTCTGCTACGCAAATGGCATTGTCATGACTTTGCTTAGAAGCTGGGTATTTAAGGTTCTCCTCTCAATCGGTATCTAAAAAATGAAAGGCAGAATGCACAGCTGGACAATTCTTTTTACCGAGTATTGAAAATCTATTTTCCAGATAAAACTGGTGAAACGCCTGTACAGAGAGCAAACGTTTCATCACAGGTTGTATGCACTGACACAATTATCATTTTTTTAATAACTATTTGTTTAGGAAGTGTTACAGGTTTACAAACCATTGCCCTAGCTATATAAACTTCAGAAATAAGACACTGATCATTACAGCACTGAGTTTATGCTGTTTAAGAGACTTCATGCAAAAATATAATAATCAATTATCTATTTGGCAGGTATTACCATATTAAAGAGTAAGCCACTTTCTACCACCCAGGCCATGTTGTTTCTCAGGATTGTATTAACCTGAGCGAAAGTGCTGACTTCACTTGTACTTAACAAACCGGGCATTCTATTAAAATAATATATTAAAAGGTATATTTACAAGGTGAACATACGTAAATAACTGGTTGCCATGTATTCAATACTCAAAGTATCTGTCTTCTGTTTTTCTGGGTGTGTAACTGATGCATTAATTTTTCTATTACAACAATCTCACATACATTTTGAAATCATTCCTCTAATTTGGACCATTTTTCTTTTTTCCAGTGAGAGGCTGTCCATAGTATAGTAGCTACTAGCGGAAGAGGGCCAGTTGTTAATTTTTATGAATATAGCAGGTATAAAATGAAAATATAAAGTGAAAAGAGATCATTTTTATTCCACTTGTTTTCCTTTACAAATATTTTAATATTTTAATCATATGTATTATTGTTTGCAGCATGTTTCCTTATATCATAGATACCTGGCATCACAAACAGTGTTCATAGCAAAAACACAGCTTGAACAGAAGTAATAAAAAACTATTAGGAAATTGTACCAAATTCTTTTAAATTAATCCTGCCTCTTGCTTACGATAAAAGACACGTTCAGATTGTAATGAATGAGAATCTACCTACGGTAAGGCTTGAAGGATTGAGTCCTAGTTACTAAATTTCTGATGCCAATCTCTATGTTCATGTCTTCTGAATTGCTTAGAATTCTCTATGGACCTTTTAACTATTTGTTTTCATCAAGCTTTATTTCTTCTGGTTGTAAGGCCATATGGTAAGGAATTATCCGGCGTTCTTTGCAAGCTGGGTGATTGTTGTTATTAACACATAGAGAGCTTGCATTTAACTAAATTTATTTTTATTTAAACCTTACATAACACAGCAATGACAGGCTGCTGTAAGCGTCAGTCACTCGGAGTCTGTTCTGCCCCCAGCAACCTAGAACCCCGCTTTTTAGTTCTGCAGCAACCCTTGCTGCCTTTCACAAAACCGACAGCTACTGCACATACGTGCCCATGGGAGTTTGAGGATGCAAAGATCATGACTAATCTAAGGGCTCAATCTTGCACAGGACTCTGGTTATAATCCAACAAAGCATTTAAGTATGTGCTTAACTATATGAGTAGTGCCATTGACTTCAATAGGACTATCCACTCGCTTACAGTTGTATGCAGTTTTGTAGCCATGGTGGTCCCAGGATATTAGGGAGACAAGGTGTGTGAGGTAATACCTTTTATTGGACCAGCTTTGGTTGATGAGAGAGACAAGCTTTTGAGCTCTTCCTCAGGTCTGCAAAACATACTCACATTGGCCCAGCTAAATACAATACTTAGCTGGGACACTCTGAATACGTTTCCCCGACCTGAAAAGTTGGCCCAATAACGTTACCTCGCTTACCTTGTCTCTGATATCCTTAAAGTTAAGCACTTGCATAAATCTCAGGGATCAGAGTTAGAGTGCTTAGTATCTTGCCAAACCAAGCTCTAAGTGTTTGCATTGCCTGGGCACTCGTACCTAGCTCCAGTTCCTCCCCTTTTGTGTGGCTCCAAAGGGCTATGCTGGTGTGACGCTGGCAGACTAGTGCATGTCAAAATCCCTGACAAATACCTAACTGGAAACCAGTTGGGCTTACCTGTGCTAGTATTGTTAAAAAAATATGTTAAGTGTATAAGAATGTGTTTAGGGTTTAGACTTTTTGAAAAGCTTGTAGGATGCTGCATGTGTTAATCTCACTTATACCATCTGCACCTCATGTTATAAAGTGATATTAAGTGTTTTGCGTTGTAATCCTCTGTAATTGTGTAAGTTGTCAAATAGGAAAGAAGCATTAATTAATGTAAAATGCTGGCTTTCTTCAGGAGGTCTTATATCCTCCTCACCAAGAAGGCCCATTGAAACTGTTGTGTATTTTGTATCTTGCCTACCTAGGTTGCCGTACCAACAGAGCTTAGCTTGTTGCCATAGCAATAAAGTTAGACTATTAGGGGATAGCTTAGCCAGTCCTGGCTGGTTTTAGTGTTAGTTCAATAAAGACGTTCCCTGTGTTGCATCTCTCTGTGATCCTGTGCTGATTTCTCTCTCTGAATACAATTAAATTGTAATTAAAAGGAATTCAACATAACAGAAACCAAATGAGCCATTGTAAAAAACATCAAAGAATAAAGACTTTAATTACATTCTCCCCCTGCCCCCACCCATCCTCCTCCATGAAGAGAAGTGAAAATGAACTCATCCCATCAGTTTGAACTCCTGGGGGGGAAAGGCATAACAATCTCCAACAAGAAGAAACTGTATTTCTATGCTGCTTGGACTTTGAGAGTGCAAAATTTCTAAGCATAAGCAAGGGATCCTTGGCTGCACACACTGGGCAGGCCCTGAAGGACATACAGAGCTTGCATATTAGAGCAGTGTCTATCACCATTTGAAATCTAAGACTGTAACGTGTGTGTGTGTGTGTGTGTATGTTTACCTGCTTTAACCGTGGAAATAATTTCCGTTTCTTTCTTTCAGTGTGACAACAGTTGACTGTATAGCTGGCTATGCATATGTACTATGCAAAGTTCCAATACCATTCACATATTTTGTTTCTCCTTTATGACTAGTTCTACTCTACTTGTGTTTTCTGGTCTGCATCCAAAGAGTTATTTCCCAGTCAGGAAAGATGACTTAGATACACATCACAGAACAAAACCTCAGGGAGAAAGGAATATCAACCATTTCTCTCTGTGTTGCATTGCTATCTACTATTCCTTTTATAATTTCTCTTGTTATACTTTTAATTGCACTATTTTCTTTCAGTTATTTTCTCAAGGATATGTCTGTCAAAGTGTACCCTTGAATTAGCTATTTTTCCTGCCTCAGTTTTTGCATTTAGCGTTCATATTACTATATTAATATATTTAATGAATTAATTTCTCATTCTTCTTGATTGCATTTTATTCATTCTCAATGAAGACATTGAGAGGCACTGTTCCCAAGCAACTTCTTCTGCATGCATGTCCTAACCTTCCCATTGATATCAGCATCACTCAGGATCAGGACCATAGTACATCAATGCTTCAGTCTCTCTCTCTCTCTTTCTCTCGTGTGTATATATATTATGTGACGGGGTCAGGCCAGACGGCTATGCAAGAGTACTAAAAGGCATGTATATTAGCCCCAGGCTCAGCAAAGCCCTATTCCCTGGGTGATTCAGCTGGGGCTGTTTAGCTAATTAGGCCACCTGGGGCTGTTTAGCTAATTAGGCCACCTGGGGCCAATCAAGGAGCCCCGCCCCAAACACTTAAATCCTGCAGTTCAGGCAGGCAGCTGTGGAGTCTGGAGTAAGGAGGTGTGGAGTTTGGAGAGTAGAGGTTGAAGTTTACTGATTGGAGTTTGCAGTTTGAAAACCTGCAGATTGGAGTTGGCAGTCGGCAGTTTGCAGCCTACAATCTGCAGAAGCTTGAAGTTTCCACAGTTGCTGCCACAACACCTGAGGCAGAGGACCCAGCTGGAGAAGCAGGGAGCGGGCCATGGACTGACCCAAGGGAAGGTAGTAGGACTCAGGGGCAGAGCAGGCCCGTCTCCTCCCTACCCCTCCGGCTCACCTTCCCCCAGCTGCACCACCGGCCGGGCCGGAAGAGCGCAGGACCCACGGGGGCGGAGTACATCTACTTCCCCCCCCCTTACCCTGTTACAATATATATATATATATATATATATATATATACACACATATTTCATTATGTACTAATCTATAGAATGCTATATCTGGCCTCAGCAGCACATGACCTATTTGAATTCTGGTCTTTTAAATAATTAAGCTAAAGAACTTAAAGATAAAAACAACACTTCAAATGACAAGACAAACAGAGCAAACAGAAGTGGAGAAAAGGTAAATGTGATGGAAACAATAGAAGATACTATCTCTGCTTGCTGCAAACTAATCAGGAGGAAACTAAATATCTCCAAAGTACAGACTGGAATATTAATCTGTACCAATTTCAGTTGGCATACAATATGGCAAACATTTCCCCTCAATCCTCAAAGCAAGTTAAAACAACCCCCCAAACAGCAAGGCTAAACAAGAGCAATGCAAATTGAGTTAACATAAAACATGATCGGCAAGCAGAAATGTTAACTTAAAAACTGACATACAGGCGGAACTTGCTGATTCCTTCCAACTGCCAGCAAGTCTTTTCGCCTTGGTCGGCTCTCAGCTCAGGAAATCATACCACTTCTCACAGCTGGAGACATAGTGGGGAATGGGCTGACTTGGGGGGGATGCACGTACTGAATGTGAAGAATAAGAATTTCCATGTGCAGAAAAATGCCTCTCTCTCTCTCATTTATATAAATAAAAGGTACTGGAAGAACTGCCCAGTTGCATCAAATAGAAATGGTTACCTTCGTGCCAGCAGTATTTCTTTGTGCTTCCTTGTACTGGACTTAGTTCAGTCATTGCTTTAAATATTTAGGTTAGCTACCTACAAATCTTAGTCCGTTATCTAAGGTGGCTGGTGAATATGTGAGCCTAGTGCCTCTAGGAGTGCTAGTCTTGTTCCGTCCTTTCACTCCTGAGGAGGGAGCATAAGGACTGCAGCTGCTTTTCCCATCCTTTGAGAGGAAATACACTGAATGCTACAAGTACAGAGGCACACGGTGGGGAGGACACTTCATGTTTAATTTCTCTTTTGGTGCCTGCTCTGGGCCAGGCACCATCATGTCTCTGTACAACATCTAAGTGGTCAAAGTGAAAGCCAGTCACAGCACTTGAGCTGTTGCTTTCCATAAGTGACTAAGGGATGACTATGTGAAAAAATGTCAGAGACATAAATTTCTTAAACGTAATAGTATAGACTTAAATTATAGCCATCCTTCAGCACAGCGCTTACCATGAGAATAGATCCTGAAAATAATTTACCCTGTACACATCTGTAAATACATGTTCCTTACTAGATACTGATGGCAGATGCCATCTGGCGTCATTCCACTGAAAGGCTCTGAACATGCCATCAGTGTAACCAGAATCTCTCTTAACTGCCTTGTTAGTTACCCTAATGCAATTATGCAGCATTCTAATCTATGCTCTGGATACAACCAGGAGTCAAGAGAAACCGGCCCTGCCAATATGACTACATGCAAAGAGATGACTGATTAATGACTGCATCTGCCTCAGCATCACCCTATTAGCTCATGACATCTGTGCCAATACCTGAGTTTATCAGCAGGGAGGCATGAGTCCATTTTCAGTAACTCCAGCATAAGGTCCAAAAATATTTTAACTTTTCTAGAACCCTTGTCTTTTTCTTTGTTTAAGGATGAAATGGCCCTGCATGCTGTTGGTAGTTTGTTGGTACTGCCTGTTGGTGTTTTTTTGTGAACTCACAAATGCAACCCCATCCAAGGAAAAGAGAAAGATGTAATAGCAATCTAGAAATTTTCATCAATACCCACAAGGGATAAAAATGTATAGCGCACATCACTATTATGTTTAACTGTCTTTAATAATTATAAGCCTAAATGTTAAGAAACCTGGTGCCCAAATAATCACTCAGTAAGTAAATAGAAATCAACTGAGTACAAAATTAAATTGGATACACAATGAAAACACCTTAATTTATGTGTAACTTGCAATCTAACTGAAATTAAGCCGATGAATTTAAAGTAAACAAAGTATAACTGTGTGTCTTGTCTCTATCACCAGTAAATCTGTATGATAATTCATTTGTAAGGGGTAATTGCAATTTTTAATAACCCCACGCCTTAGGAAACATAAATGATGTATAACAAACAAAATGTACCATTGTTAGATTTTCCACCAACTCTACAAGGACAGCCCTACATTCAAATTAGAAAACAAAACGAACCTACCTGACACTAAATCTCCCAAATGTTGTGTAGACACAATTTAAACAAAAAACAAAAAAAACCCATATCCAGTAACAATGAAAAAGTGGCACCGTGGACAAATTGGAGAGAGTCCAGCAGAGGGCAGTAAAAATGATTAGGGGGCTTGAGTGCATGATTTATGAGGAGAAGCTGAGTAAACTAGGTTTGTTTAGTCTGCAGAAGAAAAGAGTAAAGGGAAATTTGATAGTGGCCTTCATCTAACTGAAAGAGGGGTTCCAGGGAGGATGGAAATAAGTCATTCTCAGTGGTGGCAGATGACAGAACACAGAGCAATGGTTTCAAGTTGCAGAAGGGGAGGTCTAGGTTGTATATTAGGAAAAACTTTCACTAGGAGAGTGGTGAAGCACTGAAATGGGTTACCTTGGGAGGTGGTAGAATCTCCATTTTTAGAGCTTTTTAAGACCTGACTTGACAAAGTTCTGGCTGGGATGATTTAGTTCTGGTTGATCCTGCTTTGAGCAGGGAGTTGGACTACATGACCTCCTGAGGTCCCTTCCAACCCTCATCTTCTATGATTCTATGAAAGTAAAATATTTCCTGGTATAAAGAGGAATGTATAATGTATAAAGAGAAACCAACCAAAAACTACATGGAAAAACCAAAAGGGGTAAAAACTAATGGTGTAAAATTTTACATGGATGTCACCTATTTTTAGGGAGGAAACCGAGGATTAATGCCCCATGCTCTAAACCCGTTTTAGAACCTTAACCACTATAGAATCATTACATAGCACAGCCTGGACTTCATTTTTCAACACAATTCATGCAGCCCTGAAGATGAACACTAATTTCTGAGATGCTTATTTTCCCCGACATTATTTTAAAGGAAGCATTGCTGAGTGTGTATATATATATATATGCTGTAAGCATCTTGTCATATTGTTTTCCAAAATTATTTTTATCTTCTACTTGAGTGTACTTGTCACCTCAATCTACATCATTTTCTTCATCATAACTGTCACTCATGCCTATATATACAATAAAAAAACCCAAAATAATAATGAAAATAAATCCAAAACCAAAACACTTAAAAATCAGAAAGGTGAACTTTTTCTACCTTTGCCCAGCAATACAGATTTTATATCTTTTTATACTGCTTTCTTTCCTTTCTTTTTTATCTTTATAAATTTTGGGAACTGTGCCATTTTCCTCATTCTTACCCTCAGGAAATCCCAGTATATGAATGTGCTTTCATTTCTTATGCACAAACTATGATTTATTCTGAACTACAGCACACAGTCGATAAACAAAATACTGGGGAGACAATTTGATGGACCGATTACAGAGAGGTAATTGTAAAAATGCACTTTTATTTCCCGTAGATATATGTGCAGAAGTCATAGCATGGAGTGCACATTACTGAAGACAAATTATGATTAATGAGCATGCATGTCAACATTTGGGCATCATTTTGGCAACTGTAGATTTATGAGCCAATTAGAAATAAAAGATGAAGACACACTGCCTGTTGATTCATGGAGGGGCGGTTCAAATTGTAATAAGAAGAAACTATAATTTAAAAGAACCCTGATTAAATCTAATAATATACATCTACAGTATCACTTTTGTGTCTCACTGAAAAGAATCATCTGCTATAATAATATCAGTCCTTGTGGATAATAACATTTTTTGTAAATCAACAATCTACTTGCTTAATAAAGTGACCAGATTATTAGTGTTCTTAAAGCTCTCTGTTTTGACTGGCCTGCAATTTAAATTATGGTGTTTTGGAATATTGTTTCTGCATATTAAAGCAGCAATGATCCAACTATTTTCCATTGTCCACTTGCTGGTGGTCCACAGAGAGTGGGCCCTCCTCAATCTTGACAGTATCCAGTCCCAACGCTTGGTCCTTATCTTCAAGGTACCTAAGTACAAGTACTAGGTACTAGCCCCAGCGAAGTCAATGGAAGTTTTGCCTCTGACGTCGATAAGGCTAAGATTTAATCCATAATGATCCTTGCTCAGGATACCCAAAAGATTTTTCACAGTTCCAAGATCAATATGCCATCAATCACACTGCTTCTCTGGCCCAGTGGAATTGCTTACCATAAGGGTGTAGCTCATGGGTACAGGACACAGAGCTTTCTCAGAAGTATGTCCAAGCTGAACACTCACAGTGTTTAAGACATCTTACTATTCCAAGTGAAAGCTTATTCTTTTGACCTTTCCTTTCCTAACTAAAGCACATAGCACTTCATCATACAGAAATCTTTGCTTTGATCTGGTATGTCAATTGCATACGCTCCATAACGTACTTTTGCATACACAGTTAACATTTGGCACAAGGAAGTGTGGGTTTGAC
Source organism: Mesoclemmys tuberculata (assembly GCA_007922155.1). Taxonomy (NCBI): domain Eukaryota; kingdom Metazoa; phylum Chordata; order Testudines; family Chelidae; genus Mesoclemmys; species Mesoclemmys tuberculata. The sequence continues at coordinate 19,065,357 of ML675631.1, forward strand.
ACTACCACAAATTTGGCAAGTGCAAAAAATAATTTAACACTTTGAATAATTAGACAGTTGCAGGATTTCCCATAAATATAATTATTGAGTTGACAATTCTACCATTTCTATCCAGTAACAGGATAATACTTTCGTTAGGGATCCTTTTGTTAATATACTTTAAAAAAAAAAACAAAAAATATCCTCCTCATTATTCTTAAGTCTGATGACCATAGATTTCTCCTTATATTCTTTTCTTCCCTTTTCAATAACAGAATGATTTTCTACATATTCTTAGACCCATTAGATCTTAGATTTTTGTCATCTCTGCAAACTTGTTTATAGGACTTCGAATGCATGGACTCCAGATGATCAGATTATATAACTAACAAGACATATGATCCTGACGCTCTGTGTAGCAATTTGATCTATTACTTAACTTCCAAAGTTTTTTCTGGCTTTTTTAAATTGAAACCTCAGTAAAAGCTTACGTCTGATATCTTCCTGTCCAACTGGAGTCGCTCTAAGGAATTCACATTGCAAATAACTCTTTAGACTATTAAAACTGAAATAAATTTAAAAATTGAATGTCGGTGTTACATTTCATTTTTTGCCTGACTTGTCTTCTTACGCTATAAACTCTCTGACAGGGTCTGTGGGTTGCTAAGTTTTTGTACAGTTTTGTACAGTTTTGTACGAGTACATTGGGACTTCTGTGCTTTTACAGGAGGTTCGGGACCATGGACAGGGTGTTTCTCAAAACTGTGATAATACAAACATTAATGCTAGTTACTAGGTTTGACCATGATACATATCCTAGGTAATTATGATACTGCTATAAATTTGATAATGTTGATTGTGCTGTGAATTTTTCCTTTTTTGCATCATTCTCAGCTACAAACGAATCCTTTTCGCTTTTGCTTATTGTCAGTTTCTAGTCAAAGCCATTCTCAAGTTCTCACGAAGTGACACAAAACAGCAACTTCTGAGTTTCAGACAATGCAAAGTTTCTAATTAATAGAAAATGATTGTGTTGGTCCTAAGTTTTCTAAAGATTTTATTTTTATTAAAACCTACATTCTGGGCACAATTTGGCTTCCTAGATTCTAAGGACCACTGAGATTATCTCGTTGGACCGCTTGCATAACACAGGCCGGGGAACATCCCCCAAAATAATTCCACTTGACTGTGTCCTTTACATTTGAGAGTAGTTTGTACCTGCCTAAAGTTTTGCAGCACAAAAGTGTATTTAGTAAAAATAATTTAAATAAATAATGTAAACTTATTGATTCCAGACATGTTATATAAAGGGCCTGGACACTGGATACAGAGCTGGATAATGTGTGTAGAGCACTGGACTGGGACTCAGGATAGGTGGGCTCTAACCCTGACTCTGCTATAAGCTCATCTGGGTGATGTTGACACGTTGCTTCACCTCCCCTTACTTTATTTCCGCCATCTGTAAAATGGGAGTAATGATAAACTGCTCCTTTGTAAATGTGTTGAGATCTATTGATGAAAAATGTTTTGCAAGCGCTAGGTATGATTATGTATTATTATTAAATTAAAATAACAAATATTTTACTCAAAAATGTCACTTTGTGTGTGTGTGGGGGGGAGAGCCTCATCTCCCTTTCAGTAAGTTCTTTATTCTCCTCAGCAAAGGTGCCTGTGTGGGTGAGGGGACAGAGGAATTGGCATAGAAAAACAGAGCAATGGACCTCGTACTTGGCAAGTTGTTTTTAGTAGCCGTCTATAATGGGTGCTTCAGAGTAAAGATAAATACATGTTGTAGTATGGGGAAGAGAGATTCTGTTCTGCCTACGGCTGCCAATTATTTTAAGCCATAAAGCCAGAGGAGTGAGAATCCTTGTAATGTTGGCCTACCTGGTATAATTGGCCATGCTATTTGTCTGCAGTTCATACGAGTGCCTAATACTATTTTGAATCTTACTAATCAATTTGTCTCAATGGAATCTTGTGGTTTCAGAGGTTAATGATAGGTCACCAAAAAAAAAAAAAGTAGAGCTTTACATTTCTTGCCTTTTAGTGACATTAAGTTTTTTCCTTCCTCTATAATTTGGGGCAGGGTAAATAGGAGCTCCCAATTGGCCTTAATTGTACTATTCATTTTGTATATGTATGTCAATCAGCCCAGCAGGCAGGTCATTAGCATTCAACCCCATCAGCAGTAAAAGGATCAAAAGGCAAAATGGAGTTTAACCAAGAAAATGTACACCCAACTGAACATGCACATTAGCGAGCTGCAGAGTTACACTAACGTTTAGTGTCCCAGTGAGGGTCTCACTCTTCTTGTTTTGCAGACAAGACATTATCAAATCTGACCTGTGCACAGCATACAGCTTTACAATGAAAAAATCTGAATACAATAAAATAACCAACCGATGTAGGTTCAGTTGCAGAGAAACTGGCCTTTTTTAAGGCAGGCTACTTTAGGTGCTTCAGAGAGAGAGATCTGTGTCGTGTACATAAACTGAAAAAAATGCAAAACAGGATAAACGTGGAGTCATTATTACCCACGCTTCTGGTGGTGGTGGTGATGATTTTGGGGTTATAAAATCCTAATTCTGAAAAATGCTTAAGCATGTGCTTGACTTTAAGCACATCATCAGTCCCTTTGAAGTGAATGGAACTACTCGTGTGCTTCAATGTCTTGCTGGACTGGGGCTTAAAGGAGCAACTGACTGCAACTACGCAGCTACACTGAAATAAAATCGGTGGGGGTGGGAGGAAGCTGGCATGATACCCATCGTGATAGCTGGTAAATATGCTCTCTACTGCCCACCTTCCACTAACCACCTGACATTGCCTGATGATTGAGTCCTACAAATCTTCACTCACACAGGTTACCCCTTTGATTTCAGTTGGGCTATTTATTTGTGGAGTGCGTAAAGAACACCCCTGGGTTAGGGTTTTGGGAGTAGGCCCTAATGCCATTAGAAGTGTGTGGGACAAACAAGACAGCCTGTGTTCTGTGCAAAGGCAGCTATTCCCTTGTGCACAATACAATAAACACAATGGAAGATGCCTACTCTGCTACCCTCCTCTTTAACGGCCTCTTTGCCAACTGGCTTCTTGTGGAATGCTCTCATGGCCATAGCTGCTTTGTTCATGTTAACAACAGGGAGTACCTCTCTGCATTCCCTAGGGGCTGTTAGTGAGTTCTTATGTCATGTTTTGAAGGGAAATACTTTAAAAATTGTATTTATTTTAAAAGGGGAATTCTTATTTACTGGCCTGGGTTCTTCATACAATGTACAATGGATTATTTATGTTAGGCTTCTAGATTGTTTGCTGCCAGCCTGGTTTTTCATTTTGAATGGGAGATTTGGTTGCTTGCAAGTATGTGTTAGTAGGGTGTAGGGAGGGGAAGAATTTTTCTTGCTTTGCTGACAGTGCATTTACGTAAATACAGCCGAGGAGAGCATGTTATCTCCTGTTTACCATATTTACAGGATAATGAAAGTCAGATTCACTTGAAGATTAGAACCCTGAGGGAGGCCTCTAGTTGATGGAGAGTAAGGGAAGGATCTGACATTAAGCTGTGGCTTGACAAAGCCCTGGCTGGGATGATTTAGCTGAGGTTAGTCCTGCTTTGAGCAGAGGGTTAGACTAGATGACCTCCTGAGGTCCCTTCCAACTCTAATATTCTATGATACAATGATGGTATAAATGGGCCACAGCCATCACTCTGGGGGGCCTGCAGTGGGACAGTGGAGTTCAAAGCAGGGGACACTGGTCAGAAAAGGGGGTGGCTAAAATGATCATGGATCTGCTAATTAGCTTATTCCCCAGCAGCCTCTTTGAGCACAGTTGCTGAGGAGAAGAGCTGTAACTTAAAGTTGATTTCTTCTTGTCAAAAATCCCAAAGGAAAGGTTGTGATGCTATTGCCCAGGATTTTGCTTGTCATTTGGAAAAATAACTTACCAGTGAATCTGGCCATATCTATTTATTGAGCAATAGAGGAGATATTGGTAAGGAAAAGAGATGGAAACCAAATGCCATCACTATTACTCATTATTCTTCCTTGACATCCACATAATACTGAAGTTACATTACTGCTGTAATTTAGCCAGTAATATATCAATTTCAGAACCACCCTTTTCTAAAGTAGATAGCCTGAGAAGCTGCTCAAGTATTCAGCATTACAAACATTATATAATCCCGAGCAGGGTGTTCAGATTCCATGATAATGGACACAGCACAATAACCCGAAGAGCTATTAAAAGTCAATAGGTTAAGAGTGGAGTCCCAAAGTTTAGATCTGAATCCAGCTCCACGCTATAGAGTTTTGATGCATTTGGATTCAGGGCTTTGCCTCAGTCCAAAATTATTGTGATGTCCTGGTTTTGCCTCCCTGCTGGCCATTCTGAAATCTTAGTCTGATACTTTATTTGCTGGCAATGCATCTCATGGCTGCTCTACAACTCCCTTCTGCTCCATTCAGGACTCCCCTTGTTCCGACAATTACATTTCAGAAATCTGAAGTGCCTCCAGCTATGCTTTCCCTGCAAGAAAAGACCTTTTCTGTAAAATACTTCTGCAAAATGCTGTGAAATTCTATCAGGAGAATTCATCAGATGATGATTTAAATGAAAATACCATGAGATCTGCTTTTCCATTTGCACTATGCCACGTGAGACAAAAAGGAATGTAAAAGATTAGGCCAAGTGTTTCGTGAGGGCATTATTTGGAAGTGATTTTTCTTTAATTAAGAATAGCATGCAGCTCTTTACTGCCTTTCCAATAGTGCAGTATACACTCTCTGCATGAATGGAAGGAGTTGTAGGAACTGGACAATGTTCCTTCTCTCCATAAAGGTGTGTGTGTACGTGCGTGTCATGCTCTCTGTTCCAGTTCCTGGATCCTGCTCTCTGAATTCAGTTTTTCTGTTCCTGACTGTATGTGGTGCATAACATTGGTGTGTGCAGTTACTCGGGTCCTAATGTTACATACCTGCCATTTGGACTGATATTATATTTTGTTCAGACTGTTGCTGACTAAACTGGTTTATGGTTATTAAATCTTTTGATTGGCCACCTACCTGTGTGTCTTGCTTGGATTTCCTTGTGTTTTGGGATTGCTGCCCTGGGGTGCAACAGAGTGTAACATTATTGTGATGAGTGCATCTATTCTGCAATCCATGCTGCCTGCACACCCTTTGGCTGTTGACTGGTGATATTTTTCTCAGAATTTTTGGAACTATGTGTAGATCCTGCAACTCTTTGATGCTCTCAGGTTACCCTTGCTGCAGAATTGCACGAGTGTGATGCTCTCCATCAAGAAGTAGATGGAGGGGAATGAAAAATAGCCATAACAACAGCTGATTTCACGAATTTAACTGCAGCTTCTCTTTCAGTCGTCAAATTCTAAAGACCACAAAGATCCACCTGAGGCTTTATAATCTCTGTAAACTACACACTGTAGGGTTTTAACACTTATCTTCCAAAAATATTTCTCCCCAATAAATTGGCTCATGGTGGCATTTTAGTGTGGATGGGTTCATCAGAAATTTTCAGTGATCCCTCTATATCTTTACTGGACTGAGGCTGTTCCAGACTGGTTCATTCAACTTAAAAACAAAACAAAACCAAAATTACCCCCACTCCAACTGCCCATTTTCCATTTACCTCTGTGTTTAATTATTCTTGCCTTCGAAATGTGTTCTAAAGCCTTGCATACTGTTGAAATCAAACTAACAGGTCTATAGCTGCCCAGATCACCTTTTTTTCCCTTTCTTAAATATAGGTACTCTGTTTGTTATTCTTTAGTCATACCATACCACCCACGGCTTGACAGATTTATTAAAAATCCTTGCTTGATGGTGGCTTCATCTTAAGGGCAAAATTCTCTTTCAGATCTCCACAGCAAAGCTTGACTCTAATATTCTGCTCTCTCTCCATGAGTGGATCTCCCAGTGAGATCAATAGGACATCTGTACATAGAGTAAGAACAGAATATCACAGATGAGATCTGCTCTGAGGATTTGAGAGGAGAATTTTGCCCTAAGTATAAAACCAGCATCAAAAAGTGATGTGGGTTGAATGTTTAAAAGTGGCTTCTACTTTTGGATCTAGTGCTTAATGTAAACTTGTTCCTATTTTTGATCAGCATGGTAACTTGTCAAAAAAGGATAGCTCTTAGATATAGTGAGAGCTTGGTTCAATTCTCATTAGTGTGGTAGTGGGAGTGAATAGTATCTAGAAGAGAGAGAGACATATGAAATAAGACATCTGCCCAAGAAAATAGAATCAAAAGTCTTTCTCAGTGACTAAAATTCATTAGTATTTGTATTGCAATAGTGCTTTGATGATCTAACCAATATCAGGGTCCTACAGTACATGGCACTATAAATCCTATAGTAAATGCAAGCCTTTATGTGACATATGAATAGGGGAGGAAACAGAGGTAAAGAGAAATGAAATGTCTTGCTTAGGATTGCACATCAGATTTGATGGCAAGAGCCAGAACTATTAAACCCAGTCTCTTGACTTCTAGTCCAGCACCCTAGCCTCTGGACAACACTTTCTCCCAAGATATAAATATTGATTTTTGTCTCTATACATAAAGAGACAACGCAAAGGCTTTGATTGTTTGTTTCCTAAGATGAAGTGAGGATGCATGGCCCAGTGTTTTAAAACACTTATTTGAGATTCAGGAAAGCTGGCTTGTATTTCTGGTTCTGCTAAAGAATAACTGACCTTGGGTCTATTAGTAAACATCTCTATGCCTTATTTCTTCATTATGAGCCTGCCTTTCTCACAGCCGTATTGCTTTTTTTTTCTTCGTATCTTCTTTTATTCATATTATCAAAGGACTTTAAGCTCCTCAAACAGAAGGTACTAGATGATGTATTTTTATTATTCATTGCTGTTATTAATAACATCAATGCAGAAAATAATTTAATACAGTGTGCTGTAAAATTCTTGAATTCCCAGCAGAAACTGTATGGATTTCATTCTTCAGTGACTTTAGGGACAGTAGGTTATATTACTTGCATATCTGAAATATTGTAAATTGCTTAATAAGTTGACAAATCGAAATTATCCAATGGTGTCTATTACTTGGCTTTGGAAATGCAGTAGCTTTAGTGTGGGTGAATTCTTATATGTGTTCTGTGCTATCAGCATGAATGGAACTGAAAGAACTGGACAGGGACATAATCATTAATGCTTACTGTGTTCATTGCTGTTAGGAATTATATTTGTTTGAAAATAAGGAAAGCCAGACTTCCAGTTTGTGCCAGGCTAATATTTCCTATAACTTTATTTTTGGATTCTTTCTTTCTTTCTAAATATTTTAACTTTTTTCTGAAGACAGTATGAGGTCCACAGGAGGCATTCTATAGCTTTCATCTTGATTTATAGAGACGATGATAAAAGTTTAGTCTCACAGCTTGTTACCCATTTCTCTGCTAGATTGCTGCCTACAGCATATGTTCAAAGACAGGTTACCCATAGCTGAATGTAGCTTTATTTCGGTAAACATAGCCTACAGAAGCAACATATTGAATTTAGGCTGAAGCTGCACTGAGAAAGAAGGAAAAACACAATGTAAGTTGTTATGCTGCAATTAACTCTATGCTCAACATGAATGGCTATGCTAGAGGTGGTCAAATGTGCATGAAATCCACCTCCATCCAGCACACCTGCTCAAAAGGCAACCATAGTTTATGGCTAAGGCACTGGACTGGGACCTAGGGAAGTTGGGTCCTATTCGTGCCATGTACATCCTGTGTAATTTTTTTTTTAATATGGAATGACAGATAATCGTCCTTTTCCATAAAGTTCCCCTGCCTCACAAAGATAAATTTGTTAATATGTATATGAAATGCTCAGACACTGCAGTGGCGAGAGCCATAGAAAAGCTTGTAAATAAATAACATGCTCTAAGAGCTGTGCTAGCAATGTGACAGGAGAACTGGGGGACAGCAAACCACTGCTTTCCACAGGTGAAACACGACTTATTACTCCCCATGATTCCCAGCTGATTGTAAGGCACTATGACCAGCACAGTATTCACTCGAAAAGACACGTCTATTAATTGTATTCATTGTGTAATATACTGAGGCACTTGCTGGTTCTAATTAAAGAGGGTTTGGTTTTGTTTTTTCCCCCAATCATTTATCATAACTGATATAAAAGTAGTCGCTAAGGGTACAAGAGGGAGGCTGCATGTTTAGTTTCTCTGTTGCATTCCGTATTCGATATCACCAGCATTAAAATAACATATATGACACATGCCATTTGCACCTGAGAACCAAGGATGCTCCTCTTGTTTGGGCCTGTCCTGGTATCCCTGTCAGATTCACAAAGCCATTTAGGTCAGTTTTTAAACCTTGCACTATACAGCTTCTTTGTGCCACTCTGGCAGTGCAAAGCAGACCGAGAGCTGCCTTAATTGGTTGGAGGAGTATGCCTTTTGTGTAGGGAAGAAACTGTTTGAACAGCTCTTTGTCCTCTGCTTAGCCCTGTGCAGATGGGTGCCTTCCTGCCTCGTTGTTCCTTTTGTTTCCTTCCGCCTTACCGGTGTGCCTCTTTTAATCTTGATCCCCTCCTTTGGAACAACACTCTCTTCCTCTTTTTGTCCACCAAGTATCTCACCCTCCATGCTTTCTGAGAGCTACCTTATTCATTGTGTTTTCTGCTGTTGGTTTCCACCCCTTATCTATCTACCCTCTGGCCTTACTCACTCTTTTCTGAAAAATAGCATCACTTTTGTGATTCACTTTCTCTTTTACTTACGGTGCTTTTGTTCTTTTTCTTTTCTTTTTTAAACTTCACCCCTTCTTTCCAAAACTTCCTTTGTCTATTTTCTTGTTGTATCTTTGACTAGTATAGGCCTTGATTCTGAATCAGGATCATCTAGCATGGATCACTTGACCCTGGCTGAGTCCCATTGATTTCAATGGGATTCCACATTGGTACACAAGTAGAGGCTAGCGGATCCCAATGCAGGATCAAGGTTTGACTGTAAACTGTTGATATACAGTTTCTGTCTATCTGTCCCTCTCTCTCTTCCCCCCCACCACTTTGGTCTTTATAAAGTGGAATGCAAACCCAACTCTCTGTATAGCGTGTTGTTAATGATAACAAATCTCTTCATTCATTCTTAAAGGGTTGTGTTTAGAAGATATTGATTCCACCTGTTTCACTACTTCATTTGGATACAGGACAGGCATTAAATGTGTGTATTTGGGAAGGTGTGGGAAGAAATCTTCAACTCAGATGTATCTCCTCATTTACATGGAACCCCTGCTTCCTTTATCTACTTTTAAAATTGAAGCACAGACTATAGGTCAAGGGATTTTCCTAAGGCTACACTATGAGATAGTAGCTCATTAGGTTCAACATCCATAACCCTTCTGGTTTAGATCACATTGTCTCCAGTAGCAATTTGCACATTAATCTATCCCTGACGTAGTCATGCTTGCTGAAGTTGCAGATTAAGATTCTATTTTTGGTGCTTAATTTTTAAATTAGTGGTTTCCATCGAAACATGTTTACTGCTGTCACAGAAGAAAGAGCTGGGATGTGCACAGTTCATTGAGTGACATGTAATTATAGAAGGCCATAGATGAACACTTGTGCTTGTTAAATGAGATGATGGCAGTTCTTTTCTCCCATTCAATGAATATGCCTATGATCCCCCATCTCTTTTGCTGTATTTCTTATTTGACATATTCTTAAAGTGATAACATGTTATTTTTTCCTCCATCAAAGTCTAATCAGTCACAAACAAATTACTTTTGTTTTTGCTCTTTATAAACCTCTTTCTTTTATGAGGCTTGTTGGGATCCCCAATCTGCAGTGATTTACACATAATTTTATGCAAATGGGCCCAGTTGACTTCAATGGGACTGCTCACATGCATAAAATTAAGCAGGATTGGGGCCTTAACCATTTGGAAAACTAGATGAAACTTATTCTTGCCTTTTATAATAAAAAATCCAATTCCTGGTAAGGTAAAAAACATAATTGCCATTGGATTTCCCATACCAACTAAGAAAATGTCAGTGACATTCTGGAATTCTAGCAGACTGCCAGCAAAAATTGTGATAACTGCATCCTCTGGATACAATGTATGATATCGTACTACATCTTGAAACTAACTATGGAGCATCTCATTTCTCGCAGTCATACATTCACAGTGCTTCAGAGATTGAATTTGAATCAACTTTCATTCCTAAAGTTAGCTAAAAGCAAATTGGAACCCATCTCCTTAATTTCTCTTAAGTAGGACAAGATTTTTCTGTTTTCTGATAGAAGAAGTATGTACATCTGCTGGGGAGAAGGGGTAATCAACAGGAGATGTAAAGGTGGAAGTGAGGTCATCAGAAAGCTTGGAAGGAGTTGTATTCAGAGAATGGGGAGGTATTTCTGGTCTTTTGAGTGACTGAGAAGAAGAAAGTCTGGAGAAAGGAGAGAACTCTGACCAATAAGGTGGGACGATAGCTAAGGTTGAGGGAAAAGGTCTATGAGGGTGGGAACACCACTGGAATTGGGAGTATATCACGGAAGTGGATTGATTCAATTATGTATATTAGAGAAACCAGAATTTCTGTCCCATGGGAAAATCCAATATTTTAATATTTGTTTTAGTCCTTAACTGGGACAAAATGTCATAATATCAAACTTCATATGATGACGGGCTCCAAAAAATGTTCATCCAGAAATGTCAGTGTTTTGTTTTCAAACTTTTTGATCCAAACAGAGCATTTTTGACATGCCTGAATCCAAATATTTCATTTTACATTGGTTCAATGTTAAACTGCATGTACTTGAGCTGCTGCAGACATTCAGGGGAATCATAGTTTGGGTATCTCATGCCCTCAGTCTTCCTTTGGGCCTGGCTCTCTGCCCAGACTACATCTCCCTTGACGTACTATAGTACCTCAGGCAAAATAGGCTCAGAACAAAATATTTTTGGGGAAAAATGGGGAATTGGCATTTTACCATACAAAATATTGATTTTATGGAAACCACATTTTCTATAAAAAAAACATTTTGATGGAAAATTCTCTATCAGTTACACTGTACAGAGTAAAGATATTTTCTGTCTCCATCTATCTTTGCAGTCCTCAGCTGGATGGAACCTCAAACATGTATGAGTGATCATGTTGCCCTCCAGTGGCCATCACTTAGACTAAAACTCTAATACAGGCATAAATGTTTCACAGATGGCTGTTTATTGATGCTGTGAAAATCCTATGTGCCTCAAATTAATTTTAAAAAAAAATCAATCTTTTCTTTAATTACCCTTCTGTTACAGTAAAAGATGGTAAGAAGTCTGAATTTGCTGATTGTCAGCACTCGTTTAACATTACCATGGATATTGTTTGTAAATCTATCCATTAATTTAATTGATTTCAATAGGGCAACACATGGAGTCAGGTACTACTTAATACAGAGGTGGCAGAATCAAGCCCTTAATTCAGTCAATACCTATATCTCTTGTATAAACTGAGATTAATAATAATGTGAAGGTTCTGTGCAAATTGAATTTTAAAACCATTTGCATTTGGCCTGATAAAGAAATCTTTACTTTAGAGTATTTGTGATGGGGGTATACCATGGCTTCATGGACCCTGATGAAGGTTCCTCTGCTCTGCTATACTCCACCCTAGGAAGCAGTGAGATGGGAAGAAAAGAGCAGCAAAGATGGGTCTTCCAGGCCTTCCTAGAGATGCCTTACTGGAGCAGCCATCTTAGAAGCTAGAGAGACCTGATCCTTCCAGAGCTAGTGGCAGCCAATCAAAGCCCAGCAGAATGAAATAAAAGGAGCTGCAGAGCCTTAGCAGGTCAGTTCCTGTTTGGGACCAGAGGGGTAGAAGGGAGCTCCTCTCTCGCCATGGGAGCCTGACAAGTAGCCAGAATTTATGGTTGCCTGAACTTACACTGAGATTGCAGAGGAAGAAGAACCTGAGGATGTTAGCTCTGAGATAGAGCTGGAGATAAAAATGCCTGTAGGAAGAGGCCCAAGGATATAACAGCAGAGGACTGAAGTTGAGCAAGATGTGGCTGCTGTGTAGAAGGTCCTTGGGTTGGAACCCTGAGTAGTGGGTGGGTCCAGGTTCTCCTATTGCTACAGGTAAAGTGGAAAGAGCTTATTTGGGAGCCCAAATAAAGGGCTGACTTTAAAGGGCCTGGAGCCAGGGCTGAAGACCCTAACAAGGGCAAAGAGACTGTTTATTTCCTGGACTCATTAATACCCTGAAAGGAGTTCCTTTGGACTTTGTGACTGGCTCTCAAAAGCACTGAAAATTCATCAAGGTCAGCTGGCAGCCTGTGGGAGGCACCAGGGGTAAGAAAAGAACTGTGATACCGCATCCAGTTACTCAGAAGAACTCAACAGGTGCTCCTGTACAGTACTCATCTCAATGTTTTCATATCATTGCCTAATTTTATTCGGCTTACAAACAACTAAAGCTTTCTTTTTATATAGAGAGGAGAAGCGAACATGCAGATCAGGTAAAGGTTTTAATTAATGGATGTATGATATAACTTTCTAGATCGCCCTACTACACAACAATATTATCTTAGTTGGAATTGAATCAGCTTCAGCATCAACAATGTTTTTGTTCATTATCCCCATATATTTTCCCCTCCCCCCCTTATTAAAAAGGTCTTTCAGCATAAGCAACTGACTCTTTACACAGCTTTGAATTTTTGTTCAAGAAGGGTCTAGCAGCCTTGAAAAGGACTCATAATCACTCCTTTGGATTTCTTTGGATATGTTTGCTGAACTCCTCAGGGAGTCTTTGAAATCCTGACACTTCATGTTCATGCAGTGTGTTTGCCAAAATACTCTTTGTCAGAGAGGTTGAGGAGCTTTTTCTCTGTTTGCTTCTTGAAGCTGTATGGCATACAGAATGCCTACAGTGAGAAAATGGGATAAAGAAAATGGTGAAAATGTAATTACCACCAGCTATTTGGTGCGATAACTTGAAAAGATTTTCAATGAAACAATGGAGGAACAATCTTGCAACCAAAGAGAAAGGGTAAATGTTAGGTTTTCATTGCCAACCGTCCTACAAAACATATAAAATCAATGAAATATAGTCCCTTAAATATTCTCAAGCTAAATATGTTCCATGTGCCTCAGTGAATATTAGGTACTTGTGAATTGGGAGTATCCACTGACACCTGGATAGGGAAGACATTCATGTAACAGTCCCTGTGGGACTTTCTTTCAATCACTGAAGTGCAGTGCCACCTCCTGATTCAGTAGATCTGAAAATGACATTTTAGTCCTGGAAATGGTAATGTAGCAGTATTGTATTTTGATTCTCTCCTTAAGTAAAACTTCCAGGAATTAGGACGCAAAATGGTGGGTAGAAGAGAGGTTTGTGTACGTGGCACATCAGGACACTTTGCAGGGCTGTGATTTGTAAAGCACTCTAATGTGTTGCAATCTAACTGCCCTATTTTAATGGATACGTGAACACAAATTAGGTACCTCTTAGAGCGTACCAGCTGGGTGTACATGGGGCAGTTAAAGCACAGCATGTTGAAGTACTTCACAGATCACACCCCTGTAGACGCACCATGTAGATCCGTCCTGGTTTTGGTGATACAACTACAGCTAGTCTTAATCCTTCCTTTCTGACAGAAGTTTAAACACTTCTTGGTATTAGGGATGGGCAAACTAATTTCCATAAAAATTAACTGACCTTTACATTCACTTTAACCTCAAAGCAATCCTTTTCTGAGATTAGAAGAAGTTGTATTATTCCCCCCATCCCATGTCTCTAGATGTCCCAGTTCAAATAACGATGTGAAAATGCTGTTGGGAGGCTTGCACAATATTGACAACTTTTTGTTTTTTCTTAATTGTTTTGAGTTTTTGAAAATTTTTAACTTTGCTGTTTTATCACTGCCCAGTAAAGGTAAAAGAAAAGCTCCCTATTCTGAGGAATTTAAAAGCTCATATTAGACTTGAAGTAAAGTGTGTGTTTATAAGGGAGAGGGATTAATAAGAGCATGGAGGGACATGGAGATGAGGACAAGGAAACATCCATCAGTTCAAGGAGAACAAAGCTTCACCTCATGCAGCAAAAGGAAATCATGAGATAAATGGCCAGAATGAATCATTACAGGATTTATTCAGCACATTTCTAGTAGGCCTGATAGAAAACTGGCCATTGAGGAAGACCGTAGTGTTTTCACAGACCAGCTCAGGAAGTGTAATTTTTGAGACACAGGAAGGATGAAAGAAGATGGGGAAGTGGCTGCGGGAGAAGCAGACATTCAATGACTCTGTTTGGACAGGGTGAGTGGTGATTAGAAAAGAGGTTGAATCAAATAAGAAGGGAGGAGCAGAACTCTTTAGGGCCTGAAAGGCAATGAGAAGAAGATTGAACTTTAATTTAAACCATGTTTTTCAAAGGAAATTTTATTGTTAAAAAAAAAATCAATGTTAATAAATGGAAGCCTATGCTAAGCAAACAATAAAGATTCTTATTTGAAAATAATTCTTGCCCTACCTTTAGGCCTGCCAAAAGAAGCAACATGCAGCAAGCCAGAATTTAAGGCCTTCCAAATCCTATCAGAGTTTAAATTTAAAAAGTTTTATCATCTCTTCTCAGAATCTACTCCCAGATGGGAGGTTTTGCCACTTATTTCAGAGGGATTGGATAGGTCTGATTGAGAACTGATTGTATGGGGGCCTCTAAATGCTACACTAAGTTTTGATGGTATGCAGTCATTGTAAAAATATTAGTTAAAGTAAAGAGTTTAATCTGGGAAGAAATGCAAAAGACAATGATATCCTATAATGCCGCAGAAGTTAGGCTCTGAGTGTTTTTATTGTGAGTACGTTTCTGACCTATATGGATTATGTTTCAATCACCGTTTTAATGCCTCAAAACCAGATAGTTTTCTGCTTCATTACTATTGTGAAATATTCAACTTTCAAGCATCTCAAGTAAGGGCCATCATTCATATAGCACTTAATTAGAAAACAGTTTGAAATTTGGAGAGACTCCTAATTTAAATCAATTAAAGGGAAAGTTGTCAGTTTCATTTTCAGTGTGCTCATCTGCACCTTCACAGCAAGAGAATGGAAGAGGATATCTGTCTCATTCAATCCTTCTTCTCCTTGGAATGAAACTAGTCCACAGTGTAAAAATCCAGGAAGTAGGGCTGGCAATTAGAAGCAGATAGTTCTGCAAAGAGTAAATAGAACAGCTGCAGTATAAATGTGGATCATCAGCTGAGATCATTACCAAATAACTCCTTTCATAATGTCAAATTAAAAATGTTGAGAAGTGTTCGTTCATGCCAAATGTTAGGTAACATCTAGTAGAAGAAAACACTGGGATCGCTTTCTGTTACAGCTCTTCCATTTAAACAATGTTCTCTCCTTCTCATGCTTTACCAATGCAACCTGCTTGTTTTTATTTTATTTTATGTGGTTGATTACAGTTTTATAGCCATTTCCTAAGGAAATGTCAAATGGTAACTATTTAAAGCACACTTTTTCTGAGCAAATATCTCAGCCTGTTTTGGCAGTGTTTTCTGTCTATCAGTGGTCTTCATATTAAGGTTCCATATTGCTTGCACTCCTGTACCTACCAGGTAATTTGTCCGCTATTAATTATTCTTGTTTTATTCCTTTCACTGTTCTTCTGCTATTAGATTTGAGCTGTGTATAGCATGTGCTTAATATGTAAAGTACATTTACAATTCTTTGTATATGTACATAGACTTCGATACTCAAATAATCTGTGTCAACCTCAACTGTGTTTTCTAATACACACTGTAGTTTCAGTAAGATACAACTTGATCTTGGTCATTTAAATTTTTGCGCTATTATCTTGTGTGTCGGTAGAGGATATTTGCCATTCTAAGTCACTATTATCCAATGAGACCATCGATTAATTCACTCATGATCATTTATTGTTTCTGCTTTGCCAGTGTGTACCAGGATACAAGTTTAGTATGATGATCTCCACATCACATAGCTCCTGTGTACGTATACAACATAGATAAGGTCAAATGTTTTTTTCTGCCAGACACCACACTAGGGCTCCAGTTCTGCAATGGGATTCACTCAGAGGCACTCTCGCTTGTGCAGAGCAGCTTGTGGCATTACGGCTTAATGGAGTGTCCGTTTTTGTTTGTTTGTTTGTTTTTTAAGAGAGAGAGTGCAAGAACCTTACAAAGAGCTTTTGTGTTTGCTTTATTTTTTCTGTACAACCCTCAGCCATGCCATATTGACCATTGAGGGTCTGGTGACTGGGAACAGGTTGATAGGCGCTACTGTGGTAGCTTTATACTAATTGAAAATCCTCTTCCCCACCCCAGAAACTGGTTTGATCATCTTATGACCAGAGTCATTGGGTTTAGAGCTGAATTGTGCTGGTGGAGTGGGGGTGAAGTGGTTGAAATACAGATCAGGGAAAGGCCATAGGTGTGTATTTGATGTGTGCACAAATACACATGCACATAAATGAAATAGAGAGATCTGCAGCTGGCATATTTAAGCCAGTGGAGCTATGCCAATTCATACCAATAGAGGACCTGGCCCATATACGTATAAAGGTATAGGGGTTGTGTACAAACATGATTTGAAGAAACATGGACTATAGAATGTCCAGTGTTACTTTCAGTAACTATTACTTAGCTTGTTTTTAACATGTTCCCTTTGTCACTCAAGTAGGTACGATAATGACAAGATGCACTTGCTTCAATGCTTGTCTGTTCTTTTAATAATCCATGCGAGTGACATAATTTAAGAGAATGTGGCATGTTAGTATCCATGGTGTAGGAAAAAAAAAAAGACTATATTTGAGAAAAATTAGTCATTTGCAGAGGGACCTATTAAAGTTGCCTCACAAATCAAGCCTTTGTTCTGAGCATGTGTGACTGGAAATGCAAAGCTAACTTGTCAGAATTTGTTTAGGTAATGATTCTAACTTGTTAAAATTTTAACCATGGCTCCTTTTCTTGTGCTTCAAAGGATTTATAATACTCTTCTTATTAATTTCTCCTGCTCTTGGAAAGATCATTATTTTATTTATTTTTGGACATTGACTTGACAGTGTTATGGTAGATGATGTTTATATTTGGGTTTTTTGGATTTGAATTTGGGGCTCTCTGACAATTGAAAATGCATATTTCATATAGAAGGATTTGGGCTTGACTGCATGAACAATTAAACAAGGGCAAGCTCTGGTTTGAATTTACCCCATGCTTGCCTGCCAAGGTGTAACCGTCTGTGCGCCCCCTGCTGATATGTGTTAACAGTTCATTAATACTTTCTGAAATGGGACTAGCTCAAAGAGAGCTAGCTTAAAGGACTCTAACAACCTGTAACGCACAACAGGAGGGTGCACATGGACAGTTAGATTGTGGTAAAGTAATATGGGACAGATTCAAAGCCAAGCTTGCCCCAATTTAATTGTTCATGTAAGCAGAGCTAGACTCGAGGAACTGAATGACACTATGAAGCGTGATAGAGTGTAGAATGGACTATACATAAAAAAAAGCCAGATATAAAAATACAACCTGTTTTAGAATACAGTAATTATGGTAGAAATATATTAGGCTCAACCATACAAGCCTGCATTCTAAGAACCCCCATTTTAATGAACTGGGAATCCCATGCATGTCATATTGCAGTACCAGCCTCATTGTCTTTGCAGAGAATAAGGCCAGAAGGCACCACCGGATCATCTAGTCTGACCTCCTGAATATCGCAGACAGCCCCCACCACCCACACACTAACCTCAGCAACTAAAATTAGTTCAAAGCATTACAGCCTACAAAAGACTATACTATTATGTGCCATGAGGAGAGAATAGGACAGACCAAGGTGCACAGTGCCCTAGGCCTTTGCAATGGCAGGGAAATGATTAAGTGAACTACATGCAGATAATCCTGGCAAGTGACCCGCACCCACACACTGCAGAGGAAGGCAACCCTATGCCCTCTCCCCCCGCCCAAGTTCTCTACCAGTCCAACCCTACATAGGGCCATCGGTTAGACCCTGAGGAAGAGCCAGCCAACCAAGCACCAACTAACCAAGCACCTCTCTGTTCCCTTTAATTCTGCTGTCTTTTCCCTTATCCCAATTCTGATCTTCATCCCTTCCCATTGTAACCTTTCCTTTTCCCCTTTACTATTGGTAGGACCTTAATTAATTTGCATTCCTCATGTCCCAAATATCATAGGGGCTGTGTATTTTATTCCCTCAGCCACTAAGTACAGTCCTCACAAACGAAGAACCCAGTTTAGCTCCAGTAAGCAACAAGATGACCTCCCATCATGCCAAGAAGCACATAAAAAGGAGGGCCAATCATTCATAGGACAGGTCTACACTGACTTCCATTACACTACAGACTTCTGTTGGAATAGCTGTGTAGGCCAGTGGAATGAAGAGCTGTGATCCCTGAATCACATAGCCGTGCTGGCAGAAGTCCCTAGTGTAGACACAGTTATCCCAGCAAAACTGGACTTTTAGCAGGATTGGTGGTTTTGCTTATTGGGATGATTTTATTATACAGGTACAAAGCACAGATTTTCTGATATAGCTGTGTCCACACTAGGAGCACTTTGCTGATATAGTATGCAAATATTCCTAAACTGGTAAAGCTCTCGTAGTTTAGACATGACCCTAAGGTGGACTGTACTGCCACATAGGAAGGAGGCTATGTACGCAAATAAGCTATACCTATTTGAGCATCTTTGTACCAGTATACCTTGGCCCAGTTAAAGGGTTACACCAATTTAAACTATAGATTTAGAAACTGATAATGCTAGATACTATTGAATCAGTACTAAAACTGTGCAGACATGCCCTTAAACTCATACATATTCAATCAACATAAGTCTTATATGCTGTCTTTTTTCTTTAGTTTAAAGACACCTATTAATTGCCAAAAGATTTTCACCCTAACCAATGAGAAAAGCTCCTAATATTTTTTTTAAATTTTTCCGACTGATTAATGTATGGCAGAACTTGTTCTAAACATGTGTGTTTGCATTTTTAGCATTCCCACTTCAGCCACCAGCGCCAAAGAAAAACTGCCAGTGTCTAGTAACCTTCTGCACCGGGTTCTGTCTTTTACACAGAGAAAGGGATTTTCCTCATCTTCACATGTAAAGGTTCAGATTGTGCTCATGCTCTCAATTGCTTGAGAGTTTAACATGGCAGTTGCAACTGAGCATATGGAAGCAACAGCTTGTTGGGCATCAGAAGCGGCGTCATCAGAACAAGCCGCATTAGCAGACTAGAGGAAGGATCCTTCATCCCTGATAAATGCCATGTAAAGTGCTCTATCTGCATGTCAATGTGGATACTATTCTAGGCAACACCAAGGGGATTTCTAACTCTCTGCCCAGATTGGAAATCCGCACTCAACTATGTGGTTGGCCTAAAGTGTCTGTATGCTACTGCATATTTTTGGACTTTTCTGATTAATACCATGCTTCAATGCACCCATCTGTCTATGTACTAAACATGAGTTTCAAAAGAAAATTAGTGATATACATCAATTAACAAGAAAGGGAAAGTCTGAGATTTTGTATCAGAAAACTACTGAAATCTTAGAAAAGTATTACCCAATTGAAATGACAATGAATGCTTGTACAATTTTTTAAAAACAATCACGTAGTTTAAATGGATTTTCCCAGTCTCATTTTATAGAATTCTGTAGTTTTGCAGAACACTTCAGACCCTTCCTATTGCTAGTGATCTAGAAAATGCCAAAGATTGAAGTACCTTATTGTCATTCTAATGTACACTGCCATTTGTTAGAAAACAGAAATAATGGCTCGATTACACCATTACACCATTTAAAAATAGTTCAGCATGTTGACAGTATACAAAATCTCCAGTCATGACCTTACTAAATAATAAATACATTTTTACATACACAGAGAGTTCAACTTTGAAAATTGAGCCAATCATTCTTAAGACTGCATCTCTTTTCATGAATCAGAAAATAAAAGAAATGCTGTTCTCCACTGGGTTTCGAAACCTAACCAATTAGATTAGAAATTACCAACAAAATACAAAAAAGTAGCCTGTAACAAACCTACACTGTTCAATTTAGAAATCTTTCTGCCAAATAACAGCGAGAAAGAATTAACGTGCTTCACAACCCTAGTCACTTGGAGAATACTTGCAATCCCATTGATAGGTTAAAAAAATAATCTATTTGCAGCTTTAAGGCTGGAGAATGCAGTGAATTTAGTAAGCTCAAGCCTCACTGCACTTGTCTTTCATGCTACCAAATGTGTCCTTTTAAGATATTATACTGTTTCACACCTGATTGAATAAAGAATTTTAAAAGATATCTCCTCAGAGTATATCTATTCTTAAGTCTCTTATCACTTCTTAATGTTGAAACATATAAGTTTCACTATCCATAGACCAGTCGGGGAAAAAAAAAACACTTACAAAAATGGTCATGGTTGATATTTTTAAAACTTGGTTTGAATTTCTAAGGAAGATATGGATTTTATACTTTGCAAACAATATTAGACAGCTTATCCCATTGCATTCTCATTAGACATTTATTTCTTTGTTCAATTACTTAAGAGAACAAATACTGTGTACCATACTGTACTCCTTTGAAAATAGTGGTTAATGACATTAAAATTATCAGTAAATTACATTCACTGAAACATTAGGGCAATTGACTAACAATGACCAAATTTATCACTGGTGTAATTTGATTAAGGTTAATAGAATTACACTAGAAATGGTTTGGACCAATGAATCTGCAAGCAATTTCTCTGAAAGCAGACACTGAAAGGCACATGGCAACTGTGTACTTAACAGTGATTTTCTGTGACAAGTTTTTGGCTTCTCATTTACACTGGGTGAAAGAAAATGTACCTTAGGCAGCAGAAATGTTACATACTTGAATATATGTATCCTCAAAGATTGCAGATAGCTAAATACTAAAACAATTACAATATTTTATGGATGTATAGCACTTTCCAGCCCAAAGGCTTACTACAGAAATGTAAAAAATTGATGTATTGGGAGACATTGTCAGCCAGGTGTCTAATCATTTTTATGTATGTATGTAAAATGTTATGAGACATATTCAGATCTACATGTTGCAGATGCAAACACCAGCTAAGCATTCTAACATGCACATTCCCTTGACCTGTAGTATCTCTGAATGTGCCACATTCAAATCAATACTTCCAAAATCTCAAATTCTTTGCTTCCATTATGGCCCTTCTCATCAGCTGAGTGCTATTTATCCAATAAGAGCCTGATTCTCCACTCACTCACATCAGCTTCACACCACTGTAATGCCAGCTGACTCCAGTTACAGTTTCAACAACTGCATAACATCCCTGTGAAGTAAATATTATATACCTTTTATGATGCATAAATGAGAAGCATAGTGGCTTGAAAGTTCCATGTGAAATAGTCCATTTCAGATGAATGGCAGAGGTGTGAATAGAACCAGGAGTCCTGAACTAGGACTTCTTCTGTTCAGGGTTTGCTGTGAGTAGTATGTAATGTCAATGTACATCAATCTAGACCAGAAACTTCCTTCTGGATTTTTAGCCTTGAGAACTCTATATCAAGGGCCCAATTCAAATGAAAATCATCCATGTGATTATGAGAATGGGTGAAACTTGTTGAGCCATCTGAGCTACTTAGCCTAATGATTATGCTATGGGCAGGAGGAGGAGAAAGGGGGAATCTAATCTTAACTAACAATGAGGGAAAGCTAATTAAGTCCTATGAACGGTGGTTCCTTGGGATGCCTAAATTGTGCATGCGTGCGCGCGCGTGTGTGTGTGTGTGAGAGAGAGAGAGAGAGAGAGATGGCTTCTCTTCTGTTTGTTAACTGTCTTCTCTAACACATTGACCTTTCTCTGAATAGGTCAGTGTCTTGGAGAGGCTGGGGACCACACTCTGATCTTAGTTACACTGGTGAAATTCCAGAGGAGCTCCACTGATGTCTGTGCAGCTACTCTAGATTTCTACTGGTGTGAAATTCAACACAGGAGCTTCAATTGTCAGAGTTGGTCAGCCTTTTTTGAATTGGATCTTATCACAATGTCTGTATTAATACATAGAAATCATACATGCATTTCTGTTTGTTATATTGTGGTAAGTAATTGAACAAAACACTGCTTGACTGTAACACTTTTACCATGCCAACTCAAGCTGAATGAAGGTAAGATTCTCTCAGAGGGTGAAGCCCCAACCTTTTACCACTGGGACTGTAATTCTAGCTCATACTGACACCTGCTTGCCACGGCTGTGCTTTTGTTGAAACAATATCAAAACAATCTGTTGAGGATGCCGGCACTGATTGCCTGTGGATAAACAGAGGATATTTGTTTTCTTTGCTGCCAATTCTATAATCTTCACAAGAAGTAACATCTAGACTGAAATTCTGTTTGGAAAAAAAGAGAAGAGAAAAATGAGTTTACTTTGAATTAAGAATTGATGTTACTGACACACTCTATCACAGATAATCAGTGCAGCATTGACTTTACATCTTCCTTGACAATTCTTCTGTCATTGAAATTAAAGAAATTCAGGACACCTTCAAACAAAGCTGTGTCTAATTCACTAGAAGTGCACTTGTCTGCCTTGAGGGACCTTCAGAAATGTGTATTTATGATAAACTACTTCAAACATAAAGTTTTCAGACATGCCAGAGTACTTGTATCTATACAGAAAAAACCGCTTCTGTTTAATTCAAAGCATTGTCCTGTTTAAATAAATAAATAAATAAAAGGCTCATTTTCGTTCTCTCTCCCCACTCCACCGCCGCCCCCGGCCCCTTCTATACTTTATTGTAACAAAAAAAGCAAAACTAGATAGATTTTCGGAGGTCTCTGTTCATCACCAAAGCTTCTGGGCAACAAGCTAAAACTTTTAAAATGTCATCGATTCTGCCTTCAACATGTAGCTTCATCAGCAATTCATTCCACAATTGCTTAATTTGGCCCAGATGTGGGACCAGAGTCTAAGCTTGTATAAATTGGCATAGGCAACTGTGGTGCCATTTTAAACCAGCTAAGGCTTTGACCTCCTGTCTGACCACACTGTGCAGCCTAGGCTGTGTTGCTACATCTGAGAGGCAACTTCGTAGATTCCAAGGCCAGAAGGGAACACTGTGATTCTCTAGGGGCCTGTCTATACTGGGGGTGTGAAAAGCAGTGCTGCTCCGTAACTTCCCCATGTGGATGCTGCAGCTGCAAATGAAAAGGTTTCCGATTCTCATTAATTTAATTCTGTTCAAACAGATTTGTAATCTCATCAAAAATGATATTGTGATGCTCCCCCATGGACACCAGGGTTATGAAGCACCTCACCACTACCTGCCCTTAGTGTGAAGTGGTCTTTTCTGTGCCTGCTGGGTTCAGCTCCCTGAAATCAGTAGTCTCTGGGCCCCACAAGCACTGACTTCCAGGTCTCCACAGACCTTGCCCTCTCTGGGCAGGCTAATGCTAGGTACACACCAACCTCTGAGTCCTAGAATGCTCCCTGTAATGTTCAGCCCCTCACTAGATGCTCACTCATAGAAATTACCATGGTCACTGTCTTGAAATGGAACAGGAAACATATCAGTTTGTTGAGTTAATAGAGGATTCACACTTAATATCACAGCACTGGGTATTTACAAGAAAGAATAGGTAAAGTTTATTAATAAAGAACAGAGATTCAAATGAGTGATGAGTAAGAATATTTGAAACAGAAGGCTACACATAAACCGAAACATAATGCAATCCTACATCCAAGCCTAATGGTTACTTTTCCTATTTAATAAAATAGATTTTCTCAGTCTTTGACAGAGCTGCTGGTATTCAGTCAAAATCAAGATCCAAGTTTTCATGAATATATCCCACACCCTTCAAAGGGTTTCCTCAGTAAATTCAATATCAAAATGGCTTTGTGCTTCTCCTTGTAGTTCCCAAAATTCATTGTTTTGACCTCAGTGTTAGGATTATCCACCATGGTGCCCTTCCCTGGAGCGCTGACTCCAAGTTGTCCTTACATCCTTGTGTTGACTTCACATGGAGAAGTAGCTCCCATCGTGTTTGGTTTACAATGTTTAATCTACATATGAACCTAGGCAGAGGTGTGCCTTTGGCAGCAGAAACGAATTCAGCACCTCTGCTGTGGAGTAACACCTTGATACAAACCATAAGGACTCATTTTACGTATATAGACAACTTTTAAAAAATAATCAGTACATATATTTCTCAACAATATTAACGACAAACATGATCCTGGCTTTAATTTAAGATCTCACACGACGTTCTTTGTAGACCTAATAGGAGTTGCTGTTACAGAACAGCAGTTGGCATTGAGGGGCTCTTAGGGTTAGAGATATCAACTTAGTTTGACAGGATCTGTTTTCCATAAATTGGTATTAGTAATAATAGTAATTTGTATTAGTAATATTATCCTCCTTTAATTCTTTATTAATTGAGTCTCATATCAGCTGCTCCATGAGCTTGCCAAGGATCCATGTCAGACTGACAGTCCTATAATCCCATTTACTATTTTAAAATATTGGCACTTCATTAGCTTACTTCCACTGTTCTGGAACTTCCCCAGTGTTCCAAGATTCATCGAAAAATCAACATTGATAGTCCACCAAGCTCCTCAGCCAACCAGCTCTTTTAAAACTCTTGGATGCAAGTTATCTGCACCAGCTGATCTAAACATTTTCTACTGTTTAACATCCTCCTGAGATACTAGTGGAATGAAAAGATTGTTACCATCATCATATAATATGGCTACAGCATCTGATTTTTTCAAAATATGAAGCAGAAATATTTATTGAACACTTTTGCCTTTTCTGCACTATGACTGATAATTCTGCCTTTTCCATTTAGTAATGGACTGATATAATTGCCAGGATTCTTTCTGTTCCTGAAAAAAACTCCTCATTTTTCTTAACTTGGCTGGCCATAACATTTGTCTTGTGTTCTTTTGCTTCCCTTATCAATATTCTACAGTTCCTAGTCTCTGATTTAGAAAACCAGGGAGAACTACATTGTCTCTGTGAGCCCACAAGGCTGCAGGAAGAGTCCCATCAGCATGTCCTAATCTAATATAAATAGGTTCTTGTACTGTATTTTTTGCCATTCAACCCAACCCCTAAAGAACACTCCAGTCCCGAGATTATCTCTTTCCATGATGCTTGATTTTTGGCACAGAGTTAAAAAATACAAAGATAAAATCAATCGGAAGGTGAAACTTCCACTACTGTGTCACTGTATGGCTAAGGATATGATTCTGCTCTTGCTGTCAATGTCAGCGTCTGTCTGAAATAAATGGAAACAGGATCCAGTCCCAAGTTTAGCAGGGCCCTTCTTCATTTAGATAATAAATCGTCTCCCAAAGGTATGTTTCTCTCCCCATCCTATGCCTCCAACTTTCCCTTAGATGATGAACTGGTTTAGCAGCTTAGAGCAGACCAAGTGATATTTCAGGCTAAAGAGCTGCCCTGTGCCCTGTAGTTGTATGTTAAAAGCATACAGTGGTGACCTTGACAACCACTTAGGTGATGTTTTAAACAAAGAGATAGTAATAACTCATTATATGCAACATTTACAATATTCCTTGTGCTTAATCTGGGGAGGTTTGAAAAATACTGCAATTACTGAGGTAACGTCATCACTTTAACTTAATGCCTCAGTCTAAAGCAGTGGGCGTGATTTTAAGGCTGAAAATTAGTCTGAGGCTACAGACATAGCAGCAACAATAACAATAGCAGCAGTCTAACTACTGTATCATCTTTCCAGTGACAAACACCTGGCCAATGGATTTTTAACATAGATTCCCATCCTGATATCCAGCTAGTTCCGATTCCTAACCCGCCCATGATAGGGTAATTCTATCCTGCTCCAGCTTGGGGTGAATGCTCCTGCCTCCCTAATTCTCAGGGACCAGCCCATCCCAGCACCACTTACAGCTACAACCAGGTGGATCTGCTTGCCACCAATATTCTTTAGTGGAACCTACTCCAGAGGAGGATAGCAGACCAGAGTTCAGCCATACCATGCCCCTGCCCCACAGACCCCTAGATTCAGAAAGTGCAGAGGCAGCAGGCACAGGGCTGTCATGCGTGTTCCAGACGAACACTCCCCTACCTCAGGGGTAGTCTCCATTGGGTATCTGCAGCTGGTTTCCAGCTGCTTCATGCCCCTGAGTGAGTGGTATAGTCACAAGACTTCTCACATGCTTAAAGTTAAGCATGTGCTTTTAAGTGGTTTTGCGTTTTGGGGCCAGAGTGTGGGACAAAGCCCAAGTGTGATATGTCTTGTGGCAGTTCCTTATACGTCTCATAGATACTATGATGATACAACTAGTAATATGACTTGTAGTAAAACAGGCAACTATGAAAGCCTCATGTAGTAATGTTCCTCGCTCTCTACCTTTTACAAGGGAGTGTATATAGCTACAGGCACACTGAATAAAGGGATAAACATATAGAAGCATAGTGTAGGCATTCGGATAAAGAACGTAGTATAGATGTTTGTATTGTAGTGGAATATTGCAGAACTAGCATGAAGCACAGACAAAGGTGTGCTTTGTTGCTTCCCTGAGGCAGAGACAAAAGAGAGAGTTAACAGCGATTTGTTGTTCTACAGATCAAACCTGATTTGTACTGAGTAGTGGCAGATGAGAGCAAACCAGATGAATCCTGTGTCTTTAGGCATTGTTTTGACACGGGATGTGTACTTAAAATTAGTCTTAAATGGAACCTGAAAGATCTGGTGTCACTAAATGTTGGTGAAACAATACAGTGTTTTCATTTCTTGGGTCGAAATTCTTAACCGTCTCTGAGTGCCTTAATAATATTTAATACAAACATTATCAAAATATAGCACAATAAGGCAAAACGCTAAACTAAACAGCCAGTAAATCCGGTGCTTAAAAAAATAATAAATAAAATGTTCTTGAGAAAATGTAAATATGAAATATTAATAGAAATCAGCAAAGCATGACCAATATCTGATAGGTCCTGATTGTCGAAAGCGCAGCCCCAATTTATGTGCACAGTTCCTATAATTGTGTGTAGTCATAGCCATTGCACTTATCAGTAGCCCATTAGACAAATAACTGGTAATTTGCTGTCCACAGCTGAAGAAATTACTAGACTTGAGCAAATAGACTATTAAATGCAGTGAATTTACCCTCCTTTCTGTCGTTATTCACAAAATATCCATGAGCAGATAAGGAATTTGTCTGATTTATCTGAGGATTGAGATTATTTGACATATGTATTTTCTCAAAGGGATCCTGATGAACAATTTTCTGCAAGTGAGCTCCCAATTTGAAAGCAGAGCATCATTGCTTAGTTGTGATTGCTCACAGTTGTCCATGGCCTCAGTTCAGGACAGAAGTTAGGCACATGCATGCTTTAATTAAGTCCCATTGATGTGTGCAAGAGCTGTCCTATAAGAGTGGTTTCCTAAATCAAAGCCAAAGTTTTTGTTCCTTGATTGGAAGACTATCTCTGCTAAAAGTATCTACTTGGACAACTTTAACATTTGCTTTTTGTGCATGCTTGAGCCTGAAAGATTATAAGTCTCTTTCCAGGAGTATTTGTGCTAGTCAAAATTACTTGCCCAAACAGTTACAGAAAGTGAACACAAAAAAGCAGAAAATGTCTGATGCCAGTTCATTTTTATTTCCTTTATATATATATATATATATATATGAACAGAATTGTGAACAATGCCAAGTTATTTGTTCAAATGAACATTTGTGGTTTTGCACTATTTATTCTTTTCTACTAATTTGCATACAAAATTTACTGCTTAATTGTATGTGTAACATTGCTGTGCAATTTCATGTGCACATCTTTAACAATCAGGCCTGAAGCATCTTCATTTTCAATCTGAACTATCCTGGAGATGTACTACAATGGTTTTGACAGAAGAGGCAGGTAAGACATATTTATCATTTGTATTGCATCAGGAATGTGATAGGCTCTTGACAATAGTTATGAAGGTAAGGGTCCTGCCCCAGACAGATTATCCTGTAGAGTCTTGTCTACATGGGAAAGTCTTTCAGTGTAAGTTTAGTTTTGGGGCAAAAACTTGCCCAAGAGTTATTTTACATTTATCTAGTGTCTTTTCCCAATATAATTAATTAATCTGCTTTGGCAGCAACAAAACTCTAATTTGGAATGAGTTATACCAGCATAGGATCCAGATTGAGTCATCCTTATTTTGAATTAAGTCTACTGCTTAAGGAAGCCCTCCCACTGCTATCCCACACTGCATTGCTTCCCACCTGGACCAGCCTGTCTGTTTATCTGTGTGCCCTCCACTGCTTCAAGATCATCTTGATCAATGCCAACTCCTTGTTTTAATGCCGGTATACACCTAAGTGTGGCCATTTGCAAATCCAGCTTGTGACATGGTTGCGTACTTGGAGCCCATTATAATAGCCATGTCCTGTGCTTCTGCGTGGTCCTGTTACCTGGGGTTTCTCAGAACCCAAAGCAGTGGTAATTTAACTGTTTCACTTCAGGCTGTGTGAGGAATAAATCAATAGGAACACAGCTCAATCTGTCTGATAAATAATTGACTGAAGTAGGAGTGCTTTCATCTAAAACTACTTTTTTTATTAGATCTCAAGCACACGCATGCACATAGGGTACGAGCGATAGTATTAGAGCATTTCAAAACAAGTATACTTACCTAGAGTTAAGAAATGGTTTTGAGGAATCAGCACCCAGCCTTCTGGGGGTAGGAGCATGTCTAGTTCCACCTTAACAGAAGTCATCAGAGTGGAAAGATATATGAGCAGCTATTGCAGAAGAGTGGGAAGACCAGGATATGGCACAATGCCATGCCAAAACTCAGGAGCTAATTCTGATGACTCCTGGTAAGGTAGAACTGGACATGCTCCTCTCCCCAGAAGGCAAGGAAGTCCAAGATCTTTGGGAGTTCTGGCAGAATTATAAAAATTCTAGGTACAAAACCAAGGCCACGTATAATGTTCCTTATGAGGAGGAGATTCCCAAGATCATCTCCATCTGTGACATGGGGTTGGGATCTTGAGAGCTTGATTGCTTGGGGGCAACTCCTGGGGTCCATCGTTGGGTGGTTGCCTTCCAAACTGTCCACAACATAGTGGGATTTCATGCTGACCAGTCCAATTCCCTATAGAATGTACATGCACTGGAAGCATTATAAGGGGTCTTGGGTTTGTACCCAGAATTTTTACAATTCTGCCAGAACTCCTTGGCCTTTCTGTGGCACTGGGCTGTGTCCTGGGAGTGCCCATTCTGCACTTGCTCCAGTAGCTTCTCATATACCTTTTCATTCTGGTGTCTGCTGTTAAGATAGAGCTGGATGTGCTTCTCTCCCCATAATTCAGGAACTTTGGATGGGACCATGCAGAGTGGTCTGGTCTGGTCGACTCCAAATATTCAATGTGTTTCCTCCATGCTTCTTGACAGCAATTTGCAAATGGTGCTAGAGTGTCAAAAAGCCTTCAAAATTCGAATAGTTTTGACTCCTTCTGTTCCTCACGGTCAATGAAACATATTCACAAGCTCATATTCATTGATTTTGTTGTGATGCCACAGACGCATATGCTCAGAGAGTGCTTCAGTTCCAGCCACCTTCAGAACTGTCGGGAACTGGAAGGACATAGAGAAAGGATAGAAGGGGAATGGCAGGGGAATGCCATGAAGAGAGAGAAGAAAGGCCGGAGGGCATAATTAGAAGAAAGGGGGAGGATCAGATCTATGTCTAGTTACCAATGATGATAATGAATTTTTAAAAGGTGCCTCTTAAATAATGTGTTCTGGCAATTTCTCAGAATTGGATCTCATAATTCAGTGGAATGATAGTCCCATAATTTTGAAAATTTTCCTTTGAAACATTTTTAATAGAAATTTTTTTTAAACTATTTTTTCTGGTTTGTTTGTTTTTTTAAAGTCTACACTTGCTCAAAAAAATTGATTTTTTCCTCAGAAAATTGAAAATCCCCAAACCAATTTTTTTTTGACCAAAATGCTTCAGTTTTGGACAGTTTTCAGATTTTGTGTATTTAAATGAAAAAAAAATCTGTTTTTGTTCATATTTTCTCTTGGAAAAATCTCCATTTTCTAACCAACTCTAAAAAGAAGATGTGGTAGCACAGTCATTTCTGGTTCTCATAGGAAACTGGAAGTGAGGGTTCAACATAATTCTGACTCATACAGACAACTCATTTGAAACAATTCTTTTTGGGGGGGAAAGCAGGGAGAATTTCAATGTTTATTTTAGGCAAACTAGCTTAGTCAGCTGCAATCTATTTCAGGCTTAAATGTGTTGAAATGGTTTAAAAACAACCATCTCCAGAATATGTCATTGTGGAGTCCTATGTGAATTCTGTACTTATCTTTTTTTCCAGGTGCAAGTTTCTTCACTTAGTGCACATGACCCGTATGTTTCATGCTTTCACTATTGTCTGATTGTAAGAAATAATGGTGCTATAGTGTTTTCCGTTTTCACTGTTAATATAACTGGAAGTGATCACGTTGATAACCAGTTTTTATCTGGTTTATTTGACTTCTTTCTACACTTGTGTCCACTGCTTCAGTTTTCCTCTCCTGGGTTTGTCATAATAACTGCACATAGACTCTTGTGAGTGAAGTAACACCCCCTTTTAGGGTCTGATTTATTAACACAACATAACAGTTTAATGTCAACTCAACAAGAAGTCTTTCCCAGATGCTACAGTTCCTACCCAAAAGCAGGTCCTCCTGCCTGGCATTTCCCAAAGCATCTCTCTTCTCAGTCCCTGCTCTGGGTAAGTATCTCCCACAAAGTCTTCCCTGAGCGGTGTTCAGAGTCCTCAGATCCTACCCCTAACCCTGGGTACCTCTTCTCTTTTTTTAGGCAGACAATCTCTTATACAGCAGTCCCTTTTGTCACATGACCCTCAGTAATCTGAGCCATTCACAAGCTAAACCTTTGAAACAGGTTGAAAGGAATACATGTGTACCCCAGAGCCAGTACATTATTTAATCACATTACTTTCTATCTGTGTCTCATTGCCTGTTCGATCCACAGTGCTAGTATTGTGGACTAGTAAGGCTCAATGCTCAAAGAAATACCAATACTTTCATTCAACACTATAGAATATAATGTTGATAATGTCTTGGTTTCAACCTGGAAATGGAAGTGGAAGCATAAAAAAAAACCACAAGAGAGTCTTCCCCCCCTGTGCATTTCCACCATATTCATAAGCAGAAAGGACCAGAAATATCATAAGACTCTGTCCAAGTGTGATTTCCATCTTAATTACTTGATCAAAGTGGTTCGGATACATTTGCATAAACTGGAAATAAGCATCTGATCTTTTGGATATTTCTCTATTAGAAGAATAGAAGCTCCAAACCTTATGAATTTCATCCCACGCTGATTACTACAGTGTTTGGGTTTTTTCATAAAGTCTTTGTGGTCATTCCATTTTTTCCTGTAAATTAAAATGAAATTGTCATGAGATTTCATAGTAAATCTCACAAAGTCTCCTAATACATTTGTCAACAAGTTATTTACCTGCCATGATAAAAATAAAAAATGCAAATAAATTTCCTATTCATAATAGCTAATTTTGCTGAAGCTAATGCTGTATAAGATGTACCGAAGTAATTTTATCTGTTATGCTTTCTAGTTCATTGTTTCTGAACAGTTTAAAGTGTAGCAACTTATTAAGTATGGGCCTCCAACTGCTATAATACAAAGAGTCAGGCTTATGTCAATACAATGCTATAGTATTCACTTGCCTCCCAGATATTTGTGGCAAACATTATGGATATGAAACATGGTTTTAGAAATCATTTATAATTATTTGTTGTAATCCTGACTCAGGCAGTTTGTTGCTGTTGTTAGTGAATTTAATTCTTATGGGAAATGCCAACTGACAGCCCTGGAAGCTCAAATCCCTCTGACTATACTATACCATCCATGCAGATAAACAATAACAGCACAAGCTCCCCATTGCCTCATCAATATGCCTAAAATGTAAGAGAAGGTATTCAGTCTCTGTGACCATTAAATTCTTGGATAGCCTGTTGATTCCATCAAGAAGGATGTCAGTTACTGCTAGATGGGGTGGTGGCATTGTGATCAGGACATTTGCTCACAAAATGATCCCCGTACTATCTGAGCACCTTCCAGTAGTACATTAAGCCAGGTGACCACACATGTATCAATTGTTGTTTGTTCTCTCTTTCCCTCCCCAGAGGGAGAAACGTGTAATGGAGTGTCATATCTTGGTAGTGTGTGTCTTTATACCTGTTATTTATTTATGTTAGAGAAAACAAGGTCAAAGAAAAGTGCCTTGAACTTGGAACGGAAGGTGGAGATTTGTGATTGTCAACTATTTTAGAGCATTACCCTAGACTACTGCCAAATCTCTCAGCTGAGACAACAGAATCTTATGGTCAGCAGTACTGAATGCTACAGATGTGTCAAGCAAGATGAAAATGGTTGTCTGTCCTCTATACATTGACAAGGGAAAATCATACACCAGTCTACTCAAGTGATTTCAGTTCCATGTCCTGGCCTGAATCCAGATTGTGCTGGGTCTAGAATGTTAGTTTCACCTCAATGAGATTGTAGTTGGCCTTTTGCTAGCTTCTCCATGAGCTTGCTCAGTAATGGGAGGTTTGACACTGGAGAGTAGTTGGCTAGGAGTGGAATATGAAAGATAGGCTTCTGCAGTGTTGGGTGGACTGCTGCATGTTTAAAGGAGGTAGGGAAGATTCCTTTTCTAAATGACACATTGACTATTTTGGTCAGGAGCAGTACCAGTTGTTCATGATTCTTTTTCACAAGCAAGGCAGGGCATGGATTGGATTAATAAATCTTAGGTCAAGATTCCTTTAGAGTGTCCAGAACTTCTTGAGGAATGCATGTATTGAACTCTGGGAATGCAAGCTATGTTGGTTGGTGGGTGGAGGTAGAGCGGATCCATGCTGTTTGAGAAAGCTTCTCAAATATGAGTGATCTTTTCATAAAAGTAGGATAGTGTTCTACAGTGCTCGGTGCTTGGCTCTGATGCCATCTGTAATCATTCAGGATTGATGAAGCTGTTTATTACCCTGGATAGCTCCTGGGACAGGATTTGGCAGCCTCAGTGGAGGCTGATAGGAATGTTCTCCTGGCCTGTAAAACAGCCTGAGGAATAAACTTTGAGAAATTTGTTATGTTTAACTGTGTCTGAATTATACTGTTTTCTATGACCAGCCTTCAAGTTTCCACCTATCCCTCTTCATTTGGCACAGGGTGTCATAAAAATCAAGGATATCTGTTGGTTAAAAGGGAAGAAAGGGGTCATTTGGGGGCCAGCATGTCAATGGCTGAGGTGAGTGTCATTACCAGGTCCTCAACTCCTCACCCTATGAGTGAAGAGCTTTTGTCCTCTAGCAAGCTTTGGAATTTGTTGGAATTCATGAGTTTACATGATCAAATCAGAATCTCTGATCTTGTTGCCTGGAGGATGGAAGGTCTCTGACCACTGCCCTAATGATGTGATGGGAGGTTCAGGAAAACGGCTGGGTTGTGATGTCCTCTATCTTGATATCTAAGCCAAAGATCAGGTCTGTTGTATGACTGACTGTTTGGGTTGGACCAGACTTGTGAAAATTCTAGGGAGGTAGGTGATGAGATGAGCTTTTGTGCTCTTGCATCTGTGGCCTTGTTGATATGTGTGTTGAAATCTTCTAGTACAGGAAGTCTGGAGTTTGTCACCACCATTGCTGACAAGATATCTGTGATCTGATTTGTGACTCCTTTATTCTACGGTGATCTGTAATGAGCATAATATTGAGATTAGCTTTGGCTAACATCAGGCCTTATTCAAAGGTAGCAATTTTCAATTGCTCCTACTCTGGGCTATATTCAAATGAGTGACCTACACTTGCAAAGCAGTACACCTCAGTACCAATTCACCTGAGACATCCAGTCCCCTCAGATCCTGAGAAACTCTGATGATGAATATTCATGTCTTCTAGCAAGTTTTTCTTTCAGGTGTTGCACCTCTAATATTCTCTAGATTTTCACATGTGGGGATTAAGTTTCAGACCTGTGGGACACATACAGATTACTTTGTCATAGGTTCCAGAATGTAGGCAACTGCCTGCATCTGAAAACCAACACACCATTGTGTACAATTATGAAGTTTGTATTTTGAGAAAATTAAATCAACTACAGAGATCTACATTAAAATAAGCATTGTCTTTGCTTACATCATTCAAAAGAAGGGTTGCACGAGCATAAATGAATGCAAAATTTGGCTTATATTTGTTAGTTACATTAGGAAGCTGGGCTGTATATAGAAGTATCTGAAAGATGTTGGAATATGTAAAGGATAATGTTCATAGGGGAGAGGATGTTACCAAACTTCTTCATGAGTCATTAAATATATGGCCAGGTGAGCTACTGCTGTAAACAGAATATAGACTTGCCTGAGCCTTTCCCTAAAACAAACCAGTTTTAACAAGTTTTTCCTGGGGTTTGCG
This sequence comes from Mesoclemmys tuberculata, assembly GCA_007922155.1. Lineage (NCBI taxonomy): Eukaryota > Metazoa > Chordata > Testudines > Chelidae > Mesoclemmys > Mesoclemmys tuberculata. The sequence continues at coordinate 19,099,838 of ML675631.1, forward strand.
GGCGGGGGAGGGGGGTTGTGGGGGAGGCAGGGGAGAGAGAGGTCAGAGTTTATCCAAATCTGTGCTTCCTGGTTATAGCTGATAGTATTTCCAGCTGACTGGAAAGCAAGATGGACAACACATGTCTGGTAAAAAGCCTGTCCTCATGAGCTATCCAGTTCATGTTTGCAAAAGGAAGAAGTTTTGATAGCTCATGTAGACCATTCCCAACTGCCTTACTTTAGCGGAACAAGAACAGGGTTGGGACTTGAGAAGCCCTGAATTCTAATCCTGGTTTCACCACAGACTCACAGTGTGACCTTGGGCAAAACTCATGCAGCCCTCTGCTGCAGTTTCCCCAGTTGTAAAGCAGGGGTAATAATAACAATTGTGCCCTACATCTCAAGGATATAATGCAAATTATTTAGTTAATATTTGCGCATAACACTCAACGTGTAAAGCATTAGATATTATTGCCACTTAGATACCCTGGTGCTTGGAATGCTTAAAAAGAGTGAAGAGTTTTGTTTGTTTACTTGGAATGTGCCTTCAAGCCTTCTGAGGTTTGCCCACAATATCTGATGCAAAGTCGCTCCTGGAAATGCTGCCCTCAGGGTTGCAGTATGTTCCATTTTGTAGTACAATGTACTGTATATTTCAAGGAAACATAATTTGCTGGATCCTGTGATGTTTCACAATGTTGTACCAGGGAGAAAATATCTTGAGGAAATGCAAAATATAACACAGAACAAGTTTGCATATAAACCAGGAGGCAGTGTTAGGGAACATCTGAGCCGTTTAGTTATTAAGCAGTGTTTAACTAAGCTACCATGGTGAACAGGTGCTGCTCACCAAAGGGTGCTTTTGTCTAAACATCATTTAATGTGCAAGAACAACAAAAAAAGACAGAAGAAAAGTCAAATGTGCTAAAGGAAAAAATTTTTTGCAGAAAAGTAAAATTCTTCCCAGGACTCCAGGAGTTCCACATTCAAGGAGAATCTAAATTCACAGTCTTCCCTCTGGAAAGGCTCTGCATAATCAACAGTAATGAAATGACACTCCTTAGCCACTCAGAAAATCATTTGATAAAACTGTATAAAGGAGAAACACTTCTAGATTCTTTTACTTCGATAGCACCTTTGAGCTACACATGCAATCATCTGTCTATAGTATCCAACTTACTGCCTTGGAGACTAGGGGAAATGGGGAATCATCTTTAGCAATAAATAATAATAAAAATACTGGGAATGTGGTTTGGTACTGGATTTATCTTTCTCCATATTGCTACAGTAAAAAGTACAGTATTTAAATAAAAAAGTCAGTAAAATGATTTTTAAAAACAATCAGACACTCATTTTATTTCCACATTTAACCGCATGTTTGATCTGTCCATAGCATGCAGGGCAAATTTGTAGCACATCCTGTGCTGACTGTATGCATTGTAAGTAGTAGAGTAGGGGGATGGACGATCTGCAGGGACAGCACTGCCCCTCCTGTGCAACTCAGCATAGAGCGGTGTAACAGGGTAGGGGGTGAGTGGGTGAGATATTTCGCCCTCGTGGGTCTTGCGCTTTCCCAGCCTAGCCGGTGGTGCAGCTGGGGAAGGGTCAAGGGAAGGGCCGGGGCCCGCTCTGCCCCTGTGTACTGCTACCTTCCCTTCGGGGTAGTCCGTGGCCTGCTCCCTGCTCCCCCGGCCGGGTGCCCTGCCCTCCGGGGCTGCGGTAGCAATAGTGAAAGCTGTAAGCCTCTGTAGGCTGCAGGCAGCAGCCTGCCAGCTCCAAGCCGCCAACTCCAACTGCAGGCTTTCAAGCTGCAAACCTGTAAACTGTAACTCCAAACTATAACTCCAACCTCTGTCCTCCACACCTCCTCTCTCCAAACTCCACAACCCACACTGCCTGCCTGCCCCTGCAGGCTTTTAAGTGTTTGGGGCGGGGCTCCTTAATTGGCCCCAGGTGTCCTAATTGCCTAAACTGCCTCAGGTGGTCTAATTAGTTAAGCAGCCCCAGGTGGCCTAATTGCCTAATCAGCCCCAGCTGAATTACCCAGGGAATAGGGCTTTGTTCAGCCTGGGGCTAATATACATGCCTTCTACTACTTTTTCATAGCCGTCTGGCCTGACCCTGTCACAGCGGGCAGAGCCTGGGTCCCTGCCCTCCACAGCACATGTTGGCCAGCACAGCGGAGCTTGCATGGCGTGGGAAAACAATCCATCCCATCCCTGCAGTAAGGGGGCACTAGGGACCAAACAGTGACTCTGACTTTCCAGCTGGTCACTAGGTTGCATCTGGGGCACTGTGACTATGACTTGCCTGTTATGCAGGCCAATCCACAGCTGAGCCCAGTTGCCGTCATCCCACATATACAAACTCCAGTACATCCTAGTGGGAAACCGATTGGTATCTCTAGCTATAGGCCTGAACCAAAAGCATGCTTCCAATGCTCACATATTTAGATAGCCTCAAAACTGGGGTCTGAGTTTTGCAGCCTTTGTAAATCAAAACTTTTGATTTCAACAGAAGCTAGATCAGGCCCTAGTTTAGAGATAGGAGAACCAGTTAAAATAAACCTGACCCTCTAAAAGTCCTTCATCATTTGAAATGAACCACTGAGTCCAAATAGAGCTATGGTGATTTACACCAACTGAGGGTCTTGCCTCTCGTAAGGGCCTAATCTTGCTAACACTAAAATCAATATTAAAATCTCCGCTAACTTCCTGTGTAAGAATTCCAATCTTCAGTGTAACAAAGGGAGTATGGAAAGGGGCATTTATAACTTTATAAGTATATTTCAAAATGCTTTATATTTCTTTCAAAGTTAGCAGCACTTTATTATTGTAGATCACAGCTTAAAAGTGCTTCCAAAGCTCTAGTCACACAAGATCATCTCTAATTTTTGTCAAGCTTGTGAATATATAAACAAAGTTTGGATACTAAAGTGAGCATAGCTTTGCCTTCAAGAATCAAGAGTTTTTTTAAGTAACATTTAAAATGGAGGTTTTATAAATAGTTTATTAGTAATTAGTAAATGATTAATATAAATTATTCTTTCCTAATTATGAAGAGATGTGTTAAGCAGACATTGACGTCTAGCTTGCACTCTAAAGTATGTGCTGTGTAATAATGTATAACATCTTCTAGTAAGCATTTTAATATTCTTAATGCCTGTCTCTCTGACATGTTGTACTGTGGCAATCCTTGAAATAATTTAATTTTAAAAAGCAATGCCTATACTTATTAATTATTAAAATGTTCGGAAATGGCACCTCAATTTATGGTATTACTAGCTATTTACCCTTCTAAAACATGGATGTCGTTTAGTGCTTTGGTGACGTCGCACCAATTTAATGGTCAAAGAGAATGATAGAAGTGGAAGCTTTGATCCTGTGATCCGATCTGTAGCATGACCCCCTGCAACCACTTGGAATGTGTTGCCTTCAATGGGATTGCACTCTTGTGAAGGGACCTGCCGTAGCAGATTGTACTGCTGGAGAAGCCTCTGTGGAGAGCTGAAAAGACGTACTGCAGCTAATCCAATACTGCACTCAGACACTCTGCTTGACTACATAGATTTTGGCACTGCACAAAAAAACATCACAGGATAAATAACTTCATAGCATGAACTGCTTGCCAAATGCCTTTTTCCTAACATTGTCACAAAATGAAATTTCTAAATTTCATTCAAAGAGGCTAATCTTGGTTTCCTAAACCCGCCAAACTCCCAAATACATCCCTTTCAGAATAGTAGTTTTTTTTACCGGAGTTCCCTAACAGTATATTAAGCACAGAGCATTACTTAAAGCTGTGTCTGTACTGTACTGCAAATGGTAATTGTGTTTTAATTAAAATGTCAAAATAATCAAAACACAAGGAGCAATTTGCTTACTTTGTGAAATGTATCTAAGGCATGAGAGAGAGAATTCCTATCAATGTGATATGTTTCTAGTACGTAAGGCTGCTCATTTTAATGAAAACACAGTAACAGTGAAAAACAAGCAAACAACATTTACCACTCGTCGTTTCATGGGTTGATGGCTCTTACTGATGTTAGTGGGAGTTTTCACATTGACGCCACCGGCAATAGAGTCAGGCTCAGTCCTGTCAAAGTGTGACTAGTCTCCGTGGCACCGTGCTAGAGAGTAAGCATGATCTCCACTGAGAAGATGTTCGTGGTGTTGGGGGCCAATCCTTCAGCGTCGTCATTTCAGGATTGGGGCCATAGTTTGCAGTACACAGTAATACACAGAGATTAATTTAAAATTTAGTTTCTCTATATGTCCCTGAAATTTGGAAGCCTAAAATAATATTTTTAAGTGACGACTCAGGGGAATGAGAGTGGGATTCAGAGATTTACACCTCTAGTTCGTCTGTTTTAGATCCACCCAGGTCCATAAGTGAGAGCAGTTATCATACGATGGCTGTCCATGACAGCTACCTGCATCGAACTTAGAGGGAGGACCACAGGTTACAGGAGGAACAGTTTGGCGGAGTCAGAAGACAGTCTGTGTGCACGAAGCTAGAATGCTAACTGCGGTTGTAGCGGCTCTGTAAGAACATCATTCTCTTAATAAAGAGATCATTTTATTGTACAGGAATGCATTTCTTTTATGTTATTACACAGTACAGAGTACATTAAATATTCCTAAGCCTTTGTGAAATACTTGGTTAGTCTCAGTTCATTTCCTTGTCGACGGATGTCCACCAAAGCCTCCACCATACTAAGGAGCTAAGGATTTTAAAAGGACATGGCATTTTCTGATGCTTTGAGAAGGTGAAAGTCACTCTGGCACAAGGAGAGGATTACTAAAATTTTAATGACACTGGGAAGAAGGAACTCAGGGCTTCACCCAGCTTTCTTTGGAGCCAATGTCAAAACTTCCATTGACTCAAGTGAGAGCAGGATCAGCTCTCCAAATGGAAAACAGGACACTATGCAGGGTCCACACAAGTCTCCCATCCACTTCCTCACACAGGACTCATAGAAGCCCTCTCTCCTCCTACATGGAGCTGGGCCAAGCCCCCTGCCTGAGCCCCTCCACCTCATCCGCCACCACACAAGGCTGGCCCAAGCTGTTTATCTGACCCCACCTTTCGGAGCTGGTGATGCCACTTGCCCCACCCCTGAATCTTCCTCTTTGCCCCACTAGGGAGTACACCCCACTTTTTTCTTCTTTTTTTTGACAAAACTGGACATTTTTCCCATTTGCTTTGCCAAATGATCATCAGTTGTCAAGAAAAACAGGACAAATGCCTAGTTTTGCCACACACACACAGAAAAAAAAAATCTGGACGTCCATGTCAGGGCTTAAAAAGGAGACTGTCCTAGGCATAATGGGATGTATGGTCACCCTTTGCTTATTTTTCAATGACATCATGCATTCATTAAAATGGTCAGCCATCTTTAATAAGAAACCAGCATGAGTGAGGATAGCAAAGTCAGACCCATAGGATGGAAAAGATAATAAAAATCTAATGCAAGCTTCTTATTTTTAAAGAAAGGTGTTATGTAAATATCTAATAAGGCATTTCCAAGTATGCAGTATAAAACAAAAAACAGGATTTTTTAAATTCAGTTTATGCAGGTTTTTTTGTTTGGTTGGTTTTTAAACACATTTATTGGAGCTTAAAAGTAATGCATTATTTCACCAAATAGCTTGTAACGTTTCTGGAAATTTAGAATCTTACTTATTTTTAGATCATTTTCCTCTGTCAGAGCAAAATTTCATGCAAGGGATATTAGTAGTTATTATCAAGATCTTGTGGTTAAAAATCTTTCCGCTGAATTCCCTTTTTGCTGTTGGCCAGTAACATTTTGGAGTTTCATGTGTCTGAGGACTGATTCAGACTTCAACTGGAAAGAGGTGGTCATAGATTTTTAATTCCTTACCTTGAAGAAGAAAACAGTCTTGGGTCTTGAAATTCAACAGTCTGTTTTTCTTTGATCCTGGTTGTTTTCTCCTTCTCCGTTCCATCTTCATCATGATTTGATTTCCATTGTCTCTCTTTGGATGAAGCGCTAGTAATTTGTACACACTGGTTTATTACTTGTTCTTCCCAGTATGTTTCCTTTATTTTTAAAGCAAACACAGAGTTCCATCTGCCTGTTCTTCTGTTTAACAATGAAGCAGGTTCCCATGATGGGTATAGAGTTGCCAGCATACCCTGGAAAGACAACAGAAACTAAAATGTTGAATCACAAGATAAAAGTATACAGTTCTGTTCTCTTGTTAAATACAAATACAGCAAAGCAATAGGATTAGAAATCAATGTTCATGTACAAGTCACATACTGTAGCAAGGTACTGCCATTCTTTGACTTTCCAGATTTGTGAGGCATTGGAACAGATTTTTTTAAATAGAAAGCAGATGGCTTTATGTTATTTAATTTACTGAAATTTATTTAGTATGAAAAAAAGGATAGATCTAACTGTCTCCAGCATAAAAGCTCCCTAAATACGTTAGCTCCTGAGTGGCCTGCAAACTGAACAGTCACTGTGCTTTTTAGATGACTTAGGTCTTGTCTTCCCTGATTCTTGAGAAGATGTAAGACAGTACAACTTCTGAATTTCCTTTATTTAATAGAGAAGGCCATCCAGAAACCCAATCTTGTATTACAGTAGCGATGCTGACTAATGGGAAGGTAAGGTATAATTTAGTGCTAACTTTTCCCATGTTCCTGAGATCTATTCCCATATTTTCTACAGTAAGTCCCAGATCTTCTCTCATACTTCCATGGTATCATCCCCCTTCCTTCCTCCATACCCCATAAGGTGTATTATCAGCCTGTGGTCTGTGCAGGTAATGGGGTGAGGCTAGAAATGGCTGGGGAAGTGTGACAGGGCAAGTCCTAAGGGGATGCACACTGCAAAACATCCTTAAGCTGTATTATGATTTCCAGGAGCTTCATTTTCTCCATGTCTACCTATAATCCTACGCGCCACCATCATAAAGGGAAGAGGCTCATAGAACACCGCTTCTATAGATCCATGTTGCTAGGGAGCCAAGGAGAGAAAGAGCAGAGGAATGAGGGGAGAAAGCCACAGAGCTTCTCTGCAGGCAGTTCTGGTTTACTGCTCTACAGGGGCCAAATTCCATTAGAGTGGTTAGACATGATCTCTGTGGAACATGCCTTGTGGAGAGGTTCTATTCCACAACTTCATGCCTGGGGCAGTGGTTCTTCTGGGAAGCAAAGGGAGTGATCTGAGCCTGCATGATCATTTCACACCTAGATTAATACAGCTGGTGTCCTCTTTGATTTCATGTGCGTGGGGGATGGGAGAATATTTCTTGGCTCGGTTTTTGTTTGTGCCCTGGAACTGTGTATGTGGCTGAAATTAGACTAATCCCAGGGCAGCTAACAAATATACTACATTTGGTCTCATTAAGGGAAGCTAAAGAAGTGCTTTAAAAGCAGACTTTGGACAAGATTTGTAAACATTAGCTTCATTTTTATTTGGTACAACACATTAATATCATCAGCAGAGAGTGAGCTAATTTTTTTTACATGTAGAGAATTAATCACAGCGGGTGATGACAAGCTGGTAAAGAGCCTCATTAGTAAAAGAATAAAGAGCAGTTTAACAGAAAGTCAGTGTTTTGTAAATCTATGGGGCAAGCTTTTCAAGAGTGACTAGTAATTTAGGGTGCCTTAGTTTTGGGTGCTAGATTGAAACATTTGAAAGAAATGTAATTTTGAGGAAGTGCTGGGCATCCACTTCTCAAAAGGCCCCTTTAATGTGTGTCAGGTTGTGTACACCAAAATTACTAGACACTTTTGAAAATGTTGGCCACAACATTTCACACTGACAAACCACTCTCACAAAATGTTTTAGGACTGCATTAAATAAAGGTGGGTTAACAGGGCAGTGGAATATTAGAGGGCTGGACTAGATGACCACTTGAGATCTCTTCCAGCCCTATATTTCTGTGATTTATATGGCCAGACTAATTTATCTTAATAAAACATTTTGGAAAATACTTAATTTTTATAAACATTTTCCACCAAGTCTAGAGAATAAGTAACAAGAGACCCGCTCCACTAAAGAGTGTTAGAAACACAGCTGACAAAATTTGGGGACATGCACATAAAAGATGGGAACAAACCTTAGTAACAGAGCATCGTAACTTAAATGGGCAGATTGAAAATCTGGAGATATGAAGGAAATCATAAATGAATTGACAGGTTGAATAGCCAGCATGCTGGCTATGTAACTAGATAGAACTCTAACCTTCTCAGGCAGATTATCTGTAAAACGATTTCATTCTCTTTTAGCTTCTTATACACACACAAATTATTTTAATTAGTGCCTTTTTGCTCTCAGGAGCAGCACATCCTAAATTACTGACCATATAAATTATAGAACTTTGTAACGCCATATAATGCAGTTGGCACTGTATGGACAAATTTTATTTATATTTTATTGCTGTCAATATGTGTCAGAATGATGTTTCTGTTGCTTCCAGTTTCACTTGTTTGGAACAAGTGGGACAATAGGCAAGAGCATCTTGGGGTAGATTGTGCTGCCTTTTCTCTTAAGCAGCACCTTTTTCTGTGGATAGTACCATTCTAATGAATGAGGCTGCGCATGGAGTCAGATTCTACCCATTTGAGCAGGGGTAGCAGAACCTGATCTTATGCAACTAACAACTCACCCTTGCTCTTTTCTGAAACACAGTTGCTGGCTTTTTATTAAAGACATAAGGCCAAATCCTTTGCTGTAAATACAGAGTAACTTCATTGAAGTAAGTGGGCAGACTTTAGTCAAGTGTTCATGGAATAGACAAATTATTTGCAGATAGTTTAATTCACAATAAATCTACTTTGGAGTCTTTGCTCTGATGAACTCATTTAAACACATTAGATTTTTTTTAAATTATGTTTTCAGAAGTTTCTTTAGATATTTTCTTGGTTGTCATGGTTATGTCACTGATTACAGTTTCTTAATGTCCCATTTGAAGATCATACGCTACTTAACGAACTAAAAAAATATTTCTAATTTCCTCAGAGATGAAAGATCTGTTTCACACAAAGAATTACACAGGTTAATCCGAGTAAAATGAGGATAACAAAAATGCAGGTGAAATGTAATGGAAAGAGAGATTTCTCCACGATTACAAGCTTAGAGGAAGTATCACAGAGAGCACCTTTTGTAGATCTGTTTTTGATAAATATGGAAAAAATGAGAAAGGATAAAAGCAAAGAACATTTGAGATATAACTCCCAGTAAAAAGAATTGCCCTCACATCTCTTTAAAACTATAAAGTAGGGGACTCTGGTGAACATTTGAAATTATTTTGTATTTAAAAGGAATTTGTTGTGACATCTTTCTCAGTTCTTTGGCCTGGCTGTCTCTTTGATTTAGATAGTTTTGCAAGGTACAGCAGAGTTCCATCTAGAAATCCGGTTTCAGCTTCACCTGAGTGTTCTTTCCATTTGCAAAAAGAGGAATTTCTTGTGAGTTTTACTTTTTTAGACTTTCTCATTCTTGTTATAGCTAAACAAATAAAATGTGGCAAACAATTATGTGAACTTTCAAAACATTAAAAAAAGCCTTAAATGCACCTTTCATCAACATTTTCATTTTAATGTGTTTAAGCCTTCTTGTTTACCGATGTTCTAGACTGTCATTTCTTCTATTAACATTCCTTCTCACAATCATCCAGATTTGATCTGGAAGAAAACATTACAAGCTGCTATTTTGCAGTGTTCACATCTGTTTATGTCCCTTTATTATAGCAGTTATTTGCATTTACGTCCTGATCCTGGAAATCCACTCATTTGGACCCCTGTGGTATCCATGGAGCACATTGTATGGTTCTAGAGACTTAGATAGCATCTTTCATACAATCCTTTCCATGTATAGCATACTCCTGTTTATCCAAAACCCTATTATCTGAACCTCTGCATTTTCTGCATCTCTTCCTTGCCCCCACCCCATGTATCTCATGCTGGGGACAAGGAAGGGATATGGATAATGAGGAGGTTCAGATGATAGAGCAGAGACCTGCCCCCAGCCAGGATTCCAAAGTGGAGGAGGAGGAAGACAAGCTCCTGACCGTAGAGGAGGCCATCCCATTGCTGAATGTATCCTGCCCTCTCAAGTATCTGAACTCAGAGTTTTCAAAGTGCTCCCTAGGCCATTTAGATAATCAAGAGTATTCCATATTTACAAATATTAATACATTATGAGACACAACACCCCTATGAGGTAGTACTATATTCATCCCATTTTAGAGATGGGTGAACTGAAGAACAGAGGCATGAAGTGACTTTTCCAAGGTTACTCATCAAGTCAATATGCAGTGTCTCAGTAGCAGGATATTAGAGATACAAGATGGATGAGGTAATACGTTTTATTAGACCAACTTCTTTCTCAGCAACAGAAGTTGATCCAATGAAAGATATTTCTTCACCCACTTTGTGTCTCATCAAGGTAGTGGCAGTCAGGCACAGAACCCAGAACTCATACTTACTACTTCTCTACTCTAACCATCACATATTCCACTCCTGCTCCCTTTGTGCACACTCTCTTTCACCAAATCGCCTTAAACTCCTATAAAATCATCTTCTCTTTGACTCTGATTGAAAGCCCATTGAAGTCAACAGAAAGACTCTAACAGCGTTACACTGTTGTTTGGTGACTAAGAAAGGAGCTGGAAAGCATGGGTAATATACAAAAAGTAAGCCACATTCATTAGCTAAAAGAAAGGTATTTAGTATTATCCCTCAAGTAATAGTTGAATCTCAAAAATGTTCAGAGCTGTACCTCAGTGTGCTTAATCAGCTAATCTGTTTTATGCTTCTTTCATCCTCTGGAGTCCACAAAACTTGGCTGAAATCTCCTTAGAAAAGTCTTTATTGCAAGATTTCAAATGATTCTTGCTTCATTTCACTGTCAGCTAATACACTAAATTTCAGCAGTGCACAACAATGCAAAGAAAAACAACAATCAACAGACTTAAACTGGTCATAGAAACTGTTTTTTCCTTCTGAAATGTACATGTGACTTTGTGTACTGGGACTATTGCTGCATACTGAGGTGGGGGCGGGAAGCTTACACTGTGAGTTAAAAATGCTGAGTTTTTCATTAGATGTAATTCAGAATAAACTTTGTATGGCAGGTGCAGTTAAATCTAAATCTGTCTCAATCTGAGCAGATACAGTTACTGAAAGCTATTAGCTATTTAGGGATAAAGTACCTGTGCTTTGAATTATCCAAAGGGTAGTTAAAACTGACATATGATTTATTTCCAGAAAATATTTATTGATATGTCATGCTGTAGTCCATATTGCCCTAAAATTAGGATGCTTTAAGCAGGTCTTAAAAGGTCCAGTTCTCCTCAAAATGTGTTATGTGCACGAAACACACATTAGTTTGCCTTTTAAGTGGCACTCAACATTTGTATTGTGATTCACAAGACAGGAATAAAACCCAACAATTCACTCATAGTGACATATGGATTTTTTTTTGTGGTCATGAAGAAAGACATGCTAACTGTATCTTAGACTGCTGGCCATTAGCAAAGCACAAGTTTATTTTCCTAACACAACTGAGTGTATTGAGCAGTTTTAACCATCTATTATGACCAACAGCTTTATTCTAGGAAGTATGAAAATCAAAATAAGAAAGCCTGCAAAAAGAAACCTGATTGAATAGAATATTGGAGGAAATAACAGAGAAGGGCTGGGATGGTTATGATAATGTGAAGGCCTTCAATAGGCTTTGAGTCAAGCCCATAACACCTCTCTCACCTCAACTCCTCTATGAACTCCCCCTTCTTTGCCTTGGGGGAGTCGATGGAAAGGCAAGTTTGCAAGGCCTTTGTCCCTATTAGCATTTGAACACTTCCAGCTCCTCACTGATTCTTGCCCTTTCTGTTGAGGTGGAGTAGAATAATTGGCTTTGATGGGTTGGCTTATGACACCATGGATTGCTGCCCCAATGAAAAACAGTGCTTCAGTAGATAGCATATGAAGCACTGCACCTTAAACTGAATAAATAAAGAATTGCTTTTAGGTGTTGCACAAGTATGCTTCATCTGCTAGGTTTTCCATGCTGTGATGTAAGACTGAAATAACACTCATTGGCAACAAACATTTGCTAGGAAATCTGGTGAATGTGAATTGGAGAGGCTTTTTAAAAACATGATCAAATCTATTTTTTCTCCCCTCTGTTTCTCTGCTTCATTGTGGCAGATGTGTTTTCACCATCAGGCACATAGATCATAGGTTGTGTTGGTTGCTGGTTTAGTAGGACTAGCACCCAAGAAATACTCTGACTTATTTCACATACAGTTACAAACTATCACTTGTACTCTAACCTTATTACACTTCTCTGGCTTCCAGCTTTCTACATGCAGGGCAAAGATTCTCTTCTGTTTGCTGGCACACTTTTGTGCAGCAGTTTGGCTCTTTTGTACTAATTAGCAAACAAACTCATGCAGCTGTTTGCTATATGTGCACATACTGCATGTGTGTGTATCTGCTGATCTATCTAACTGCTGGTAATCTATCTAGAATAAAATATGGGCCAGTTTTATTGAAGTTTGGTGGACAGGAAGATCTTTTAAAGAACGAATTCATAGTACTTTTTTTTCTACCTCTTCTTGCATACAGAGGGGCTTTTCCAGTTCTTACAGTGTTTTCCTATATTGTTCTTTTCATAGGAGCATGCGGGACTGACACACTTAGAAACCACTATCAAGAAGAGGAGGTTGTGATGGCTTGGTAATGTCCAACGAATGGGAGGAGACTGTATCCCCAAGACTCTTTTGTACAGTGAGATTTAGGATGGCCCTATAAAGCGGGATCACCCTTTATGGCGGTACCATGACATGTGCAAAAATACTATGAAGTAATTCAACATCAGTGTAGCAAGCTGGGAGGAGTGTGCAGAATCCCATTCAATTTGAAGGGATTATCTGGCATGGGTGCAGCTCAGTATGAAGCGGCTTTGATCCAAAAGATGGGAGCAAAGCGAGAAAGAAGAAAGCAGCATGCTGAAATCTTGGACTCTAACTCCGAGAACACATGGATCTGTGAAATTTGTAACAAGCTGTGTGGCTCTTGAATTGGGCTTGTCAGTCATAAGCAGATTCATTAGGCACCTGATTATGCCTCTTATGTGCCTTCCATGATCCACTTTGGATCAATGGTTGCCAATGATGAGAGCCATAGAGTCACGGAGTTAAGGCCAGAAAGGACCACCAGATCATTACATTCTTCACAAACTTAAAAGTTTGGCAAGTACTTACTTTTTTTTTTTTTTTTTTTTTTAAATAAAGAATCTGCAACACTGTTCTAAGCTGTTCTAACATGCAAGTAATGAATTTAACAACACTGTTCTAACATACAATTAATTTGATTTAATGTTCATCTACTTCTAAGGCCCTTTACTTTCAGTTTTTACTGATTTTTACCAAAAATGTCCGGGCTTTGCTAAAACTGTTATTCCGTATTTACTGATTTGCATCTGAATTTTGGCCCACTCAAGTACAAGAAAATACTGCTAATGTTAAGAAAATCTAATGCATTGTGTTAAATAAATGTGTTTATGTGAATAATAAATTAATCTAAGGGAAAATGTGAGGCTATCTGTTAAAGTAAGGCAATGTACTGGGAAAGACACATACACACAATCATATTCATGTGCATGCATATAGGTACATACTGCTAATGTACAATTCATTAAATAAACTACAGCATTAAACTGGTTTTACTTTTAATACTTCTACTTTCTCTATTTGTTGCTTTTTTCTGTCCTTCAGAGGTAGATGAGATGAGATGAGTCCTTTCATCACTCAGTGTTAAACCTGATATTTACCCAGAAAACTGTGAAGTTAATTTTTTGCATTGATTTTTCACCCTTTAAAAAATGTAATAAACACTGATAAATTCTCAGGAAATTTTAAACAAAATAAAAACTGAAAAAAGGGCCCTGTTTACATCACAGATGATTGAAATCTGTCTATTCCACCATACTTGTGTAACAATAATTCCCTTTTTACTTCATCATTGCTCTGTGACTTGCATGTATCTGTTCGGCAACTTGTGTTATGTATATTTTATTCAAACTTAACCAAGCCTCAGCATAGATTACTGTTTTTACCTTCAGAAATTTTATTCATGTTTATCCACAGTGGGTGCAAGCAGCATGCAAAATAAATGAAGGAATGATACCACAAATGTCTTTAGAGAGGTATTAGAGGGGAGTCAGCAGAGAGGCGTTTATGAAAGTTGCATGAGCTGTATATTATATATGCATATGCTACAACAGCTAGAACATTAAGTATTGGTGCTCTGCAGCAGCCACAAATATTATGTTTGGCACGTAACAGAATCTTGACTTTGGAAACCAAAATGTTTTTATTCAACAAGATGTTTTTGTTTTTTTCTTCAAAAAAAAAAGAACAGATCAATCCCTAATTGTCCTTTGAGACACGCCTGAAGGTCAAAGCTATAACTAGTGATAATTGCATTACCTCCTCAACATAGCTTTGCAGCTATCAGTTTTTTGCAAGTGAGCTGTAATTATATTTTACTGCAAGGAGAACGAATGGTCTTTCTTTACCCTACTTTGCACTATTGTCAAAATGCCATTCATCTACATCTAGATAGATATTTCCATTTTGGTGACCGTGTTACTGAAACCAAAACCAGAGATTCAAAATGATGTGTGCCCAATAAGGTTAAAAAACCAAGAATGTATTAAATATGACCACAAAACTGTTACCTGGAGCACAAGAGCTGTCTGACTTAGTGACATAGAAAGAGTCAGCCACCTCTTTTCTCAGAAAATGTAGCCTTCCTCTAATTAGCCTTTCTCTGCCCAGCACATGTGTTTACCACACTCACTAACAGCACAGTATGGACTGGAAATGTTGCCCCGTACATTGGATGGTCTCACATCTGTCAATATGTCTGTGTGCTTAGGGAAGCGTAAGTTGTTTGTTGTATCTGTCTACAGCATTACTGATACATGTGTATGTATAAAATAACTACATGTAGCATTCTGAGTTCGCTCAATTCTTTTGAGCATTACTTACTCTTATTTCTCCAGGCCTACCTCTTCCTTAAGCCTTTTCCTTATTCAAGGCCTGCCGTCTCTTTCATTTGCACTGTTTGAGTAATTGTATCATATTTGTTCACCTCTCCTAGTTCCAAACACTCTGAATCTCTCTGCTGCTCACTGATTGCTCCCCTTTCCTCGCTCTGAGGGAGGGGGAGGAAATGAGTAAACTGTCAAGTCAGCTCTCTTTTCTAAGCAACCCTAAAAGGAAACATTTTTTATTGTAAAAGGTTCAGTGCAGTCCCATAAGTAAATCTGAATCTCTTGATGGTTGAGTGTGCACAAAAGGCCTGATTGTCAGCTCCATTGACTTCAATAGTGGTTCTTCCTGCAGGGCAGAAAATCCCCTGGAGAACAGAAGTTTTGAAGCTGAGGACTGTAATTACTGATATATTATTATTAAAATGTCTTCCAATTTCAGGACAGTAGACAGTGTATTATATATTTATTACTATGCTTCTATAAAGACTACAAAAACATAGATGTTTGCAAATAATTTAATATGTGATGCTCATGCAATAGCTTGTTCATGCGGAATATCAGTTTGTCGTGGCCTGTTCTCATATTTCTATGAAATCAAAGTCACTGTATTGCATATTAGCTTTACCTTCATTATCCAAAAAATGTGGCTAATCTCCCCTCTAACAGATTGCATAAATTCATGTGGACACTTACATGTTTTCTCCCAAGTCCTTGTTGTTTTTCAACGGATGGCAATGTAATTCACTATTGCAACTGAGTGTCATGAATTTGATATATTGATCAAATGAATTCCAGATATGCCGATAGGAGGCTGTAGAAGTAGAGGCTTTAAAACAAATATATTTATTTGGCTGTTGTTCATTCAGAACATACCATGTTCATACTTCATTGCAATTCATTAGAGATGTACATATATAGAAAGAGCTGATTTTCCATCTGAGCTGACTCTTTACATACTGGCATTCGATTTGATTAATGTTTACATTAAGAATAATTTATTGATTACTTGCTCAGCAGAAGCTTCCCAGAGAAAGATTACACGTCCTAGTGTTTTACTACTTACATCCCCATAAAACATATACAGATTATAAATTGGACAATATAAATCTAAGTAACGCAGATCAGCAGCTGTCTATGCTAAGGTGGTATATTGAGAAAATCTGATCTCCAGCTTCGTTCACTCAAAATCAGCTCATTGACCATCAGTTTGAAGAATGCCTGGGTGGGAATTAAAAACACATTACTAAGACCCTACTCAAATATTCGGTCTTCAAGTGTTTGTCCATAGAACTAGATGAACGAAATATGATTGTCTGAGATTCACATCTAGTTTAAACAGAACAGGAAGATCAAATTTCAATTACATCTCCCATTAGCTCAAGAGGTATTGGTAAAAGCAATCCAAGGATGATACAGCCAAGACAAATGCCATGCAGCACTGTAAGTAAATTCTAATATAAACAGCTAAATTCTCCCTATTTTAATTATTGCTCTTTGATTTTTTCTATTGTAATAGGAAATAGGCTATATGACAAGAAGTAAAGCCTCGCTTACCTAAAATCAAGGAGGTAAAGATTATAAAGCAATTAGAGTGGTTAGGGATCATTAGGAGTCTAGTCCGGCGCAAAAGCTTACAATTACAGAAAAGAAAATACATGAAATAGAAAAGCACTTTATCCTTGTTTTGACCAAGAACATTTGCACACAAATGAACCATATGCTAGTTGGGAGCGGGACTAAGGCAGATGTGAAGGTTTATGAGAAAAACATACAGAATGGAGAAATTAGCATGAAGAAGCCGGCTGTTCTTACTCACAGCCCATAATCAGAAATGAATGTGTCATTTCTATCTACTCATAGGCTGTGCTGGAAAACGAATAGCATTAAACATTCAGCAACATTATTCCTTTTCTGTGTCTGCATAAATTTTTAACAGTAGTGATGTCCAAAATAATTTCTATAAATTTTAAAGTTAGAAATATGTCCAATATGCATAAGCCAAACGTGCAAGTGCAAATTCCAGGACTACTTCTGTAGTGTGAATTAGACTGTGTTCATTCTGTTTGAAATTAAACATTTAAATTGTAGCCAAGTTGCCACGCACTCTAAACAACAAATGTTCCACCAGCCGTAAGGCGGCCCAGATATTTTGTGCCCGCTTTATCACACACAACTGTGCCTACAGATGTGAGCACACGCCCATTGCTCATGTGTTAAACCCACATGCATATGACAGTTTCTTTGCTCTTCTCTGACCACCTCCTGCTTCACGTACAGGCCTGCCAGACATTCTGCATGCTTCCATCCAGTGAGTGCACCAAGCACAACTAATGGAAAGCTCGACTCAAAGCACACAACACTACTGTGAGGAAGCAATGGAATTTCCTAAGCTCATCATTTTTTAACTGACTCAAACCACTGAACCTTTCAAAGTTGGGCCATCCCTAGTATTAGCAGATTGTTTCTAACATGTCTAAGGCTGGGTCCACACTGACGGCGGCAAATTCACCTCCATCACATCAATTGCTCTGGATCGACTGAGCGGTCTGTATAGACACGCTCAGTTAATCTAGGAAGCGACGCAGAAAAACCACCTCAGTAAGTGGAGTAGCGCTGCATTGAAGGGAGCGCTGTTCCCGTCGGCGCAGCGCAGTGTGGACGCTGTGCAGAGGAGACACCGTAAGTCAATGGGAGATACACAATTGATTTACGTCATTTGCATATCTCCCATCGACTGCCGCCGAATCGCAAAGGTAAGTGTAGACCGGGCCCAAGCCTATGAGCCTGTTGAACTCAGCAAATTGATAATGCACTGGACTTTACAGCACTGCAACAAAATATTTTACTGTGATTTTTATGCTATTAGCAATGAAACGAAACAAAACTGACATTAAAAATTGTGATTTGGCTTTCTTCCCCCAAGAGGCTGCAAGAGAAGGACAAACCAAGGCCAACTATTATATATCCTTGGCAACTTTGCCACCAGATTGCTCTTCTAAACTGCCCAGACTCTCTGCATTCCCCAGAGCCTTTTGACTAATGGTACGGCTTCAAAAGAGGCCTCCGCTTCAAAGCAATGTGTTGCATTTTATGCAAATGTGTGGATGCAGAGCTTGTAAAAGAGCACTGAAGAATCTAGACATACCAAGCTAATGTGGGACTGCCTCAGAAACTGAATCTGTCAGCTCATACTACAATGGAATGTGAACTCTACAAGGTGTTTTTTCCTAGAACTTAACCTTCTTATTGAAATTGTGTGTAAAAGTTCTTCCCTAATTCAATGAAAGGTCTGTTCCTGGTGCTCAGTTTGGGAGCTGCTCCCAAAGAATGATATGTATTGGTATTAAAAACAGAATGGTGTCATATGCTATGAGCTTTGTTGGCTGAATCCTCCAAAACGGAAATAATCACATTGGAAGGAAATGCTGTGTAGGCATGAGGCTAATCTGCTTTGTCCAAAAGGCAAAAGTTTAAGGCATCCATGTGTTGTATATTTCTATATTTCATGGATAAATTATAGGGAATGATTGAACTGGTTCAGATGAGAGAAGACTTGAGCCCATCATTCACCCAAATCTCAAAACAAACCACATACAAACCTGTTTAAAGGTTTGATATTTCTCACCCCTTGACCGCTTTTATTTGCCTTTCATTTTTATGCACCTCTTCATTGCCTGGCTCAAGGTCTTCTTTTTTTTTTTAAAGGCTCCACTCACACTACTTTTATCCCAAGTGGGATAACAAAAAGTTTCAAGAAATTCTGTCCCCATGAAATTGCCAGCCTAATTTTTCAGATTCTGAAATGTGAGCTTAGGTTTCTCTATGCATCTGGTCTTTTGGGTGCAATGGATTATAGTTCTGTAATAATTAATGAAAGTGATCCAAACTGACCATTTTGAGATTTTCCAAGCACTAATGAGTAGGACAATGGGCTAATGCCAATTGTACAACAGAGAGACAAGATGGTGAGGTAATCTCTTTTATTGAAACTACTTATTTGGTGGAAGACATAAGCTTTCAAGCATCACAGAGCTCTTCAGGGCTGGAAAAGGTAACCAGAGTCTCACAGGTAGAGACAAAGTGTGCCAGATTTTTTTGGCATAAGGGGCTAACACATGTTGCCAGAAAGCACTTAAAAGTGGATAATTAACACCTCAGTAGCGAGAGGACAAAGGAGGGCTAATAGCTTACAAATTGTTGTAGTGCAGCATAAAACCAGTGTCTCTGAAGAGACCATGATTTTTCTGTCAGTGTTTTGAAGGTGTTGTGAACGTTTCCTTTGAGGATGATGACTTATAGGTCACATAAGGCATGATTGCTTTGTGAAAATTGTTCAGCCACAGGTGATAGCATTTTGTCTTTCGTCATTTTTCTGGGCAAATTCATTGGATAGTGTAGGATAGTCTGGTTTCATCCACATAGTTGTCAGGGTGTTTAATGCACTGAATGAGATAAACCACATGCTGGAACAGGTGTGTGTAGAGATCCCATCTCCAGGCTGCGCACCCTGACATTTGCGCTGTTGACTATTCACGGGTGGGTCTCATGCTTGCTCACTCTTTTCTTTTTATTCAAAAGTTTTAAATATCTCAGTTTTATTCTGCATTGGAATGAAAACAAATTTCAAAGACACATTTTGTTTTTAACTTGTGAAATGGAATTCCTTGGCTGGCCAGTTTTCAGGCCAGCGTTAACTATTGGTTAATAAAATATGGCATGACTGCACTAGGGAAGGATGAAGAAGCCCCTATTCCCTTAGCCCAAGGCTTCAGAGAGAGTATTTCTGGGTAAGAGGAGGGAGATTCATGGCTCCACTCCTCCAATCCCAGATGGATCTGCTGGAGAAGCATGAGTTACCTCTCTTCAGTATCTGTATCAAAGGGAACTTCTCCAGTTGCTCCCCCTGGTTCTCAGGAGATGTTACACCAGGCATGGGCTCCACCTTTCTCTCCTCTTCACGGGGTAGCATTGAAAGAGAAATAACTGAGGCTAAATGCACTGCCCAACTAACAGCATGTATTCCAATGAAAACACCATTAACTAACAGCCATTTTCAAGTATCTTGACACTGATATCCAGATTCATATCACTCCAGAACCTACTGACCAGTTCGACTGTTATAGCCAGGTTATACTTTTCACTGGACTCAGAAGGTCATTGGTACTAGATACGGATCTACCCTGTCTATATGCATGTAGCTACTACGTCTTTTCAAGGAACTCCAAATATCAGCACTGACACTTGGATGGGAACAGGCAGCACGTTGTGTTGGTCTCTGGAGTCCTGAATATGAGAAGTCATTTTTTAACTGTTCTTGGAGAAACATTTCCTCTTCCTTACATGGAACATACAGCCTTACTGGGAACACAGCCGCTGCTTGCATCTCACATTGAAAAGCTGTGAAGATTTCACAGGGTAAATCTGAGAATCTCAAATTTTCCCTTCATGCTTTTTTAATACAAATGGGAAAATCTGCCTTGATGTTCTCATGTTATTTTGTTTGGTCAGAGGCAAAGTGATTGTGCTATCTAACCCCAGATTTAAACTTCTGCCCTGGAACACCAGGGGAAAGCTCAGTGAGACTAGAAAATGTATCGGAATATCAAATTTACAGACTTAAAAGGGTTTATTCAGAAATGGTCCGATAGAGGACTCTTACATATCAGCCATTGGAGCCTTCCTCAGTATGAAAGCTCTTCTTTAAATATTTATTGCTATTCACATTAGTGCTTTAAATATTTCCCAATACTCCATATTTCTGTGTACTAGGAGAAATTAACCTTTATGTCTGAAGAGAATATTTGTTGCTCGGATTTTTAAATGGAAAAAAAAAAGGCTGGCATATTTAGGGAACATATTATCTTAGTTTCAAAAGAGTGTTTTTTCCAAAAAAAAAAATTATTTACTCTGTTAACCAGGGGAAACAAATTGCATAAATTAAGACACTTCCTTTCTTTGCGTTACAGCACTGGCAATGCATTTGGCTTAATTTGAAGTCAATGTTACATCAGCAATGCTGGTTTGAGCTAAATACAGCAAAAATGCAAAGCCACTTCCATTATAACCTCCATTTTTCAGACTAATTTGTCCAAAAGTCCTTTTGGGCTCAAATTTTCCATATGCAGTCTTTGTCTTAAGATACTTTTTGTTTGTTTGTTTATTCATTTATATAAACTTTGAGAAAAGTCCCACAACCATATTGGAATTTTTTCCCCATTGTAAGAAAAGTATGCTCACCATTTTTCCCCATGGGGATGGTTAAAAATGAGTTAACTTTACAATTTAAATAATCCTGAATGATCATACGGGGTCAGATATTCTAAAAGATTCAGCCTGGACAGTTGTGGCCACATTTTCAAAAGACCTCAGTACATTGGCTACTGAACTCTTTTGAAAACTTTGCTATATAGGTCCCCATGGGAGCAGCTGGAAAGTTGGGTTATTTTGAAAGCCTAGCTCTATGTGGTTGGCAAAATTTGAAAAAAAAAAAAAAAAAAAAAGCCTGATATTTTTCAATCTTTTAGTGCCATGCGTATTTATTTCTTTTCTTTTCTTTTCTTTTCTTTTCTTTTCTTTTCTTTTCTTTTCTTTTCATGCAAGATCTTCACCTATGCAGAATTCTGAATACATATAGATAGTAGCTAGCTATCCAGTTAGATGAATGAGGAAATTGGTTTTTTTTCACCTGAATCCATCAGTGTGTATGTAAAAGAGATGCACATTGCTGGGCTCAAAAATTCTTGTCTCCCTAGAGTCTGAAAATCAAGTTTAATAGTTTAAAATATTAGTTATATAGCTATTTGAAAATGCAGGGCTGGCATGCTGTGTTGAAAATGTGGCTACGTTGGTAGCTCTGCACTTAACTACTGATTGGGTGAGTATGCATGCATGCATTCACATGGAATGCACACATTCCACATTCATTAGCTTTGTAGCAAGGGCAAATTGATTAGGTCTTTAAAAAGAGGTTGACAAACTGTGACCAGCAACATCAGCTGAACTTAGCTACACAAGAAATAACTGCTATCAGGTGCACAACCCAGATAGTGAATTGGCTTTGTACTTGGCTTGCAGTGCCAACAGGGAAATTCTTCACCTGGCCTATGTACCCTTAAGTTCCATTTAGACCCAATTTTGATAGTTTAAATGGGATTTCAGTAGTACATAGGCTTTGTATCAGGCATGAGTTTCATTCACAGACACTACTTGCCCCTGGGGCCTGTAATTTATAGACATCAAATGAGTTATTCTTCTGCTGTTTGCTGTCACACCAGAGGCATGTTGTTTTCCTTCACTCCTTTCACTTTTAAAAAAAAAAATCTTTAAAGAGTAAAGCACTGATTATGCAGTCTCTTAAGTACATGCTTAACTGTATTCATTTGAGCAGTTTCATTTAAGTCCATGAGTCTATTTATGTGAGTAAAGTTAAACACATATGCAAATATTGGCAGGATCAGGGCCTTAAACATGGAAAATCATTTACAATTTTACATGTGATCTTTAAAAATAAAATACAAAAAGCCATGTAAATGCAAAGTTAGTGTTGCACATATGGGTGCTTAAAAGTCAGGAACTGTGAAAGTTACTATTCAACGGAAAACGTTTCCTCTATCCCCATCATGACCACAATTTAAAATAAGTCTTTAGACCTTTAAAAAGTTTTTGATTAATTTGTGACCATATAACTACAGACTTGTCAGATAATGTGCATGCATAGGGAGCAGAGTTACTCTTCAGCCATTCTGATTTCGAATGCTTCATTTGCAATATTAACACTGCCTTAACATAATTTCTTTAGGAACATAACGTATTTAATTTACAATGCACTATTTGTTTTTAAATGATCATAGACAGTCATAGTCATAGATAACTCATTTGTGACCTTTCTTCTTGTGAAATTTCTTCTAAACCTCAAGAAGGCCCAGTATAATTACATAGGCCTGGCTTGACATGAGTAATTGGACATAGGTGAGGCCTCATTTTTTGGGAGGAAGGGATAGGGAGGTTAAATGGATCAGCAGGCTAGAAACAGAATATCTGTACCATGTAAGCTAAGGGGGGAGACCCAGGGAACCATTTGTGATGGACAAGATAACAATGGATAAGATAAGGTGGGAATGTAAAGATGATGTAATGAGTAAGTCATATGTGGACAGCGCAAGGACAAAGCATGCTGTACCAATGTAAATCTGTATAAAGGATGAGGTTTGCAGTATAACTTTGGATTTATGCTTGAGTCTGATCAGGTCTGTGCAGCATCTCTGTATGCCAGATAAAGGAAGCTGAGTGATGAGATAAAAGTTGAACTGAGTTCTTGGAGAACCGAATGAAAGTGGTCTCAGGAAATCCCCCACCAGTTATTCTGCCTAAGCAAGCCAGTGGGAGTTTGTGCAACGCTCA
>ML675631.1:19123664-19469642 GCA_007922155.1 Mesoclemmys tuberculata
TGGAAGTTCATACTATTAATAATAGCTGTAGGTCCAAGCCCTCTGCCCCCTTTCTCTCCCCCGCCCCAAATATAGAAGTTAAACTACACCTATGCCTGCATACCTATAAATACACATTTTTCAACATCCTGGATCTGCTTGGTCTCCCATCAAAGCAGTGATTTGGTAGTGGCAGCAATGTCAGACAAGAATGAGTAGTGATCGGTGACGTAAGTGAGAGACCAAGGGATGGAAACATATTGAAAGAAAGCAATGATTTTGTATGGAAAAAAAGGTTTTTCACATTAAAAAAAAATTGTATCAAGCAATTAAAAACAAAGGACGAATCCAGGTGTTTTTACATAGCTCTAATACTTTTTCTAGTTCTGCACTTCCAGTTACTACCCTGCTGTGCATCAGTAACTTTACTTGGTTCAACTTATATAAGCAGCATATCTGCAGCTGCCTACCATAACTTAGATGGTTCTGTTACTTGTAATACAGTGTGTAAATTAGTGTACCTCAAGGAGTAGGTAGTCTTGCAATTTATTAGCTGAAGTATCTTATACCTTTCAATGTTGGAATTTTTATATATTGACATATCCAGAGTTTTTATTGAAGTTATATTAGTGTTATCTATCAGGGATATGCTAGAAAATCTATAACTTCTACCAAAATGTTGCCCATGTGAGCAATTCAGTTTATGAAGCGCAATCTTCTCAAGCTGGCCTAGTTCCTCGTGGTTCATTTTTCAAGCTATGTGATGTTTAATGATTTTGTCAAAATAAAAACTAATACACAGTTTCACGTCTATCATCAAATTATGCCATTCAATTTATGGCTAAAACTATGAAAAAATACACTCATATGAAGGTCTGCAAATGGAAAATATCTCAAGTCTATGCTATTCCAATTTCTGTTTTGACACTTCTTTGCTATCTCAGAGATCATTTATTTTGGTTACAATTACACTGGGAGTTTGTCAAGATATAATAATGACACTGTCATTATGGGAAGCATGTAGATATTTGTCTGTGATGTGCTATCAAGCCATCAATACATTTATAAATAATAATAATAATAATAAAAAGAAAGGTTGAAAGGTCTTTATGACCTTGTTTAAAGCAATCTCAAATCCCATTTTCTAAACTACTAAACACTGATTCACAAACTCATTCATTGTCCCTACGTGTTAAATCAGAATCTTAGCATTGCATAGCAGACTGGCATCTAAAAGATGGCTTGACGTAATGCTTGTCCTTTTTACTTATGGTGTATCCTTTTCTTGCGGCCTTAGGTTTTCTTGAATAAAGTTAAGAAAGATAAATGCTTAAATAATTATAAAAGACAAAATGATTTCTCTCTTTTCTGTTCTGTAATTTTAGAAAATATAGCAATACTGGATACCAATTTCCAGAATCCCAACAGGATTCAATCTTCATAAATCAGTTTCTATTATAAATGCTGTGGCTCTCATAGCTCACCACAGCCATGTGCTTCAGCTGTTTTTTGTTTGTTTGTTTAGACTTTTGAGTATGAAATAACTGCGTTAACATTCTGGTTTACTCAGTACCATACTTCATGCAGATCCCTTATACTGTTGATTATGCAAACTTGTACTAACTCAGTTTCACAGTGCAAAGAAACTGCTTGTTTCAAATCCCAAGGATTTTTTCTCTTTTTTTAGTCATCAGAAAACTCCCTTACATGAATATGGAGTGCCAGATCCTCATCTGGTGAGAACTGGCCCTTAGTTTCATACCGCTGAAGACCTGGCACAAAGAGTGGGGCTTTCAGGCCACCATTGGTGGCCCCCTTAATACTGTGTGCATGCTTGGATGCTACTAATAACAGAACCTAGAGGTAGTAACTTTCAAACATGCTAAACCCCTCTGCAAAATTTTTTTCATATACAAAACCTGGTGCCGGCATGCACTTTTGTTAGACGGTTCCCATATTGTGCATGTTTTAGCAAAGAATTGTGCACACAATTATGCATGCATGTAAAATTTTGTGTGCACAGGTGGAGGATAGGAGTCTCAGATCAGGCCCATAAAACAGAGTAGGGTAAACACTGCCAGCAATACAGAATACAGTATAATATGCACCACTCTTGAAGAGACTAGAGTCATCCTTACTGGAGCATCAGCTGCATACGAGGGTCGTTCAAAAAGTTCTAAGCCTCACCCAGAAGGAGTTGCAGAAACAAGACAGTTTTTCACAGTTTTTCTATATAGTCCCCCTTGACATCAATGCACTTGGTCCAACGATGCTCAAGCATTGCAATCCCATCACGGAAGAAGGTAGCGTCCTGGTCCTCCAAAAACTCCTCCACAGCACATATGACCTCATTATTGTTTCCAAAATGGCGACCACGTAGGTGGGATTTGAGTTTAGGAAACAGGTAGAAGTCAGATGGAGCTAAGTCTGGTGAGTAAGGGGGATGGGGTAGCAATTCAAAGCCACAGTTGGCTGCTTCAGCTACTGCAACCTGAGCAGAGTGAACGGGCGCGTTATCCTGGAGCAAGAGCACACCTGCCCTCAGCTTCCCTCTGCATTTCGACTTGATTGCTTCCTTCAGTTGTGTTAATCCTGATGCATAGTACTGTCCATTAATAGTTTTTCCCTTTTCCAGGTAGTCTATCATGATTATACCTTCAGGATCCCAAAAAACAGAAGACATCACCTTGTCAACAGACGCTGCCCGCTTGAACTTCTTCGGGGGTGGAGAACCAGGGTGTTTCCACTGTTTGCTTTGAATCTTTGATTCAGGTTCGAAGTGATGAACCCAGGTTTCATCTTGAGTTACTAATCTGCGGTGGAAATTCTCAGAGTCAGCCTGGAAGCGAGTCAGAAGTGTCCTGGAAATGTCAACCCTTTGCAGCTTCTGCTCTGGCGTCAGCATTCTTGGGACCCATCTTGCAGACAGCTTGCTCATCCTCAAGATCTCAGTTAAAACAGTGTGAACTGAACCAGAACTAATGCCTATGGACGTAGCTATCTGCTGGACAGTAAGACGTCTGTCATCCAAAACCATACAGTGAATGGCATCAACTTGATTATCAGTGGTTGAGGTTTTTGGACGACCTGACCGAGGGTCATCTTCTGTGCTCACCCTGCCCTGCTTGAATTCAGCAGCCCACTTCTTCACAGTTGCATAGGAAGGGGAGTCCTCAGCAAGTGTCTGTACCATGTCCTCATGGATTTCCTTGGGTGTCATACCTTTCTTTTGCAGATACTTTATGACTGCTCGGGCCTCTGTTTTGTCCATTTTTAGATTTGTCGCACTACCCTTCACCTTTGTATGGACCTCACATGCACACAAATTAAAACAGAAATCTGTATTAGTTTTTCTAGTTTTATAAGAAGTGGAAGTGTGTTACAACAACAAAAATGTTCAGCTATGGCTCTTCTTTCTGGGTGAGGCTTAGAACTTTTTGAACGACCCTCGTAATTGCATCTCCTTGCACCAGTGGGGGCAGCTGTGCTCAAGCTGGGATTTATTTGCCAAGGATAGACACATTTCTTCCACTACTGATCTCTCCTAAAGGTTTTGCCAGAAGAGTGCAGGAGGCCTAAGGAGCTCTGATGGTGACGGATGCTTGGGGGATGTGCTGATCAGCACAATGCCAAAGAGGTTTGGCCACACCCCTTCATGGCTGGCCGCACCCACAATGGGTACTGCACTGCCTGGCTCTGAGACGCAAGTGGAGAGGATTTGCTCATGCTTTGCCCTATTGCAGATGGACATATTTCCATGAAGAGGCCATATCCCTGCCATAGTCTGGCAGACCCCAACAATGCTGCACATTGAATATAGTTCCTGCAAGTGAATAAAGATGGATAAAGGAACGTTACAGATGATACTGAAACAGAATTGTGCTTTTGTTTGTTTGTTTATTGCACTGTTGAAAGACATTTAAAGTTACCAAAGGCAGGCAACTTTCATTGAGGGGTTGGCTATGATGGGAAATTGTATATAGGTTCTGGGAATAAACAGGGGAAGGTAGTGTTAAAAGACAATCTTTTGAGGTCCATGGTTGCCCTAGAAGAGTTAAACCAGTTTTTCAAATGACAATATCAAACTGTCTAAAGAATAATGGATAAAGCTTAGCATAATTATGTCCACTAACATAATCAATTCATCACTTAATATATAACATAAATAATGGCTCACTTATAAAGGATTAAAAACCTGGAGCTGTGAAACTGAAGATGGCATTTTCTATAGGCTGGTGGAGTTTTCTGCTGGAAAGCACACCGAGGGGCCAAGGTCCACAATTTTCACCATTATTTTTGGTGCAGTTTTTTTTCACACCTAGAACCTCAAAATAATAATAAAGGTTATTACATTTCTACTGTCAGAAACCCTAGATATTTGCTAGCCAAACTAACTCTTAGAAGGATGCATTATATGTTGGAGTACATTTTCCAAAGGGTTAATACAGAAATTCTATGTAAGTTGAGTTCATTTATTCTTGATAATAATGGAAGGCTAGGTTGGCATCCTAATGTCCTATTTTTCTGCTTAGTTGGAATCTGTCATGTGCATGTTACCATTAACAGGATAGCTGAATATGAAACTTGACTTTACTACCTAGAACATTAAAATTTCAGTAAGTTCAAGAAAGAAAAACGCAAACATCTGAAAGGTCATTTTGCTTTTTCATTCTTTACAGTAAATTGCATGCGGTTTTCATCATATCATTTATCTCTCATAATAATTTAATTTGGACTCCATCCAAATTAAAATGGAGACAAAGTCATTGTTTTGTTGTTTTCAAATGAGACGCTGAATTTCATCTGAATAAGGCAACAGAGCAATGTCATGAATATTAAAAGGGATAAAAGATTTTTTTCTGGTAGCTGTGCCAACACTACAGTTAGTAAGCTTCTGTTATTTGCATCTCCAAAGGAAATATTTTTTTGTCCCAATAGCCTTTTCCTATAATAGCCTTCTCCTATAACACGAGAGTTGCTTCCAAGGCTTGTTTCTAGCAATAGATGAATCACACATCAAAATGTTTTGATCTGCATATTGTCTACTTCTCTGAAGGAGTTTCTTGATGACTTCCTCTATGAAAAAATACATTCTTATGCACCTTGTGTTGCTTTTATTGTGTCCTCCACAATGGAAGAGAAAAAATAGATTAATTACATCCTTCCTCTCTCATACAGGTATCGGCTGTTTCTCTAGCCAAACGTGTAATCTATTATTTCAGCATGTCACGCATAAGCATAATAAGGTAACTTCTTCCCTTTCTAGAAGGCAAAGCACCAGGAGCCAGAACTAAAGATATCAGATAAGGTGACAGCCCTACTTGCCAGTGGCTGGGGAGGGGAAGGTCAACAGAGCTGGGCAAATGAGGCAGAAACAGAGGAGGTGTCACATTAGACTCTGTGGCTATTGTGAAATTGGTGACTAACATTCTACCCTAATCTAAGTCTCTGATTTTAGTTCAGTCCAATAAATGCTCACACTGGCCAAGTTTTTCAAAAGTGACTAGCAATTTCAGTGTCTCAATTTTGAAGTGCTCAAGCTGAGAGCATTATAAAGGGTCTTGATTTTCAGAGGATGGTTGTTCAGCACTTTCTTAAGGTCAGGTCATTTTTAGGGCATCTCAAGCTGCCCGCCCCCCCCCCGGCAAAATTGAGTATCTATTGAAAAGAAGAAACTGATGCTGACTGGTTTAGTAACTTGGCACACAATGATTGAGACACATGCCCAGGAATAATTCTCAGAAGTTCCTGGCTCACTGCCCCATGATCACTGCACAAAATCACATGGCCACTGACAGCTACAATAGCAAAGTGACCCTTACCACTGTATGAAGGCACTAATTTAGTACTGACTAAAAGGGGAAACTAGTATCTACTCTAGGGTGTGGGCCATCTAGAATCTAAATACAACTGTGCCCAATTCTGCAGTGCTATTCACACCCCCACAGTCCAAATTGCAGGGTACTGTAAACAAGCCCTGAGATGACTAAGTCCCATTATCATAAGTGAATAAGGAATCAAAGGGAGTTAAGCACCTAAGTACCTTTGAGGATCTGGGTCTAAATGAGTTGCCAAAGTCACACAGAATGGGAAATGGAGTTCACATCTCCCAAGTCCCAGGACAGTGGTCTTCCTCTTCATAAATAGCATTGCATGCTCATTTACATTTAAAACAATAAAACATAGTAACAAGCTCTATAAAATATACAATAAAATAATATTAAAGTTGCAAAGACAAGCAATAAGTTACCAGGTCAGCAAAAGGTCTCTGACCCCAAGATTATTATCCTACCAAATTTCAAGTCCTGGTAGAGCTCTTCAAAGTGGGGCAGGAGGAATGTAACGTTAGCAAAACTATCCGATTACTTTAAACTTGTTGCCAGAAATAGCATAACTGTGTTTGCTGAAACTTTTATTTAAAAAAAAAATCTGTGTGCAAGGAAAATTTTAGACCAAAGGTGTAAAGTTTGGCAAAATTGTAAATTCGAGGAAATAGGCTTATAATGGAAAGTATTAGGAAAATTTAACTATGGCTTTTTCTATGGGACTCTAGCTGCCTATAATTCTGTTCTTACACTTTACTTGAATCCTTTGTAGTACATGCCTACTGTATCCCTTATATTCCATACATCTTTCTCTAACCACTAAATCACATTGCCTGAAGTTTCGGAATATGTTTTCTGTGGTTTGGGTGTTTTCCAAATGTTTTCGCTTTTGCCACATCCTGCAATTTATTTCTGTTAATTTAGTGACCTTCTAAGGCTCACTTCCATCCCCAAAGCTGATCTGTCTGTTTACTAGAATGTCATTGAGCTTCATATGCCAGTATAAATTACATTACTCTTCAAAATAAATTGATATAACCTGGCATTTTGAGAGTCTAAATTGGACACAATTCTTTTATTGCAACCATGTTGTCACAACACTAATTGTCATTCTCATTCATGTGCCAAATCTTTGCAAATGTTGTATCTGTTGCCAAGTTATAGTAGTGTGGTTAGAGCTGAGCGGTAATTAAAAGAAAAAAATATGTCCACTAATTAATTGAAAAAAAATCATGACTTTTTAAATTTTTTTTCTGTTATTTTTATAGATGTAGGTCTGAATGTGATACAATAGCAATAAAATTAATTTGTTGAATTAGAAAAAGTGTTGATAAATACACGTTGAAAGCAGAAGTGTACAGAATTTGTCAAATATTGTATGACCTCTACCACTTTTGTCTGAACACCATTGGAAGGCTAATAAGAAAGATACATTATTAAACAGTGATGTGTCACTCATTCATGAGTTTACCCATTAATAATTTCTGTCAGTATGTATGGGAAGAATTAACTGTCATTCATAAAGAATTATGCATCTCTACTTGCTTTTGAAATAAGGTATACCTGACAAATTGTGATACTCACATTACTCTGCCTATGGGAATCGTAGGTGATGAGCCAGATCCCTGGTAAAAATTGGCATAGTTCCATTGACGTCAATGAGAATCTGCCCCGTGGAATCTTCTTGCTTGCACTGCTATCTGAGTTAAAAGCAATTTGCTGCAGATATCTACACTATTTTGTTTTACAAAATATTGAGGTTAGTAAGTGCTTATGATTATGAAGCTGTGTCTTTGTCCCCCTTTTGGTCTCTCTGAGACCAGAAATGTATGTCCTCCTGCCTTTAGATTCCACCCCAAGACAGCGCAAGAATGGCTCTCAATTCATCCTTTCTTATAACAGGTCATGGGTATATTGTCCCATGTTTACTAACCGCTTATCACCCTGCGGGTCTGACTGAGTTTGTGTACTTGTGTTTCTTTGCTTTGGGAACCTGTGAGTGGTGAGATTTACCAATAGCCGTCTTAAAACAAAGTATGTTTACGTAGCGTTTGGAACAGAGTAAAACGGATTGTAAAACAGCAAATAGGCTACATGCATTTTTAATCTCGTGTTGGGCTGGTCGGAACTCGGAATTCTTATTCTGTGGAAAAGTCCAGTAGTAATTACAATAATTAATTTTATATTAGAACCAGCATCAAAATTGTGAAATTTCCTGCAGAAAGAAATTCCAAAATTTTGTTTGGAAAAAATGGAAACAACATTGTGTTTGGACTTTTTGAAACTACATTTATGAAGCTCTCTCAGCTGCCCAGCTGTTCTGACTCTGTGGCATGGAGCATCAGGGAGTCTGGAAGCCCTGAGAGTCTTGGCTCAAGCCTGGTTTCTTGCTTCTGCTGGAGGCTTTAATGAAATCAACATGGTCCTGTGGAACATTTTGATTTAAACAAACTGGCATTTTCTGATGGTAAAACATTCCCTCAGAAAATTTCCAACCAGCTCTAGTCTCGTCTAATCAGACTCCGGTTTTTCTTTTTTAGCCCATCTCCCCTCCCTTTCATCCAGGAATGTGTCCTTGTGCTGACTTCTCCATTTGGTTTCAATGAGTTGTAATCACTGTCCTCTTCCTGGTGGAGGTTGTTGAAAATGTGGTCTGTCCTACATGCAATGTCAGGGCTGTGATTTTTGTAGTGATAAGTTATACCTTAACCCTTAATGCAGACTCACATATACTGGTTTGAATGTACCTGATACAGGTATAGTTTAATCCCCTTCCCATATAGGAGTCACTATAATAAAGTGTAAAGTACAACTGCTTTTAACCTAGGAAGTTTCTACTGCTTTAATTAAACTATTTTAAAATACTGGCAATCTAACTCTAAAGAGGTATTGAATTATTAAGCATACAAGGGACTGTTTTCTCTGAACACAGCTAGAATGCATATTTACATATGGGTAACTAGCATCAGTGAGCCAAACTCATTCCTGCTGTAACTATAGTAAGGTTTTATGGGAATTAATTTGTCTCAGTATTTTCTTGACTCATTGATGATACATAATAAAATGCAAGTGCCTATGCTGTGACCTATACAGTAATAATTAATAATTTTCTTGTTTCATATTTCGTAATTGGGTAAATATCTGTTCCCAGACAGGAATTGGTCAATTGTTTCTGACACAATTAGAAGTATGCGTGTGAAATGGTTATTGACTGCATTACTCTACAAAAACCAAGACTGAAAAATGAAACCAAGATTTACTATATGGGAATAGAAGCAACAAAGTAGATAGCTGAAGAGGAGAAAAAAAGGTTGTTTGGAAGGGGACGTTATGGTTGGACACCAACACAACCTTACTGCACAGGCAAAAGAAAGCACCCTGGAATCTTGACCAGCATTGGAGTCATGGGACAGTATTACTGTATTCCATGTCCAAAGGTTCCATATGTACAGTCAAATTACGTTATCCAGAAACTACTTCTCTGGTTCTGTGTTATCATGTAACCATAAGGGGTCCTAATTTGGCAGACTAGAGCAGATACCTTATTCATAAACGCTGCTACAAGACCAGCTCAAAGTTCTTTCCCTGGACTCTGAAAGCTGCAGAGAGAGAGATTTAGTTAAGAAGTGTGCTTACTTAGACCCATATTTTATTTTGCTTCCATTAGCAATGTATCTTTTCCTTTCTTGTTCATGTTTGTATCCAAGGAAGCATGTAAGAAAGGGAAAAATACAGCTTGCAAACTATGGGTGTGGTCTAACGTACATTGAAATCAATTAAAATCTTTCTATTCCTTTCAATGGGTTTTCAATTTTCAATTAGACCTTATGTGTATAAATGGCAATCAGTGATGTGGCAGGCAGGCAGAGTTTTAAGAAAGTGAATTTTAAGAGTTTTAAGAAAGTGAAAGAAATTAAATGGGGCTCTAGACTTTAAGAACCAGCGTACTGGACTCAGCTTTAGAGCTGGTTGAAAAATTTCTGACAAACCAGTTTTCCATCAGAAAATAACGATGTGAGGACATCGAAACATTTTATGGGAAAATGTTGATTTTGTCAAAATTTTGGCAAAAAAATTATTGATAAAGTCAAAATGATTTATTTTGACTTTGTTGCTTCAACTTTTATATTATATAATATATATTTAACTTTTATACGACAGAATAGTCAAAATGATAAGGTCAAAATGAAGTCCTTGAACCTTATCAAAATGAAATGTTTCAATAACGTGTTTTTGACATTTCCAAAACAATCTTTTTTTTCCCCAAAAAAATGAATTTCAAAGGAAATTTTGAAATTTCCAGTTTTTGTTCCAGTTTGGGATGAAAGGAAATTTCAAAATGTCAGAATTTTCCATGGAATACAAATTCTGAGTTTCAACCATTGCTACTTGGCTTTGCCTTTCTGATCCCCCTGCTGGCATACTGGACTTGGTCCCTCTTGAAATCTGACCCTCTTTATGAAGTTCCACTTATTGAACTATACCATGGACTTGATCCTGCAAACATGGTTTTTCCACTGAAGACAGGATTGGGACCTAAATAAGCACCTAAAACACTTGTATTTTATTTTACTAAAATGAAAATTTTAAAAGATGACATTCCATGCTGTTCAAGGTTTAGACTCTGATTCTCCTCAGACCTATGTAACATATTTAGAAGAAAGATCATTACAATCAGCAGAGTTCAATCAAAGTAAGACCAGAGGGAGAGGAAAATCAGAGCCTCAGCCTTCTTGTCGGGAAGGAATGTTAAATAGTTTTGTACATTTTCCTTTTCTTTAGTCAGCAGAGGAGAGGAATTGTTTGTGTTGTGTGCCTTAGTAAAGCTGCGGTTCAGGATCTCTCAGCCAGCAGCTGCTAAACCTGTTAAGAAATGCATATAATGATCTACGCAGAGAGAACTAGTTATAATGTTCAACAGCAAATTAAAATGGTCCTCCAGAACAAAGGAACTAATGTTACATATTATTGAGCACCATTTGCTGGCACCTTATCTATTAACTATTTACATTAATACAGGTACTGAACGCTTTTGTGACAAAATCGTCTAGTTCTCAATAATTCTGAATACTGATAAAGTCTCCTTCCATATGTTAGATTTTTTCTGCTTTCCCACAAATACCATGGCCAAATTAATCCCTAGTACAACTTTCTGCATGTAATGGTAATTTAAATTAAAGGTTATGGTGTAACAGTGGCAAGAGAAAGAGGCAAAGCTTGAATGTAAAATAGGGAATCAGAAACTAACAAATAGTAGCCCAACCGCTAACACTGTCTTCCAGTGTGAACTTGGGAAATTAACTTTTTGTATGCTCATGATGAGAATGTAGGCCATCTCTCCCTCAATTTTGTCAACTACAAAAAAGAAAGAGCAATCAGTACTTCCACCGCAGGAGTTTTCTGGTGATTCACTTGCAAACGTTCCTAAAGACCTTCCAAGATAAAAGTGGTAAGGGTTAAATTACATGTGCTAAGGAAAATCTGTATTTGTATCTGCATTTTGGGGTGTAGATTTAGATCTACAACTAGAAGTCCTTACTCAGGCAAAATGTCCATTGCGTACAATGAGAATTTTTCCTGAGTGAGGACTGCAGGATTTGACCCATTTATAACAACATTCTGCCCATTCATTCAAATACATTTTGGTTATATAATTTGCCTCTTTTAGTTATTGGTAAAAAAGCCACCAGCCGAGATTCCCAAAGGTATTTAGGTTCCCAAATTCCACAATGGAAAGAACCTAAACAACTGTGGATCTGGGCCTTCCTCTTGGGAGAGAATGAGAGAATTTGCCAGATTGCTGAAGTATTTTACATGTGTGAACAGAGGATTAGTATTCTGCAGTATATATTTGTTTTGAACTATAAAACTTTCAATAGATGTGAATAGTGTCCCAATATTATATTTTTGAAATCCTGATGGAGTCACAAAGAACTCCTTTATTGGCTAATTCATATCTGTGCACATTGTATAAAACAGTTATAGTTTTACTCAAATATTGATGGTACATGATTTGCAATTTCATGAAAAAATTGACTGCAATAATCTCCTTCTGGCCTCATAAAAACCAAACACAACAAAACTAACCGCCTCCCCTCCCAAACAAACAAAAACCAACAAAAAACCCAACACCAAACAAACCCTTCTTTCAATCTGGCTGAAATTTGACAGTTGACTTACTCTGATGAAAAGGCCTTTTTCTTGTATTAAAAATAAGCATAGAGCATGATTTGTTCCCTGAGTGCCACCGCCAGAACTGGGAGATGCGGACTCCTAGTGGTACAAGGTCTGACTGGAGGAGGTGGGGGGCAATTGCATCATTGCTAGTTGGTCACAACCCCAACTTTACCAAGGGACCCCAGAGCCATTCACTGACGCCTAGAAAATGGGTAGGACTGACTGGAGAGGGGCAGAGCCAAGACAGTCAGGAGAGGTGAATTTCTCAGACTTGTCTTTGCTGCCAAGTTAACTTGTGTGTTGTCCCAAATTCGAGTCTCATCCACACACAAACATAACTGGAGAGTCATGATGCTTTTCAGTCAAGTTGGTTGGCCTGAGAGGGGCTATAGGCTGAAACTGTGATGAACACAACTTGTCACCTGTTAATATGACCATGCTGTACTGTGAACTGAAGCTAGGATCACTCGTGCCTTTCCGCAATTCCGACAAGTTTTCCCACAGTTCACTGGGGAAAAAATGTTGAGCAGCTCATCTTACAGCGGTGCTGGCACCTTTAAAGCTCTGTCTGTACTGCGCGCGAGGGGGGTGATTCCCAACTTACATTCACACACTCACGCTAGCTCTCGTCAAACTAGTGTGTGTATAAATAACAGCAGAGCCGCAGTAGCACAGGCCACAGCAGCATGGGCTAGCCATGCTCAGTGCAATCCCACATGAACCGTATGGGAATGTATTCAACACGACTAAGACATACCACTGTAGCCGCTGCCATACTACTGTTTATGCTCCCACTAGCTCAATGAGACTATTACTTGTGACTTGTGGGTCTGTGATACAAACTGTTCACATAGCTCAACCAGGGGTCCTGTGCTCTTCTGACCGCTCTCTTTTTCTGGGGAAAAACAGGTGCTGGGGAAAACTAAAATTCAGAGCACTGAAGCAACGGCAGCAATTCAGAGACCCCCAAACCATCTGCTTTCAACTGATAACTCAACAAGACAGCTGGAGGTGGAAGGAGCAGACTGCCTGGCTTTATTTTCATTGTTGTCTATGAATAGAGGGAAGATTGAAATAAACAAAAGTGCAGTACCCAGGAGAGGTGTGTGTCAAGGGGTACACTTAATAAAACACCAGGTGCAGTGTGTAGAAGACTCACTTTAAGGAAGGAGGCTTAAATGAGTGATAGCAACTTTGGTATGTAGGTATTGCCTGCTTGTG
This sequence comes from Mesoclemmys tuberculata, assembly GCA_007922155.1. Classification (NCBI taxonomy): domain Eukaryota; kingdom Metazoa; phylum Chordata; order Testudines; family Chelidae; genus Mesoclemmys; species Mesoclemmys tuberculata. Next base: position 19,136,867 of record ML675631.1, read on the forward strand.
ACAGTGGAGACAAGAAATAGTTCAGTGCAATCTGCACCGGTGGCCTCTGTATAGGCTTAGTATGGGCCATGATTGACCACCTAGTGCATAATAATTCTGTAAATATCCAAAGCATGCTATGCAGTGGCACTGACCCAGTGGGTGCAATTTTATTGAAGGCTTCGTGCCTGTCTTCACATTATTATACTCCCATGGCTTTCTGAGCATAACATTTAAAATGAATGGACTCCACACTGTGTAGAAGTTACCTATAAACTGTCATTTCTATTTATGCAAACAGCCATGACTCTTAAAGAAAATTGACTCTGTTGCTGATGAAATGCTGCTGCATCGATAGATACAAATCACTGGCTTCTGAGCCTAATTTTAAGACTCCAACTATTTTTGTAAGTAGATGTAAAAGTAGAATTTTGAAACATGAAACCAAATTTTCAAACGATCCATGTATTTGGTAACCCACTGAAAAAAACGTGTCTGCAAAACGTGTATATTTTATGCATTCAGCCACTGTTACCCATAGACTGCTAACGAATCAGAATGGCAGCACTTTACACTCATTCAGCACTCACTCGGCAGGTGTCACTGATGATGGAAGGTGCAGGGCCGGAAAGAATCGAGTCAGATTTTTACAAAAACGTGAAGGAAAAAAAAAAAAGCAAAATTTCAACTTTTCATCAAAAAACCCAAAGCTACATTTTTTTCTATGGTTTCTGAAAGCTTGCTTTGCAGGAAACTTTGGCTCTTTGTTTCATTTTGGGACCACAGGAAATTTTGAAATGTGGGAATGTCCTGTGGAATGGAAATTCTCAGTTTCAAGCCGCTCCCGTTTAAACATTTTCTAATGATAAGCCCTTGCTCTCTCTTCCTTCACATCTCAGAGTACCGTTATGGCAGCCGTTCACTGTGGGCCAGACCGTGCTCTTGGGGCACAGGATTCTATCACAAGCAGCATGGAGCAGGGGGAAATCAGGGAGAGTTACATCTCCCCCACTGACTCCATATGCAGCGTGTGGGTGCACATCCAACCTGCCCCTAGGAGGATGGATTGTGTGTTCCATTCCTTTACTGGCCACATCCTTTCCTCCCCCTTCAGAATGGCTGCAGCTCTCGGTGTGCTAGCAATCAGACAGAGCTGTACTCAGCAAAGCCTATAAGAAATCTTGGTCGTGCACAAAGGATGGAAGGGTTGAGGTTTCCTTGTGCCCTCGCCCCCACGTGCGTATGTGCACAACAGCTGGCACAATCTGCTAGAGATGATCCATACCTGCTGATAGTGGGGAGGAGGCTCAATTTAAAGGTTTGGCCACCCCTGGCACAACTCAAGTCTCACCACCCTCCTCAGACAGCCACCCGCTCACCCTCAGTCTCCCTTCCCGGAAAGCGGCAGTCCCTCCCTGCAGCTCCTAGTTGTTGCTCCTACCTCTCCCCGTGGGGCACAACTTGCAGGGCTCTAGCTGCTGCCACCCAGGAGTGGGCCTGGCGCACCATGTGACAGAGCTGGGTCAGCAAACCCTGTCAGAAATCTTGGGGGAGGGCACAGGACCCCGTGTGCCCCACACCCCACGTGTCACCTCTGCACTCTGCTTTCATATACTTTAATTCGTCCACTTACTCTAACCTGCCTTGTGTTGTGATTGCTTTGTTTTTAATCTACACTAGTTTTGCAGTGTCCTTTTAACTCCTTTTTCTCTCACTGTCTAGCTCATGGGGGGGTAGTCTGCTTTCCATGTACATGGCTTTGTATTTAAAAAAAACAAAGCTCAATCTGGCACCAATTTCAAGTTCATAACAAAACTGCAAGCCAAGCAATTTTAATCTAAATTGGGATTTGTGCTTGGTAAACTCACTTTTGTGTTTATTGTCGCTGAACGTGTGGGAGTGTATATGTTGTGTGGCAATATGGCACCAGATGTTTGGTTGTGAATTACAGTGAGATCTGAATGTTTTCAATGTTTCATCGGCTTTGTAAAGTACAAAGAGACAAATCCTCACCCCTGCATAATGGACTTTGTGCAGAGGCAGATCTATGCCATTTCAGAGGGGAGAAGGGGACAGGAATACCTCTTTCCGCCTCCCTCAGGCTGCAGAATGACAACATAGTCATCCTGTGATTGCTATGTGAGAAAAGGTGATTATTTAGCTGTATTACTGTAATGGACCAGGACTTCTTCCTCCCCCCAGCAAGGCACTGTACAAACAAAGAACAAAAAGACAGTCCCTGCCCCAAAGAGCTTACAATCTACATAATGAGACTTACTCGTCTCTGCAAAGCTGTTTGAGCTTGGATGAAAGCTTCTGTGTAAGTGTGCTGTGCTCCCCCGCATGTGTTGCAGGGGAGAGGCTGGCCGAGGGATTTGTGTCACAGAAAGGTCGTAAGCAGGTTAGTTAATGCCCGAACTGGGGTTTGAACTTGTAAGGCACTACGGAAATATTAATTATTGTTGACTGTGACAATGATGATTTATGGGCCTGTGTATTCACAGCTCTCCTGGCCAGGATCCTTCCTCACTTGTATCACTGTACTAGGATAGCTGAAACCACTGAAGAGCATTGTGGTCAGAGGCTGTGAAGCCTCTGCATAGATAAGCTCCCCTCTGCCTCAGAACTGCATTAGAAATGGACTGGTTCTTCTCTCTGAACAGTCGTCTCGGGCAGGCACAGAGCAGTCCCTATGGAACGGCGAATAGGGGCGACCGCCCTGGGGCCCTGCACTTTGGGGGGCTCCGTGCTTTGACATCACGGTGTCAGATCGCACGCACCCATAAGCGACCCCCCTCCTCTCCCCATCACCACCCCGCGGGAGAGTCTATGCTGCAGTGTGCCTGCATTGCCCCTCCCCCCCAACACGTCTCCAGTGGTTCAACAACGGGCCACTGCATGCGTCCCTTGCTCAGCCAGACCCAGCAGCAGGAGCAGCCTGGCTTGGCCGTGATTTGCAGCCTGCACAGATTGAAGCCTGGGGTGTGCAGCTGCCAGTCAGTCATCCCTGGTGGGGGTGGGGAGGGAAACGTGATTTGCCCCGGGCCCCGCATCCCGCTAGGGACAGCCCTGGGCAGGGACGTTTAGCTCAGAATGAATCATCCAACCCAAATGATTCCAGACACCGCACTGTTCCTGATGCCGGAATGTTACAGCCCCAATTTGGACCTGTGCCGATCTCAAAAAAATCAGTCACGCTTCTGAGTTATAAAGCATCGCTACCACTCCTTTATTAATTGCTTTATTTATTGTCTCTTTCACCCGCAACAGTTGGGCTAATAAAAGATATTACTTCATCCACCCTGTCTGGCTGTTTATCAATAGTCAATTTTCAATGCAAGGTGCCACATTAGGATTTTAGTTGCATTTTGATTGTTAGAGAGCCTAATCCCAAGTCTGCTGAAGACAATGGGAGCCCAATGGACTTTGCAGCTAACGCTGGCTCAGTGCAGAATGCACCCAGCTGCTTGAGAGTTTTTTGACAAAAAAGGCTTTTTTATTAAAAATTAAACAAAATTGAAGCTTGTTGTGGGAAGGGCTAGTTTCAATTCATTTTCCACTTTGAAAAAAAAAAGTTATGATATTGTCAAAAATGGCCATTTTGACTTTTTCAAAAAGAACATTTCTGGTTTTGTATAAAAATTTTTTTTCTTTCAAAATTTAAACTGAGCTGTCGTTAAAAAAAAATTAATAAATTGAATGGCCGAAATCACAACAAAATGTTTTGAAAGCATCAAAACCAAAGGTTTCGATTGCATTTGGATCATTTCTTTTATCATACATTTTCTATTTATTTTATTTTAGTTCTATTTATATTATACTTATATTTCACTCTAAATAAAAAGAAGGTATATAATTTATTTTTGTTGCGTGAATATTTTTGTGATTTTTGACTTTTTGTCTCAATTTGGAATGGGAAAAAAATTCAAAATCTTGAAAATTCTTGTGGAAAATAGATCCCTGCCCAGCTGAACTCTGAAAGGTTATTTATAGAACACCACTGGTACTGTGTCCGTCATCTAAAGTGGCACAATTACAGTAAGCTAAGTGAAGAGAAAAAAATGTTTGAGAGCCCTACTTCTAATACATACAAAGCGGAAGCTCAGAACAGAAACTGAAGTCTCCCATTTGTTTATTTTTTTTATCAGGCTGCATACACAACTTTTTCTCATTCTTTCTTCGCATCTTAAATCTTTGAAGCTTGGCATCATTTAAATTACTCAGTGCTGCAGTCCTTCAAGAGAAATTATATCCTAGCTAAGACATAGTGACAAATACTGAATATAGCACTCTACGTGAAGTCTTAGCAGTTCCTTGCAAAGCTATAATACCACCTGCTTTGATTCACATTGTAGTCATTCAGCTCACATCCCGCTCGCCTGTTTATCTTATTCATTAGCAGCCAAATAGAAGGCTGAAAAACTTTCCAAGAGTTGGTTCTGTAATAAGTCCCAAATTTCTATTCTAATGAGAACGTTGATGGCCCTTTCTGTGTTTGCACTTCTTCACCCACCTCCCCCTCTCGTTGTGTGGCTTATTTTTTTCAGTGCTTTGTGATTGTGCCCCATTTTTTTAATCCAGTTACCTGGGCCAAACTGCAGTGATAATCTACAGAAAAAGGATTCCTGCTCCAGAGCAGCTGCTAAGAACTGATGTAAAGAGTTGCACAGAGGAAGCCATTTACAGTTCACAATAACAAGAAGTTTAATTGGGCCGACAGCTTCCAGTAATTATGCAACCTATTCTGTTGCACCATCTGCTGGTACTTTAACTATACAAGAATAGTTAGTTAATTGATAACTAGATAGAGATAGATATGACTGCTGTATTAGGAGGCCTAATCCAGCAACCACTGAAGTCAACGGAAATACTCCTATTGACTTCTCTAGGTTTTGGACCTGACATTAGCCGAGGCAGATGGTGCTGCTGCTACTACAGTAATATCAGGAGGGGGCAAAGATAGCTGTTGCATTAGAATCATCTCATCCTGCTTTGCCCACCACTTACCACCCACGAATCAATCACCAATGATACCAACTTGGATTCTTCAGGTAGTCCCCTTTCAGCTCTTGCTCCTACTTCTGTGTGCAGCATCCATCCGTCTCTTTAGTATAACCGCACCCATAACGCCATGTAAGCATTCCAATGGCTTTATCACTACTATTATGTGGTAGAACGGTGCGCGTTAAAAAGATCATTCTGATTAAGGAGGGATCTCATAGAGGGCTATAAAATCATGAATGCTTGGGAAAAGTGAACAGAGAAGTGCTATTTACCCTTTCACACAATTCAACGATGAACTTAATAGGCAGCAGGTTTAATACAAACAAGAGGAAGTATTTTTTCATATAGTGCACAGCTAACCTGTGGCCCTCATTACCATGGGATGTTGTGATGGCTACAAGCATAACGGGGTTCAAAAAGAATTGGATAAGTTCATAGAGGCTAGGGCCATCAACAGCTATTAACCAAGATGGTCTGGCACAAAATTCATGCTTGGAGAGACCATAAACCTCTGACTACCATAAGCTGAGAGTGGAAGATGGGGTGGATGACTCCATAGCTGCCCTGTTCTGTGCGCTCCCCGTGAAGCGCTGGTCTGGCCCACCATCAAACACAGGATACTGGGCTAGCTGGACCATTGACTTGACCAGTATAGCAACTCTCATGTTTTTATTCCCCAACCCTAGTTTTCTGCCTGTTGCCATCATTTTTGATGCTTAGAAAAAAAGAATGCTGCAATCAGTACAATGGGAAATGACGTAGAACCAGAGGCAACACATAACTGTGGATAGTGAAGGGCCACAACTGACAGCTTCTTGGGAGGTTAGGCACATGCCCTGCCTCTGCCTCCAACCCATGATTCACCTCAGCGGGCTGTCTGCAAGGCAGACAGTGGGAAGCACTGGGACTTCAGAAGCAGGAAAGGAGAAGCAGCCCTATTGTAGCAGAGCTCAAGCCATAAGCAGCCACCTTGCTGCTTCCTCCATGCTCTGCACAGCCACACAGAGAGTCCAGCTGCCAGAGGAAGGTGCTGCCGCCTCACTGCCTGGTGTCCTGGAAAGAGGTGGCCTGTGAAACTGGGAGGGGCGGGGGCAGGGAATGACACTGCTTGTCCCCTCACACATTGCCTCTGCTTCGAACTAGAGCTAGTTAAAAATATTCAATTAAAATTTATCATCACCAGAAAATGAAGATGTGTCAAAAACCAAAACTTTTCACAGAAAAGGGTCAGCAGCCAGAAATTTTCTGTTTCGTGTTATTTTAGCAGGTGTGTGTAGGTGGGTGGTCAAAACTGAAATGAACCATTTCAAATGTACCGAAAAAAAATATTTCTTTTGCTCCATTGTGGGTTTTGTTTGATTTTTATTTTCAGTTACCAAAAATGCCTGAGCTTTTGCCTTTTTTGGTCTCAATTTCAGATGAATTTTTTTTTTAATTTTGATCATTCTAATAGGACAGGAAGCCAGTTGCTTATCCATCTCTGCTTAGTGCAAAGCCAGTGGCAAACAATACCGTTCTGCTGCGGTAACTAGGCTGATAATAATACTGAGCCAAAATGCTGCAGCCCTCACATCATTTGGATGTGAAAGCGTTTTGCCCATTCTGAGGCAAGAGCTTTTTATATTGACTTTGCACATGAGGACATAAGTTGCAAGGCAGTGGAAGAATTATGCTTAAGCCTGGAAAGGAGACAACCAAATTTAGGGCTTGAGCCTACCATCCTTACTCCTGTAGTACTCCCACAGTGGGCACTCTGTCTTAGTAACTACTGCAGAGCGAGGCTCCAAGGTAGCAGTGGTGCAGGAGCCAACGGAGGTCCAGCATGGTGCATTAATACATCATTTAGACCTGTAGTAAACATTGACCACATCTGTTTGCTATTACACTGACTATTGTACTTTAATCCTATGTATTTTGAATCACTTCAGGACTCACTTATACAATTCCATTGAAACACAGGACAGAATTGGGCCCGTAAGCCATACTAATTAGCTGTAAAGCATCTGGCCTACTTTGCTTAATTTTTTGCTCTAGAAATAAATTACGGGCCTAATCCCGGTGTCATTACTCAGGTAAAACTTCCAGGGATGTATGGACTGCAGGAGCTGACACCTTGTTATTAACAGCATGGCTCATAGCCATTCCCTAGGCAACAGGCACATGATAGAGTCCTATTGCTTTTTATGTTGTCCTTGCATCTGCATCAGAGGCAGGCTTTTTATTATTAATTCATTTATTTCTACCAGTGCCCAGCCTCCTCCTGGACTCTGCCTGTCACCTGTCATTCATGTCTCTGCTTTAACGTGCTGCATGATTTAAAAAAAATGACATGAGATGGAAGCTTTTTGTCTTATTCCGTGCTGTTGCTTCCTATCATAAACAGCTTTGATGCTATTATTGCAACCTGTGTTTCTGCAAGGATGATAAAGCCTTAGCTGTTTGGGGCTGAAAGCCACCCCATGCCCTTCCAGCACCCACCACTTTTCTGACGGTAGGGGAGCAGATAGAGTGATGGAAAAAGATGGCTGGAGGCAGGACGAAGGAGTATCACAAGTAGCCATTGAATTTGTCCAGTTCATAATGGCTCCGGTAGATGCAGCAGTTCATCGTTCTGCTGTGTCCCCTTTACCAGCTGGCTCCACCAGATCAGTGCTATGGCCACAGGTGCCATAGAAACAGGGACCAAGGTGAAAAATAGCAAATGTGGGAGAGGATGGGTTGTAGCCAGTGCAGACCTTTGCCCCAGTGATTTTTGCACCTTGGGAAAGCCCCATAGAGACAGAGGGCTCTTTCAGCGACCTGCTCAATGCAAAAAACTCTACCTCTGTGTGTCTTTGTTCCCCAACTATGATATGGGGCTCATGATACTTGCCCTTCATTATAGAGCACTTTGTGATCCAAAGTATTAAAGAGGAGCCAACTGTTATTGTTATATGGATGAAGAAAGTTACCAGTCTTTCCCAAATGCCTTCCTCCTTTAACAAGCCCACAACTGGTTTGCACTGCTCCTTATCAGATTTTTCAGAGAGAGAGAGAGGAGGAGGAGATTTAATTGCTATTTTGCAATTTTAATGAATAAATGCCATGTCTGTTCATCTATTTACTTTCACAATGTAAAGCAGAGATCTAGAGCCAAGAACTGAAATTCATTATCAACAGGAAAAAGACTCTTCATTAAAACAGAACTGTGATTTCTGGCATATGTGCTGGCTGAATAATGTCTGTGATTATCAATGGAAAATATTCACTACATTATGGAGACAAGAGAGAGACGCTGACAAAGTGACGAGTTATTTTATGTGCCTTCCGTTTGAGGACTGTTGTGACATTTTAACAGGATGCCATTTTCAGATGCTCCATGCTTCCTGGAAAACCAGGTCCCCTTTAAAGCATCCACTCAGACACTCCCCAAAATTAAGCTCCTCCTCCTCCCCAATCACTTTTGAAAAGGTAAGCCATGGAATTCCCATTTAGTCCTTAGGACCTGGATAAAGACATAGCCAGTTCACATGATTCAATGCTGTTACATGGAAAGGGAAGGAATATTCAGATTCCGGGAGCAGTGGCTCGCCTCCATAAGTGTCAGGTTTGCCTTACACATCCTGGCGAAGGCCAGGTGAGCTACAGAGCTGTCCCTTTCAGCCTAAGATAGAGGCCAAAAAGTCTAGCTGATAGGCTCTGCAGTATATTACATTGCGCCAACCTTGTCTGGGAGGAGGGCTGCCATGATGTAGGACCCAGGTGTGGGAAGGTAGTGCCAAGTAGGATGGAAGTTGGGGCTAGCTTTTTGGGGCATGAAGTAAGAACTTTAGCTTCCCTTAGTGAGGCAGGCTGATCTAGTAGTTAGGGTGATAGCCTTGGATTTAGGAAAACCAGGTTCAGTTTTCTGCTTAATCACAGATGGCCTGTGGAGGCTGGTCTTGGCCTCCAGGCCCCTTGCAGTCACTGAGGGGGAGGATCTCCTCACGGAGACCCTGCTGCACAACCCCCAGCTGCGTGTGCAGGTGGTGAAGACCCTCTCGGTACAAAGGAGGTTGGTCCTGGCAGGCGTCACCAGGATCAGAGACCTTCTGGACTATGCCCGGGAGGGACTGGGTGGACCCCCCCAGGCGCTGGCCCAGCGCATGGGGCTCTGCACCCGTCAGACCCCCCGACACATACTCCAGGAGGTGAGGGCGGCCTTCCCCCTCCCTCCAGTCAGGCTCGAGTGGGTCTTGAGAGAAGGTGCCACCCGCCCTCCCCTTAGCCCTGGCCCTCCTGCACTCACTATTGGGCCCCGGTCCCACAAGCCCCCCCCAGCCTCTCCCTCCCCATGCCCCGAGCTGGCTGCGCGATCTGCAGATGGTTCTTTTTCAAACCACGCCCAGGAACCACCTGTACACAATCATGCTCCACACCCTTCATTTCCTCGCCCTCGTGTCCCGCCCAGATACCAAATGGTGGCACCTAATGCCACCTGTGGAGGGCAAGGACCCTCCGGTGGGCCAGCCTCTATTCCACCCTAACCCCACGGCCTGCTGGGGACATCAGTTGGTGGCTCCTTCATGTAGCCATGAGCACAGGCATGTACCTGGCATGGTTCACCCCTCGCCCCGACACCTGCCCTTTTTGCAGTGCGAGGGAGATCCTGGCGCACGCCTATTTGGAGTGCGCCAGGCTGAAGCCCTTTTTCCGGCTCCTCCAGAACCTCCTGTTCATCCATGCACACCCCATCTGAAGCCCCACAAGGCCGTGGGACATCCTCGTTAACCTCCTCCTAGCTCTGGCCAAAGTGGCCATCTACAACACCAGGGCGAGGAGGTTGGCTGTGGGGGAGCTCTGCGACTGTGGTGCCTATTTTTGTTCCTCCATTCGTTCACGCATCCGGGCGGAGTTCCTCTGGGCACAGTCTGCTGGCTCCCTAAACACCTTCCCGGGGCAGTGGGCGCTGTCCGGGGCCCTCTGTTTGGTGTCCCCCTTTGGTTCCCTTTGTTTAAACCTGTGACCCCCACACCCTTTCCTGTGTTTTCATTTGTTGTCCCCCGGGATCAGTTGAGCCCCAGGTCCCTTGGCTCCCCCCTTAATTGAGGGAGGGGCCTTGAACGGTGGGTGGGCTTGCACCCACGCACCCCTCTCCTGTTCCTCAAATAGTCACAGACTGCCTGTCGAGGCTGATCTCGGCCTCCAAGCCCCTTGCAGTCACTGAGGGGGAGGATCTCGTTGTGGAGCCCCTGCTGCACAACCCCCAGCTACGTATGTAGGTGGTGGAGACCCTGTCAGTGCAACAGAGGTTGGTTCTGGCTGGAGTCACCAGGATCAGAGACCTTCTGGACTCTGCCTGGGGGAGGTCTGGGTGGATCCCCAGGTGCTGGCCCAGTGCATGGGGCTCTCCACCCGTCAGACCCCCCGACGCATACTCCAGGAGGTGAGGGCAGCCTTCCCCCTCCCCGCCCCCGCTCAGGCTTACCGTGAGTGGGTCTTGCGAGAAGGTGCCACCCGCCCTCCCCTTAGCCCTGGCCCTCCAACGCTCACTATTGGGCCCAGGCCCCACAAGCCACCCCCCCGCCTTTCCCTCCCTACGCCCCGAGCTGGCTGCGCGATCTGCAGCCGGTTCTTTTTCAAACCACGCCCAGGAACCACCTGTACACAATCATGCTCCACACCCTTCATTTCCTCGCCCTCGCGTCCCATCCAGACACCAAATGGTGAGACCTAATGCCACCTGTGGAGGGCGAGGACCCCCCGGTGGGCCAGCCTCTATTCCACCCTAACCCCGCGGCCTGCTGGGGACATCAGTTGGTGGCTCCTTCATGTAGCCGTGAGCACAGGCGTGTACCTGGCACGGTTCACCCCTGCCCTTTTTGCGGTGTGAGGGAGATCCTGGCGCACACCTATTTGGAGTGCGCCAGGCTGCAGCCCCTTTTTCGGCTCCTCCAGAACCTCCTGTTGAGGGTCTTGCTGTACGTTTCCCCCCACCTGTTCACCCATGCACACCCCATCCGAAGCCCCACGAGGCCGTGGGACCTCCTCGTTAACCTCCTCCTAGTTCTGGCCAAAGTGGCCATCTACAACACCAGGGAGAAGAGGTTGGCTGTGGGGGAGCTCTGCGACTGTGGTGTCTATTTTCGGTCCTCCATTCGTTCACGCTTCCGGGTGGAGTTCCTCTGGGCAGAGTCTGCTGGCTCCCTAAACACCTTCCCGAAGCAGTGGGCGCTGTCCGGGGCCCTCTGTTTGGTGTCCCCTTTTGGTTCCCTTTGTTTAAACCTGTGACCCCCACACCCTTTCCTGTTTTTTCATTTGTTGTCCCCCGGAATCAGTTGAGCTCCCCCTTTAAGTGGGCTCCTGCCCACCCACCCCTCTCCTGGTCCTCAAATAGTCACAGAGAGCCTGTGTAACTTTCGGCAAGGAATTTGGCCTCTCTTTGCTTCATTGCCCTGTCTGTAGAATGGGATAATAGCATTTGCCTTTTTCATGGGGTGTTCTGAGGATAAATACCTTAAAGAATGTGAGGCACTGAGACACCATGTTAATGGGAGCCATATACCTTGGATCACGTGTTTGACCAGTTCCCTCCACAATAGGTTTCAAGTGATATCTTCAAAGACTGGTGTCTGTCTGGAAGAAATGCTTTACTAAACAGAAATTACTGGGCTTGATAAGGAAGTAACCAGGTGAAAATATATGATTTGTGTTATGCATGTCAGACTAGATGAACTAAGTTCCTTAAAACTATGAATCTATTGAGCTCTTAATATTCTGTCACTTACAGTTTGTTGTCTCACTGTCATAAAAAGGTACATAAAACCAAACAAAACCCTCATTAGTATTTTTTCATTAATGTTTGCAAACTGCGGTACTATGAAAGTCAATTTGAATTCTTAATTTTTCAAAATTCTACACAAGCAGAATTGTGAAAAAAAATCCAATGGTTGCAAGATTGAATTAAATGTCACTTTTTTTATATATAAAAGCAAAGCACAGCACTGAAAACAGCACTTCATTGCAGCGCTGGGACACAGGGACTCCATGCGCTTCAGCTAAGGTTAAAACAGAGTTGCTGAGTCACATGACACCTCATGAGTGTGCTGCAAAGTTTTGTTCCACTACAATAAATACTTGCAGCAATAAAGGCGAATCTTTTAAATTGGTGCTAAGACCGTCCTTGGCTGGAGAGAAGGGCTGATGTACGCACGGTGTGGAAATGTAACTGTTCTTTGGGGGGTTTGGGGGGGGGGTTTAAGGCAAAGAAAGGAAAGAAACTTTGATATTTTTAGTTGTCAAAAAATGGTGACCAGTTCAATAGCTGCTAAAAAGCCTCAACCTTTTCTTTAGGAGAACTTTTAGTCAAACTGTTTTGAGCTTTTTTTTTTTGGTCAAGAACTCCAAATCTGGCAAACATTGAGCAACTATTCCAAAGAGTATTTTAAAACAAAAACATGGAAAGGTATTTTCATGCTATTGTGCGTGTAATGACAATGCGACCTTGTCTGAACACAAAAATACAGCAGGTTAGCTAAATAAAGGTATGTTTACACTGCACTTGCAGGTGTGTCTGAAGCTCATGTAGACACACCCAAACTCACTTTGTCTAGCTGGCTCAGGTACCAGTAGCAACAAAGCCCTAACAGCACAGTGTTTATCATGGCTATCTTCCCAAATAATTACCCAGAGTCCCAGGCAGGTTTGTACCGCTCATGCTGCTGCTGCTTCACTACTACCGCATGATTGCAGTGTTAACATACCCTTCACTGAACCACAGTAAACGCGTCTATGGACAGTCTTACATCCATTTATATCAATTTTGCTTCATTTGGTAGGAAAGTAATTTAAGCTACATATCTATCTATATATATAAGGCAAGTTGAGATCTAAGTGTGTTCACACAGTGGTTTTGCACCAGTCTATTATCTAAATGGGTATTTTTATAACTGATTTCAGTTAAACCATTTCAACTGTGTGGGTAGAGCAGCCTTGTGTTTCTGAAAATCCCATTGTATATAAACTGATGGATGTTGAGACAGCAAATACCAATTTGCTGTTAAATACCTTTCTGGGATCCTTCTAATAATTAGAGATGAGATTAAACCACAGAATTTAGATCCACATTTTGAACAACCCATGTTTGGGTGATCATATCCTCCATTTGTGTTGGACTGCAAATTCAGATCTAGATTGGGGCTGATAAATTATCGTTATTAGTTCATTTAAACATTTATGTTGTGGTAACTCCTAGCAGCCTCAGCCATCTCGGGTCTTCATTGTTCTAGGTGCTGTACAAACATATAGTAAAATGGAAATCCCTGTCCCCAAAAAGCTGAACAAGCCCCTTTGCCCCAAAGTTCAGAGAGTCTTTGAATCCAAGCTTTTGTTCCATTTTATTTTTCCTAATATGTTTCCCACCTGATCTCTCTTGTAAAAAATCACCAATATTTACAGTTGTTCTTTTGAAGTGTTTCAGTTTGTCTTTCTTAGTTTTCAGTTAGTAATTAGTGTTACTAATCACACTGACTTCTCATTTTGTTATGGGCATTCAGATTTCGCCTGAGTGATTATATATTGTTTCCTCAGTATCTGCTCTTTAAATATCAAATACTTCTCCACAGTAGATATCCAGGGCAACAGTTGATTCTAATTTCTAGTCAATTTTCTTTAACTTCAGTCTAATTCCCTAAATGTCTAGCTTTTTAAAAAAAATCCAGTATTCCTCTGCTGTGTCATTTGAAAATGCTTCAAAAAGATCTCAGCTCTGATAGTAGTCTGATTATTTCATAGATTATAAGGCTGGGTCATCTAGTCTGACCTCCTGCATGATACAAACTATGTCCTTGAACTAATGCTTGTTTGATTACAATCATACACATGCATTTAGCTTCAGTATCTACTTGGCTTTTAGGTTCATCTGGGTTAGAGACCTTTGTAACTGACTTCACTTCCCTATGAAGTGTCCTATCTTCCACACTCAGCCATCTTAGATACTCACATAGCTGTCTTAGTTCCTTCAAGGTCCTTTTAGTGCTCATTGATGTTTTCAAGCCCCCTGTCTAATGACAGGGTAGAGCAGCTAAGAAAACACATGGGGTAAGGTACTTTCCCCTTCATATTTGCTCTTTCTTCTTGCTCTGTGACCTCTCACTGGCTTATTTTAAAAGAAACTCCTTTTAGGGTGATGCTGCCTTTAAATCTGTCTGACAGAACGAGGGTTCTAAGACACTTGAGACAAACAGTGGGGGGGAATGCCGTAGGGCTGCAAATAAGAGTAGTTCAAATCTTTAGACCTACTGGCTGTAAAGGGAAGACCACTCCGGGAATAAAAGAAGATGAAAAGACAGACACCAGAGGATATCTTAAGAAAGAGTATTTAAACCAAGAAGGCAACTTAAGGGAGGCTGTGGATGATGAGGAAAGCAGGACAGACCCCTTTAGCTAACCTTCACAGCTATGATTTGTTTGATGAATTACAGTGGCTGTCATGTTCGGTTTCTCTCAGTTCTCAATCATCTATAAATATTCAGAGGATGGTTAATGAGCACTTGTGGTCTGAGACCTGGATTGTATTTCACCAAATGGTCTCGGTCCTGCTGGCCCTGGGTGCACCACAAGCTGAGGGGTGAGAAAGAAGAGGGTCCCCAGTGTCGTCTCGCTCCTGCAAGATCTCTTTGAGAGCCAGACTGAACTGTATTTCCTGGCAAGGAATGGGGAAGAGAAGTGGAGCCTTGTCTCCCCCACATTGCACTGAACTAGTACCATCCATGCCTCACAATGGTGTGTCTCAGTGTGTGTACTACCCAAGTGCACTGAAGCGTTCTGGAGACATTCTGCCTCACTTAGGCACCATGATCATGACCATGGTGCCCACTCTGTAGCAGTGCAGCTCTGTTCTGACACTTATGTGCCCAACTGCAGTCCTCCAATAATATAATGTTATTTGACGATATCGTTGTTTTATTTAAACATAGGAAATTGTGCAGCGGGGAAAGCCAGTAACTCTTGCATCTTAGGCAGGTGAGAGTTCTTTAACCATCTCATGATGTTTCCAGATCCACACATTGCTGCCTTGTTAGACAGAAAAGCCCCTCAGGTTAATACTGGGCAAGAATCTCATCTGTATAGCTGTAGAACCAGCCCCTCTAAAGGCAGCTGAGAGGAAAACCTGGCCTAGTGCCCATTTTTTTCTATGAGAAGAAGTGTGAGTTTGAGACTATAGACAGCTTCAAGAACTGGTAAAAATTAGGAAGGACATTTGAATTCCAGGAATTTAATGAAATATTGCAGAAATAAATAGGAAATAAGTGTAGAGATGTGACTAGTATAGTAGAAAACCGGTCCTCTTCAGCCACAGAATTTCCGTGGCCCTTGCTAGACTCACGATATCAAACTAGGCTAGGCCAGTGTCCTTAACCAGTACAGCAAAGCCACTGTCTTAGTGAGTGAAAAGGGAAGATTTTCTTATTTTAAACCCCATTTGCAGCACAGACAGATAGAAATGTATTTATAGGAGTATTACACAAAGGGATCCATGGGATCACCTCATAACTGTGTGGACCGTGCATGCTTTTGGCACTTTCCATTGCCCCACTTTAGTCTGAATAGAGTCTTCATAGAAGGTTTTTCATCAATTTTTCCATGTAAATATTGACAAAGCAGAAGCCTAGGTAATTTTCATGCTCCGCCTAATTCCAAATCACTGAACAATTTCCACACTTCCCCTATTGCTTCACGTGATGTTACAGATACAAGAGACACATTCTTTTCTCTTTACTTATTTATGTAACATTAAGGTTACATGGACACTACACACCACTGGTGGTCTCTGGTACTGTGTGTGAAGCTATGCACTACAGTGAAAAGCAGGCGGCATCACATGTCAGTGAAAGGTTCTGGTGGAATGAGGTGGGAGGTGGGAAAGAGCTGTAGCATCAGCGAGCTGCAAGAGCCTTTCCCCGCTGCCAGAGTCTTTTCCTGTGGTGAGAAAAAGCGCTGATGGGGGGAGTGTTTCCCAGCTGTCTCCCCAACCAGAACCTTTCCTCATGGACTGTAAATTATCCAGCAGTAGGGACCTGGCAGAGCTTGCTACCTCCCCCTCTGCCAGAGCCTTTCTCAGCTGGGGTAGTTTTTTACTGTTGTGGGGTAAGACTCCAGCAGCAGGGAGGCAGCAGGACACGACATTGCTAAAATTAGCAGTGTAAACAGGGAGGCGTGGCTTGGATAAGTAGAGACCACGTACAGTATCTACACACATACATACCCATACCCTTTAGGCATGTCTTTCCTCACCTAGGCCATGCCTCACCAGCTGCACTGCTATTTATACCCATGCTAGAGGAACTAGGTGACTGTGTGCTGCCCAAAGAAGCAGACAGTGTAGATGTACCCTAAGGCCAAGTCTACACTTACCTTTGCGATTCGGCAACTTTTCAGCGTCTCCTTTTTGCGCCGTCCAGCGCTATGCCACTTACCGGGGTGGTTTTCCTGCGTCGCTTGCTGGATCGACTGAGCGCGTCTACCCAGACCGCTCAGTCGATCCAGAGCAATCGATCTGACGGCGGCGAATTTGCCGCCATCAGTGTAGACCCAGCCTGAATGTACAAGGCCAGATCTTCAGCTGCTGAAAATTAGCATAGTTCTCTTAATTACAATAAAGCCACACCGATTAACACAAGCTGTGTATATGGACCACAAGGTCCAATTCTGCAAATTATTTTCACACGTGGTGATTCTGTGGGTAAAAATGAGGACAGAATTTGGTTCATAGCTTACAAAATATACAGTCACTGTTATGGATGCAAAGGCAAAATGAACCATTAAAACGAACTGGATAACAAACCATGACATTACTATATTTATTATAAATTTTTAACCCAGGTCTTGATTCAGCAAGGCCTCTGACTAACCCCGCTGCCGTCAGAGGGATTTCTCACACGCTTAAAATTAAGCACATGCTTAAGTGCTTTGTGAATCAGGCCCCCAGCCCTAAACACAAACAAATTGTTGCCGTGTGTTGCTATTAAAACGTCTGTTAGCGCAGACATACAAATAGGTATGTAGGAATACATTTTACAGAACCGGACCCCCTTTCTATCTTGCCACACTGTACAGATTATTTTTAATTGACAAATCTAAGTTGCCTTTTCAAATGACATTTGTGCCTTTAACCGCTTTTCCTGCAAAGAAAGCATATTAAATTATAAATTGAAGTCCACAGCAGACCGCAATTCACCTCATCACAGTGTACCAATCCTTTTCGCAATCACAGCACCCAGATGCCAAGCTGTTGAAAATAGTTTTCTAGCTATAGCATCTGGCTCCAGATTGATCAGGCGGTCGTGTCTGAATCAGTTATGTGGTTAAATGGATAATGGACTGTTTTGTGCTATCTGGCCTCCCTGAATGCCAATTTCCTTTGACTTGCATTTCACGGTAATTTATGCATCTTTACCCATTGTTGAAGGCGGTTTTGCCACAGTCCCATCTCACTTCAGCTCAGTGTGTTTGTGGCAATAAACAGAAGCTTCAAAATCATCCCTCATGTGACTAGAAAGTATGCGTGTCTGCATATGCAGGTCACTATCTTTTTACCATATTTTCTTTTTAAATGGCAGTCACCCCAATTCTTTGTTGCACAATCTTAACGACTCTCCTCTTATAATTAGGACCATAAGACATTTGTTCATGATTTCAGCCCTCAGCCATTTAGTAACCTTTCTAATATGGAGATTTCAACCTTTGCAGTTCTGAGTAAAACACAGCATTGGAAGCATTTAAAAAAAAACAAATTATGTCCTACGCTGTTAGCAATAATTAAAAAAAAAGACAGATTAAATGTTATATCTTAGATTAATACTTTCTCCCACCAATGTTGGGGAAAGATAAATATTACAATAAATTCTTGTGTGGGTGGTAGCGTGGTTCTAATTATTACCCCATCTCTGCATGAAACCAATCTTCTCAGAAAGACCATTTGAATCCAGGGAATAGAGGGCAAATGTAAATATGAATGGAGGTTAACACTCTTGGTATAGGTATGAAGTCATAAATTAAGTGACCAAAAATCATTTTGTTGCTTCTATTGCCAATTTGCTGAGCTGATTCACCAAAACTCTAGAGGTATAATGGAAACAACATATGAAACAATGGAAAATTGAGGAAAGTAAAGTTTATAAGAACCAGAGCTAGAAAGCTGAGCAATTACTCAAAGTAAATTCATTCTCAATTGGCTTTTTATATAGTTTTGTGGTTAAAACAACATTTCTTAGACTAAGGAAAGACACAGAAAGTACATCATGTACTTCCGCTTCTATGAAATGTAGAAATTTGCATAAGGTCACGGAGCAAATGGCTTAATAGTAACAAAACCCTTGGGGCTCATATAATGCACATTCTGTTTATAAAGCGGTTAAACATTTTTCTATCAAGCAGCAAATAAAGTTTAATATGTTGTAATAAGTACATTGTGTTTATACATTTTCTCTGCTTTAGTGGTATGATTTTAGTTTTTCTCTTAGTAACTCTTTCAGTATCCAAGGCTTGACTGTAAAGCATTGCATGTTTCAGTCTGGATTTGTTGCATTCATTATTTTTACATTATTTATTGGGTCAATTTTCCATTTGTTCCTCAATACAGAGCACAAACAAGTAGTATTCTTTGCTGGAGACACAAATAAAGTCATACTTGTGCTTTAAAACTCAGTATCAACCTATGACTGGGGAGTACACATTCAAAGCACATCAAGAAGCATACATGCACAAAACTGCTTTATCAAAATAAAAATATGACAGAACACTCATATTTATTGCAATCGAAACAGAATTTGTCTCTAAAGCTCAGATGACCCTTGAGTATGGCTGAGCTAAGAAAAGAATGATTAATGTGGAGCGTTTCTGACATCTCATGTAGCTGAAGGATCAAGTAAGTGTAAAGAGATCAGGATATGTAAATCCAGAGGGAGATAAAGGCATGAGGAGAGTGGTAGGAAAAAAGAGCTCAGAATACGGTACTGAGAAAATTGGTGAGTTTTCTTTGAAACAACTGGGAGAGGATACGAGGCCTGCTCATTAATGACCCAATCCTGCAAACAATGACACACGTTATCTTTACACATATGAGTTGTCCCACTGACTTCAATAGTGTTATGCAAGTGCCTGAAGTTAAGCACATGTGAGATTGTTTGCAGGATGAGTATCTCTGAGAGCTCAGAATCTTTTTTATCAAGAATATTATTATTAGTATTTATGATTTATATTGCAGTAACACTTACATGCTCTATCCTCTTCTGTCCTCCTCAGTATCCCACTAAATCCTTTCAGCTTACAGAATCTTGCCTCTTAACACAGTGCACTCACCCTTCCATCCCACCAAGAATGACTCTTAACTGTGTTATCTGCTGCTCCCCGAACTGTCTTCACTCTACCTGTTATGGTGCGCCCACCATGTAGAGTTCCCTTCCCCTCATTCTTCAAAGCCCACCTCAAGACCCTCTTCTACTGCAACATTAGCCAAATAATAATGGATAGGTAAAACCTTTTTTCTTTATGGCTCTGATCCAGCAAATTACTGAAGCAAGTGCTTAATTTAAAGGCGTGTGTAGTCCCATCGAAGTCAATGGGACCGTTCAGAGGCTTAAAATTAAGTATGTACTTACAAGCTTTGCTGGATGGGGGTAGGGAGCTATCCCTCCCCTCCAGCCTTTGCCTTTATCTGTTTCTTGCCTTCTTGGTGTGGTAGCACCTTCCAGTATGTATTGCGTCACCTAACACATTATTAATGCTATGGTAATACAAATAATATACAGTAATAATTGTAGTAGACATAATAATGAATAACAGACCTGCTTCCCCTCTAAAAATTTTGTATCCAAGGTTGTTCATTTTTTTCTTGTTTACAATCTCACCTATATTTAATAAATCCCTCTAAATGAATTCCTGAGAACTGAGAATAAAGCAGTCCTTAAACCAGCAAGTTATACATGACTAAAAGTAAAGTGATAAGAATTTTGACAGCATTTTAAGTGAACTCCATACCAGTCCTCAAAAGCCTTTGACTTATTGTTGATGCAGTCAATGTTTTGATTATTCCATAGCTGAATTACAATTAATATGTAAATACAGGCATAAAACCAAGTTTATCACACGTAGCTATCTGTACAAGCAGTCAGGCTTTATAAACCCCTCTCTTTTCAAAGTCCCTTGAGCTCCTTGCCTCACATTTTATTTTCTCTTTGACTTGAGCTACACAAACTGCCAGGAAAATTCCAGGCATGTCACGGTGACCTGTTTATGAATTCACACACGTTTTGAGGCTGATAAATCATGGTTCACTTGGCTAATCTAACAACTGGGAAGAGAAAACACAGCTAGTTTACTTGTATTAATAGCACCGAAAAACTTTCACTTTGCCAATATAATATATACAGATATAGAGAGATTTGTTGTTGTTATCATTGTAAGCGGAGATGAGAGAATAATTGATTTTTCAGTTTGTGCGCTGTGACATACCCAGGGCACAGTCCAGATTAATGCGTAGCTGTGTCCCTCTGCTCTCTAACCTGGGATGCCCTTTACAGTGTTTTGCTGTTGTGCCCTCCAATCCTGGACTGCTCACAAACGGCCTCCAGCATATGAGTCACTCCCAGCTATGTCTGTGTGTGCATGTGTGTGTGTGTGTGTGTGCTGCAGCCAGCCACAGATTGCCTTTTGGCAGCCTGGTTATCTGCACGGTGATCCCGACCCACTCCCATTCCCAGATTCCCCCCCTCCCTGAAATATAGTCCTGTATAGAGTCCTGTTTAATGGACTGTAATTGTCCTGTATAACAGATGGTTCAATATACAGTCCTGTACTGCTCAGCTCTCTCCCAAAAATTACAAATGTATATAGGTCCATTATCTATCAATGGAAATTATGTGCACCAATTTTGTTACCTCAAATGGAGTTTCCCACCGGAGTTTCCCAACACTTGCATTTAAACATATTGGATCAGATATAACAATAACACAAGTTGTTTGTTTGTTTTTTAACTACAAAGAGGTCAATATTAAGTGAGTACAAGTAACGAGGCATAAAATTCAGAAATAGTTACAGGAAAAATAAAACAACTAATGCCTAACAACAAATTGTGTTAAATTCAAAGGAAAGTTTTTCTTACCACTTGATCTCAAAAGGATTTTGCAGCTCAGATGTAAGGTGTGTTGTCATCTTGTATGTACTTTTAGGCATTGATCTGAATAACATTTAGCAATAAGGAGTGCTTATCACCCATCACATTTAAGAGCCTTAAAATGTTATAAGTTAGATGAAAAATATGTGCTAATAGCCAAAAAGTATGCTCTGTAGAAAGGTGTGTGGGTTGGGCTAATTACCATTGATTTGGTTGGGATTCTATTTGATGGTTAACAAACAAAACAAACAAACAAAAGCAAATAAAACCGCAGCTGTGAGCTTCTGTACCAAATTCTAAGTTTTCCGCTTTTGAGTGCCACTAAACATGTAGATTTTCTTGTCTTAAAATGTTTAGGTTACGCAGGTACCATGAAATTGTCAATTTGCTGATCAGTTTGCTTCACCCATTACTGCTTGTAGCTAGGAAAACAGCAATGAAAACAAGTAATCTTGCAATTCATTTGGTTATACACAGCCTCTCAGAGCCTGATCCCAGAGTTCTAGTATCATGTCCCTAAAAAAAGTTCAGTCAAGGCCACACAAGATGGTTTCGTTGTTAGCATTGTATTTCCTCTTTATGGAAAGGGAACACGACAGTAAGTTATCTACTGTGGTGTGGCAAATGCAGGCCATTTTTTCAAGCTGTGATTCCTGTAAAATGTCAGGGCCTACAGCTGTGTTTGGAAAAATAAACTGTGCGCTTTAGTAAGCCCCAATTGAACTCCCTGTTTGTTACCTGCAACCAGGTGGCAGCATGAGAGCTCTGCTGGCGAGGACAGATGTTCACTCCCGTACCAAGTGGTGCCAATCATAGGCCCTGAGTGGGAGAATAAAATAAAAATAAAACCCTGCAAATCTTAATACCATTGGTTTAAATCCTGCAAATTCTGTAGGGACCAAGTATGAGGAAGGGATCCTTCTTCAGGCTGTAATACCTCAGTTGAATGGATGCTCAGCCTCACCAATGGGTCGTAGGAGAATCTCACATACCGTTTGCTCACTGCATCCGGTATGCGGTCAAATTAATAGCATCAGAAGGGTCTCCAGTGCTGTGTTCTCAACTATGATTATGCCTCAGCTGATGTCTCTCCCTCTCCACCTAGCTGTTTTGCCAGTGGACCTGAGAAGCTGCAGGTCAAGGAAATGAGAGGGAGTCCTGAGAGCTCACACCCTCATGCCAGGCATACTATGCAGCCTCCCCCATTCTTCTCAACTTGCCTGGTGGAACCAAACACCAGTTCCACACACAGCAATGTGTGTTTGTGACAAAGGGTACAATACAGCCTGCTGACTTCAGTGGGAGTTTTGCTGGGGTAAGGAGAGTAACATTTGACCTTATTATTAAAACTTTGAGAAATATTTTAATAACGATTAAAATAATTTTGTTGTGCCACTGAGTTATTATGCTATAAACCTGCTTCCACCCTTTAACACCATCAATCAAAATAGGTCAACCCTTCTGGTAGTGTGCAGATACTATCAGCAATGCTCAAAAGTTAGAATATCTGGGCGGACTTCATTAGCGAGCCGATAAAATATAATCTTTACCAAGGTTTTTTTGCATCAGCATGCCAGCTTTACTCCATAACAAGCCTGATCACTTTTGTGAGAGAATGCAAAGCTAAACTATTGTGTTTCTGACAGTATAGGTGTCTTCAGTCGTGATGTGTGTTGGATTTAAAATATTTATTGAACTGACAGAATAGTCCAAAAATAGTCATTTTCACGGATAATTATGCATCTAGTCTTTCTCCTATGATACATACACATGTGGAGCTCTCATTAAGGATAATCAAGCTTACAGATTTGCATTAAGGAGAGATGAAGCAAACAAAAGCAAAACAAACGGACAAATCCTTTTGTGGATCAAGCTGTTATGCACCTTTTCTGGAATCATAATACTTTTTATAACATATGCGAAAATGCAGAAAGCAGTTTGGAGAGAGATGGAAACCTAGAGAGGCTGGAAGAGAGCCCAAAATGATAAAGAACAATGAGTAGGCTTGCTGGTCTGTTGATCTTGGATTCTCCCCAAGTACCAGATTTCCTACGAGCTGCTGCTTTTTTTCCCTTGCAAGACAAGGACAAGAGAAAGAGAGCAAGTCACTGCAGTAATCAGGATTACTTTAAATACAGAAAAGGAGCAAGGTGTTTAGTAGTGCAGGGGATAAGTGTTCAGCTTTGTAAATCCAAGGCAGGCATGGCACCTTTTATTGTGCCAATTGTGCAATGTCAAAATTCAGTACACAGGTGATCTCATCTGCAATGCACACTGTGCCCAGTTTAGGGGACACCATAACTATAAGAGGGATAATACAAAGTGCTGCCCTTGTTCTGTTTTATAATGCTGGACAGGATTTTTAATCTTTGGGGAACAATTAAGATGTATATGAAGGACAGATTTAAGCCTGTCTCAGAGAGCACTTTGCGGTTCAGGCACAGATCAGTTCTGGAATACATTTAGAGTTTTTCTTTTGGATTTGTTTATCAAGGGCCAAATTTTGCCCTCAGATGTGCACGCTCAGGTCTCACTGAAACCAATGGAAGCCACATGTGTGTATTTCAGGACAGCAGAGGACCCCCCATTTCTCTCACATTAAAACTGGGGAACTCCTCCTGATGTTCAAGGGGTGGCAAGGTGGGCTGAGCATGAATGTAGAAGACAGGGACGCTTGAATGCCACTCTTGATTATTACACCCTCCTTGGCTTTGAACTGGTTACATCACCTCTCCCTATCAGTTTCCATACTTGTAAAATGGGGAAAATAATTAATCTGACCAATGTATTTATTTGTCTAGAGGATTATATTACATTCCTCATTGTACTATTAATGTTTGCATTATGCTTTGAAGATGTAATTTGCTAAATATTACATCATGACATCTGAGATTACATGCTAAAATATTGTCTAACAATTGTTCTTACATATTAGTAATAGAAGGCCGTTGTTGCTCACTGGCGTTTTATAGGCATGAGAAAACAGGGCTCCTGGCCTAAAGAGTTCACAGTCTAATTGCTTTCTCTCCTGTCTGTTGAAGACATAAAATATACATTCAGTTTCAGCCAGATTTTTCATGTATTTTGCATGCTGTGTAAAAACATCCACCTTTTCTATCAGGAACCAAAAACCATCCACCTTTTCTGTCAGAAACCAAAAAAGCAGATAGGTATTGCAGAGGACTTTATGAGTGAAGAAAGTACCTCTTTTCCTGTTGGACTTTATTGCGGAAGTCTCACACACTCCATGTTTCCAGAAAACTTAATGATAAACTGCATGGCTAAAACAAATGTATAGTATAATATTTTTTTACTTCTATAACTCAATATCTGAATAAATTGCAAAAAGGTAAAGTACTGAGCTCTGATGTTACAGGGAGCTTACAATAGTATCTGAGCACCTCACAAATAGATTTATCCTTATTACATTCCCTATAGCTAGGGAAATACTTGTATACCCATTTTACAGATGGAGACTAAAGCACATGGACTAAGTGACTTGCCGAAGCTTACACAAAAAGTCTACAGCAAAGGAGGGTCTTAAACTCAGATGGGTCTAACTGGAGGTTACTGCCCTAACCTCTGGACCATCCTTCCTCTTTAGTAACAGAGATAGGGTACTAGATTGGATGGATCACTGGTGTGATCCAGTAGGGCAACCTCTATATTCCCTGTGCATGAAAAAATATCAGGATATTTTTCAGTACAATAGTCTATAAAAACACTAGTGCAGATGTACCTTAACCTTTTTCCTTCTTTCAGTCAAAAATATTATTTGTTAATGCACCTCTCAAAACATTTAAGAGCATCCTGTCATAGAGGCTTAACTTTGCAATAGGATTCCAAAAAAGCAATTAGCTCCTAATTAATTAATGGAAAACTATCAAAAGCCTGTGAGAATTATAACCCAATTTACTGATCTGCAGCAAGAATAATACATTTGTGACTTCCAGGTGGCTCAACTGGAGACACTTCATCATGGAAAATGGCAGCAGTATCTGCCACTTCATGACTGCAGTCAGAAGCATATACCAATACAACATCACTGGGTTTTACAATGCAAATTTGTGTCAGCGCCACACAGTGCATTCAGTGTAAATTTCTTCAACTGCATAATGAAGCACGCTCAACAAAAATATGCACAATTTGGTACACAGAGCATGGAAGGAGTGTTTGCTCAGACAGATTCTGAACACCATCTGGGAGACAAGTGTTTAGTTTTGCAACAGATTGCATAATTTTCATGTAGAATCTGGAGAAAAGCTCTAAATGCTTTAATAGATAGTTGATTTAGCATGCTTTTAATCTTTGTTTTGTGTTGTCTTAAAGGCTATGCATATGCTTTGAATGACAGAAGTAGTCATTAACTTATTACAGTGCTTATTCGTTTGCACGATTTGCTTTTTCTCTGGGGGGGGGCAATATTTCACTGCATAGAGTTAGTTTTCACCACTCATGGTAATTAATCGTAGTAAAAGCTGAGCATCTACTGCATATGTATTCCATTTGATTGATTGGATTAGAAATTTGATGTTGCACTTCATACATTAGCAATATTTCAGTATAACATGTACCAAGGACTCTGCTATCAGTAATAAGAATTCTTCAAGAACACCACAAATGAACACCTGAAGCATAAAGAATGACCTTGGTAAGAATGAAATGCTTTATGCACAAAACACTGCTTAATAATATATTTAATCTGAGCTACCATGTTAATGTTCTAAAAAAGTTGTAGAAAGCCCTACTTTACAAACAGAGACTAGGAGGATGTCAGAACAGATAGAATATTTCTCACTCCCGAAATTATAAAAGCAGGATACTTCATAAACTTAAAACAGTATTCATTCTAGGGTTTTAATGGCATGCAACTGAACATATCTGTGTCCATCTACATATCAGCAAAATGCTAGAATTCTTCCAATAAGCTCCTTATAGCAATTAGTAAAAAACCAGCAAGGCATAAACTGCAGACTTACATTGTTAGGATCTTTGATCCAGGGGAAGACATATAATCACAATGTGACCCTTCATGATATATAAAAAGGTATTCCATATTAAGTGAAATTGTCATGAGAGAACATATGATGCTATACCATCCTTAAAGTTTAGAGAACTAGTAAATACCCACATGGCATATTCACCCATTTGCCAGAATATTCACACTCTGTTTTGCTCGTGTGTATCCAAGAGCAAAATGACATCAAAACACTCCTGCACTGATTGACTTATAATGCAATATACTGCAGCATCTTTGAACCTTAAGCAATGATAATGTTTTCAAATCTGCTATAAACTGGGTCAGCTGTACAAAGAAATTGTAAAAAATGATGCAGTAATTCAATTTAGCACTGTGTGAAAACTGCACAGTAGCTGGATTAAAGTTACTGAAAATGAAGACAAGTGGTTCATTATTAACCCCTTAAGTCTTTTGCTTTCTGCTGTTCCTGGGACTGTGTCATTTATTGCTAGCTCAACATTGTAATTTCCAGCAGCATGACTACAATGAATAAAATCTATAAATGCTAATAGTATTGTCTCTCTACACAGATACAATCAGGTTTCCTGAAAGATTAACAATGTGCATAGAATAAACCAGGGTTCATTATTAATGCGCGCTGAATTTGATCTACAGTGCTGCAGATGTAACAAAAAAACAAGCTGGGAAAAACACAATACAGTCATATGAAACATGTGGTGCAAGTGAAAAAAAATAGTTATGTTAGACAAGAATGACAATAGCTATTTAAATAGTTAAATAACATGAGATCGCTGACTGGTGTTTGTATGTGGCAGATCTCCCTATTCATGCCTTGTATGACTTAACCATTTAAACAGCTGGCCTCTTTTGTAATGTGGCAGTTTTACAGACATCCCAGCTTTGTGCGTCTGAAGGGTTCTTCCTCTGTCTTGGCTTTTGTGTGTTGTGTGCTGATTGTACGTGCAATGCTGTTTTGGATCAGCATGTACCCTCTGTCTGCTTGCAACTCAATGGTACTCAATGCCAATGCTCAGCTGATCCCAACTCTACTTTTAGAGGCAAAGTCAAAACGAGTGAAAATCAAGGGAAACCAATCTAGAATAATGTAAAGAGCTGGTGGTGGGCAGGAGGGAAAAGCTTACTCCTGGAGAGCAATTGTGCTTTTGTGTGTGTGTCTAAAAAAAAAGCTTCTCTGAGATCTTTAAGTTGAGAGCCTGGGTACATTCTATTAAATTCCGTGAGGACATCTAAAACAGAATAACCATGGTAATAGACTGAAGTGTAGTTTTACTTCTGTTACAGCCATGGAAACTGGTCTTTTTTCTGTCACAGACCTGCTTCATTTTCTTAAAAGTTATTTTTTGGGACAACATACACATTTATTTTGTACACAATCACACCTTCCACAACTAGGCCACAAGGTACTGAGATATAATGAAAGGAAAATGAAATGCTGACTCAGGAGAAGAATCAGTATGGACAAGGTAAAATAGAAGAAAAACATTTGTCAGTTTTCAAACGCTGGATTGGCTAATAACCCGGGAGGCCTTAAGACTAGATACGTTGGGTCAGTTCTGACTATCCCTTATGGGGACATGCATAAGAATGCAGTTAGGAATGTACAGAAGAATCTCTTTCCCATTCCCGTCTCCTGGAAAGGCCAGTGACAATGACAATGCCTGCTCTCAGGAGTGCACAGGCGTTACTTATTCTTCATCTGCCCACATCTCAACGTGGGCAAGGAGCAGCACAGAAGATGAGGCGGTCCCTCCGTGCCGTCCTATGGTGCAGGCCCAGTTCTCCAGCAGGAGTGGCCTGCCCTATGCTAAAGGCTGGTACAGCCTGCGTGGTTACATAGAGTAGCACAAAGCTCAGGGCGACTCACAGTTCGCTGCAGCATAATCAGTGCTCAGAATGGGATGATGGGGCTCTGCACTGCACCCCATGCATTATTATACTTAGTGCATACACACTAACCTCTTGTAGTAAACAAAGGACGTCTTTACTCACTGGTCACTCAACAGTACAGAAATATTAATATTCGGGGTAGACGCTAATTCAAAGTTAATGATAAAAACAGGTTGACTTTGGGTTTTGTTTTGTTTTTTACAGAGTTAGGCCAGTCTACAAGAGGAGCAGGTTGGACAGTCTATTCAACGAGACCACACCCATATGCATAAACACGTCCATGGGTGGAAGATATTTGAAGTGTCAGAGGGGCTGAAGTATTTGCAATTGTTCTGAGGGAAAAAAAAAGTGAGTGTATCACCTTATTAGGGTGAAGATTAGCATTAGCTACTTAACACCCTATGATCTGTCTGAAACAGAAACTAAGAGAGGATCAGGAAATGAGGCAGCAAGAAGTGATAGAGGATTATGAGACAGTGAAAGGAGGACCAGATTGAAGGTCAGAACCTGTCCACGCTCCTGAGGCAGGAGCAAACACCAAACGAGGCCTTGTCTATGAAAAATGAACAGTAACATGATGGTACAGATGCTTTTATGGTGTAGTAGTAATGCCTTTTAGCTTTTCCTAAGACAGATAGAACAGGTCTAGGATGCATCTCTCCAAGAAGCTAAGATTTCCCATCATGAGGCAGATGTTAAAGCTAATTTCCACTCTAAATTTAGGGACGGATGTGAAGCTTTCCCATTGAAACAAAACTATTAGTGATTAAATATTTTATTATAATTCATAGAACAAGTTAAAGGTATGAGAGACAGCGACTTATAAATCATACTGGAAACAAACATTTCTTTAATGCTACCTTATATTATTAAAAGTGATGATTTTTTTAAACCCCGCCTGTTTGGGACTGGTTATGCATTTTGTTTCCCTTTTACAGTTCTCTAACCTTGGCTGATGACAGTTAGTGAAGTCATTTTCACATTTATTTATAGTCAGTATCACTTTGCAGTCTCTTTGGCTTCAAAGTTTCAGATTATGCAAATGAACTGTCATTTATTTTTAAAAATCTGTGTTCATTGATTTATTTAAACAGCTCCATTGATGTGAGATTTTATAAAGTGGATTTTTATGCAAATTTAAAATTTGTGGCAAAACTTAATTGATAGTATCTTTAAAGCAATACTAGCAGTCAAAAGCTGGGGTATTTAGAAATACAATATAATACAATATAACCAGGGCAAAAGTAATGGATTTGAAAGTAGTAAAATCACCATATATGACTAAATACATGAAACTGATATTAGTTAATCTTGAATTGTGATTTCAATTAGGGAACACAATTTCCATCATGCCCACCCAGAAGGAAAGTGTTCCAGATCTCACAATCATAGCGCAAACAGGATTTATGAGCAAAGTTCAGTACCTAGAACTCCTTTAAAAGAGAAACTCTGTATTAATGACTAGAACATGTGAGCAGAGACATACCTATTCATTAATTTGGAAAGATAATCCATGGCCTGATTAGACAAAGATTTAAATATTTGGAGTAAAATTTAACTGGGTGTCAGCATAGCGAAGATTGAGTTGTAGCAATATATTTCCTCTTAATACCTTTAGTTAACAATTATACTCTGAATGAGTTAATTTACTCTAACAAGGCCACTGGGTCTGTTACAATAGCCCAGTAGAGTAAAGCATAGCTTCAGTTTTATGTATATTATTTTTTCATAGAGATGGTATTTTAGGTGCCTGATTCAAGGCCCATTGAAGTCAATGGAAAAGCTCTCCCTCATTTCAATGGTCTTTGAATCAGGTTCTAGGTGAGGATAAAAATTAATTGTTGCTTTAATATTTCATTGTTATGTGACATGTGTCATTAAAAATAACAGAGTGTTAGGGTGTGATTCACCAGTGCCTTGAACCATCTGTGCAAATTTAGTGCCAATGAATTAATGTAAATGAATATGAGACATGCAAAGCAGCATAGAGTAGCAGGTTCTCAGTGTTCTTAAGGGTTTTTTAGCTTATCATCAACAGCTGATTTATATGTAAAAACTTACTCTACATCTAGCTCTTCATAGTAATGAAAGAGTTCTATGGAGATGAAATTTCTGGGTTAGAGTTGAGGATAGATACCGGAGTATGGGTATCAACAGCATAATCAAGGAAACCAGACATTGCTTTCATGAATTACCTGCCCCAGTTGGATGGAAAGATCCAGTAATGCTCTGGGATAGGGAGAAATCAAAATCCAGGTGAGAAAACACAGCAAGAGGACACACAGAGGATTAAAATAAATGACTTCAAGTGGCAGAGAACAGAAGTAGACTCTTCCAGAGTCGGTTCAATCACATTAGATGAGCAATTATAGCAAACAGAGTACTAAGAACCAATAAAAGCAAAATGGACGGCAGACCAGTCTGCTGTGATAGGGTGGTCATTTAGGATCATAGAAGGTGCTAATTAAGATATGTAGGGAAACCTGACTGGAATTTTTGCACAGCAAGAGCATTGCCAAGTTCTTTTGATATTATGCTGACACCAGTTGTTCAATAATCTTTGCTAGACAGCAGCTAAAGTGTATTTCTAGGGCTATTTCTAGTGTGCTCAGCACCTCCAGAGTTCTCAAGCCTCTACAATGCTTTTGAAAAAAACAAACTTGTAAAATGTATTTAAGAGTGTGGTTTGGGCCAAATATCAACCAACCCTTCTAAAGCAACAGTGTCTTTTAAAAGTGTCAGTCTGAGGCTCTGTGCATGACCGCTCTTTCTCCCTTTGCCTCTTCCTTTACACGTTTTACTACGTCGCCAGTCAGATCTCAGGCTTGCCTCACAAATATAAAAAAATATATACATTTTATCCTGAGCTCTGGGAGATCTGTGTGCTGCACTGTGTCTCTTCTCTAGAATTGTAACATGCTGCAAACAAAAATTCATTTGCAGAAGATCAGTTCTCCCTAAGGCTGTGAACTCATCAGCTCTCATGAGCTGAACAAGGTTGAGACTGGTCAGTACTTGCATTGGAGACCTCCAAGGAAATCCCAGGGGCTGCAGCATATAATACTACTGCTGATTCAATAGTAGGAAGAAATCTCTCTGGTTCAGCACTGAATCAGTCTCCCAGCAACACGTTTGGTTCACTGTGAAGCTAGAGGTGCTGTCTTGTAATTGAGATGTAAAATGAAGGTCCTTGATCATTAAAGTCATTAGGCACTTTTCACATTGAGAAAGGGATGTCAATTGAATGTTGTGGCCAAATTCTGGTATACATTATTATATTCTATCTTCAGTTTCCAGTGGATGCAACATTCTTCTTGCGGGGCTACCCTACACTGCTGTGTAAGGTTTCTATTTGCTGTTAAGCAACTGCTGTGCACCATCCCCCAAATGGCTGTATTTTAGTGTTGATTAACGTGAGTCATTTATATATCGTTGTGAATCACTTTAGGATGAAATGAGCAATAAAGTGTCCTAGAAGTTTACGTAAGGTGCTCTTCTCTACAGTAAACTGCTCTGGGGAGCTAAACGTGGGGGCTCAATTGTGCCCAGTCCCCTGCAAGGATATAAAAGAGGGAATAGAGAAGATGCACACGGATTATGCAAGTCAAGCACCACAGCCAATGCTACATTTCCCAGAGGCAGCAGTCCAGGGAAGAAAGAGGAGATGGCCCAGCAAGAGAGCCGGGGAGTTTTTGCACATCAGTTGTTGTCAGTTGCACTCCTTCGTACTCCAGGAGGCATTCTGCCACTCTGAAGCTGCAAATGGAGCTTCTGCACTGAATAATACCAGAATAAATTAGTGTCACTATGAAGCCTGTATGCCCTTAAAGACTTTTGTATGTCTTGAAATGATCTGAGTGTTGCACAGGAATCTGCAAAGGTCTTACTAATATTGATAGCCAGAAAACCAATGTCTTACATCAGTATAGAATACCCTCATTACAATAAAAGTACCGTTAGGCTTTGCTCAAGAGATGGCCTCTTCATTTATGACCATCATATGTATTCTACTCTCCAAGCCATTTTTATGTATTAATTAAAGTCCAGATTTTTAAATGGGAGCATGCAAAAGTGCACTCGAACTTCTATGCACTCCCATTTGAAAACTGGGTTCAAATTAACAAGGAAAGATGTGCTGGCACAGAAGTGAACATTATTACTACAGCTAAATGCCTGAATATTACATTCATTTTTGGGAAGTAAAGTGCCATTTAAATTATGTTTCTGTTCCTCCTCCAGACTTCTGACAGGATATTTTCAGAAGAAAAATTAAATGCCTTAGAAAACACTTAAGCATAACACTTTCAATCAAATAGCATCGTAATGTATTCGATCCTGAGATGAAGTGTTAGACTCACCAGTGTGTATGATTTCACCACGGATGCATGTAAAGCTGGTGCTTGATTTTCCAGGAACTGACTTCCTTCCTTTGAAGTCTAGACCGTGCCAGTTCCGTTGCACTTACACAATGAAATTCGTGACATAAAGAGGAGAGCAGATGGGGAAAAAAGGATAAGCAGCCAACTTCAGCATTGTCATAGGAGGCAGAGAGCAATGAATCAAAGAAAAATGGAAAACAGACACAATAAGCAAATAATAAAAGGTACTTCAGCTTCAGTCTCAGTCCCTGGCAAGCAAAGGACATACAGAAGGATGTTGATGGGGGAGAGAGGGAAAGTGGCTTCAGCCAAGTGAAGAGTAATTCTTCATGCTGCAAAGAAGGCTTTCCCTTCACTGACTAAGACCCTAGTTTAGAAAAGGTGATTACACATGGGGTAAACCTTAATCCTCCACTCAAATTTGGTTGATTTTTAATGAGAACTGAGCTGATGATTAAAGTTAACCCCATTTTTAAGCACCCTTCTTGAACAAAGATGCTCTTCTCAACCAGATCCCAAAAAGACATTACTGCAAATTTAGCTTCTTCCAAATATACACAAATAGTAGACATCTGGCAGACTCTAGTGGGAAAGGTACATAGCTGCTCTAGGACTCTCTCAAAGGATATGGGAAATAAAAGATTATGAGAAAGCAAGGTGTCTGTGGAGTCCTTTCATCTTCATCTTGTAACAGCAATCGTGGTAAGTAGTATAATGGAATTGAATGTACTATACACAATATACATTTCATATAATATGTCTCTGTGTGTAAAGCATTATGGTTGTATTAGTGTGTGTTTACACTAAACACACAAATATAATTATTTGTAAGTATGTGATTAGAAGAAAGTCTGTTTCACCAAGTAGCTTTCACCTGGTGTTTTATGCCATCTCACCGATAATGTTTTACTCTGGTAGATATTCCAAGGAAGCACATTGTATTCCAATGCAAAAGCATACCAGTAAGATGAAAAAGGGATTGCTTGCACCTAAAGTAGCATCATTCTTGAGTTAGAATTAGTCGGTGCCATGGTCTGGGCTAGCATTTATTTAATCTCACTTTTGGTCCGGGTTCTGAATATAAATTTATTCCCCTTTGATTGCTTGGTCTTGTATGTACTCCTTCAGATCTGTGAGATTTATTTGGATTGATACAGGAATTAGTGGATGAAATCCTATGGTTTGTGGGGTGCCAGGGTCAGATTAGATAATCGGAGTAGTCTTTTCTGGCCTTAAAATCTATGAGAGACTTGAAATATTTGATGAGGATTAGAATAGCAGCATTTAGCATTTATTCTTCTTTCCATCTTCAAAACGCCTTATCAACCTCAGTGAATTCATTCTTACAATATGTCTGTGAGGAAAGCAAATAGGAGTATTCTCATTTTACTGAAGTATAGACAGGATAAATGACTGGGAAAAGGCAAAAGAAATAGTGAGAGCCAAGACTAAAATTGAAGAATTCCTGCTTCACTCTCGTGCTCCCATCACTAACCCATTGCTCTTTCCTGGCCTGATGTAAAATCCCATTGAAGAAAATTGAAAGGCTCCCATAAATGTCAATGGATTGGGCCCAATGAGAGTGGGAGGACTGTCAGTTTGCTCTCTTTTTATGATGAGAATACAATATAGTTCAACAATAATGTGTCTTAGAAGTAAATAATTATTCCTTTTTTTTCCTTAGGGCAGTCACCTTGAGATTATTTGAAACAGATTAAACCGAAATTTTAAAAGCACTTTAAAAAGTGAAATTACCCACCAATAGCGGTTACTTACCTGTAAATAAAGTTCCTCAAAATGGACTTCTCATATTCATGCTCATGCACAAGCCAGCCAGCGAAGTTCAGATGGTGGGATTTATCCTATCAGCACCCTTTACAGAGCTCATGTACCTTTCCTATCCTTCCCCTGTGTTCACACATGTTCTAAGGGTAAAGCTATAAAATGGGATATGGGGCCTGTCACGCGGGCTGCATTAGGAGGGGGGGGGCATTTGTGTTGTTTGACATTAATAAGTCAAAATCATAATAATTCATGTAAGACATGCCATGTCAGGTACTGTTAGAAAGGTTATAATATGCTGAATAAGATGGTAATATTTGTGGTCATGTGTAATATGTGTAAGGAAAGTTATGGAGATCTTTGATATCCCTGTATTTCAAACTGCGCTGTGGAAGACACACCCCAG
Organism: Mesoclemmys tuberculata; assembly: GCA_007922155.1. Lineage (NCBI taxonomy): Eukaryota > Metazoa > Chordata > Testudines > Chelidae > Mesoclemmys > Mesoclemmys tuberculata. The sequence continues at coordinate 19,171,438 of ML675631.1, forward strand.
ACAGAGAGGCGGCAGGACAATAGCTTGCTTAATAGCCCATTCAAGGCCTTATCAGAAGCCAGAGGCCCGGGAAGAAACTAAAGGCATACCTGAAGAGTTACCAGGATTGGCCCATGTGACTATGGACTTCATTTTGGTTCCAGTAAAGTTCCACAAGCCACATGGCCAGTAACAGAGGGTATATAAGATCAAACCACAGAAACCATTTTGTCTTCGTCTTGGTCTTTGCCTTGTGTCCTTGTTCCTATCCAGCTGCGGACACACCTCTGGATTAACACACTTTGCAACTGAACTAAAGGACTTAGACCCATCCAGGTACTGGATGTACACCAGAGGAACTATACAAGCCTGCAACTCCACAATTGTTCTAGAAACCTGATGTATATGGACTTTTAAATCACTTGTAGGTATCTGATTGCTTTAAGCCTTTAACACTTCTCTTATTGTTTGTTTTTCTTTTACTAATAAACCTTTAGTTTTAGTTACTAAAGGATTGGCTGGCAGCGTGGTATTTTGGGTAAGATCCAAACTTATAGTGAACTGGTACTGTGGCTGGTCCCTTGGGATCAGAGGGAATCTTTTAGTAAAGAGCATAGAGTTAAAGCAACTGGTCTCTTTACTGGACCTAGTGTCGGTTTTGGGAGCCAGAGACTGAAATGCAGTAAAGGGGGCTGTGTGTATTTGCACAGTGGCTTCTTGATAACCAGTGTGGGGGAATCAGAAGCACTCTTTGTGGCTGGTTGGGAAGTCTGACTGTGGTGTCACCCACCAGTGTTGGGAGAATTTGCTCTCCTTTTGCAGCCTGCCCTGACCCTGGCATTATCAGTGGGCTACCCTGGGCACGGACGGGTTACAGGGCCCTATGCCACCTCACTTTCTTCCACCACTTTCTCAGAGTCAAGTTTTTATTATGACTCTGAGGATGAGGAGAAAATTGTCTATATATGAAATAAAGAGTTTGGGAGACTTTTAAAATTCTTCTTTTTATTAAGATAGTAAACTAAAGCTCTCTTAGCATCTAAATTATGTAGTTTTAACTTCACTACATGACTTTAAAGTCTATAGAAGAAAACTGGCAGATAAATTGTTTAATTAATGTGACAGTCCCCCTTGGGAAAGAATTTAGCGTTAGGACAAAGCCTAACCTTATGAAAGATGGTAAATGGTAGATATGATTTGAGGGCATATAACTTGATCACTTGCCTGGCTGACATTATGGCTATTATAAAAGATATTTTAACAGACAGGTGGAACATAGAACAAGTTGCCATAGATTCTAATGGAGGCTTCATGACATTCTAGAGGACTACATTAAGGTCCCAGTTTGGAACTGGGTCTTTTATTGCTAGATACATATTGACAAGCCCTTTCATACATTTCTTAACTATACTTTGAGCAAGGATAGACCTATTATCTATCAGTATGTGATGTGCCATGATAGCTGTTAAGTGTACTTTCAAAGAAGAAATGGAAAGACCCGAAAGCTTTAAGTGAAGTAAGTATTCAAGAATATCTTGAATTGGTGCCAGTGGTAGATCAATATGTTTCTCACAAATCCACCTTATTAATCTAGTCCACTTGAGATCATAACACCTTCTAGTTGATTGCTTTCTTGAGTTAATCAATATATGTTGCACTTCTGAAAGGCAGGACTTTTCAAGGTCAGTAAAGTCTTATATCCCATGCAGTCAGGTGAACAGATGGAGGGTCGAGGTGATACATTTTGTCATATTGCTTATTGATATAAAGGGTCATAGAACAATAGAATCATAGAGTTAGAATGGATCACAAGGGTCATCTGGTCTAACCCCCTGCCAAGTTGCAGGATTTGCTGTGTCTAAACCATCCAAGACAAATGGCTATCCAGCCTCTTCTTGAAAACTTCCATTGAAGGAGCCTCCACAATATCCCTAGGCAGTTTGTTCCATTGCCCTGCTGTTCTTACAGTTAGGAAGTTCTTCCTGAAATTTAATCTAAACCTGATATGCTGTAGTTTGAACCCATTGCATCTTGTCCTGCCCTCTGTGGCAAGAGAGAAAACAATCCTTCTCTATCTTTTTATGGCAGCCTTTCAAGTATTTAAAGACCGCTATCATGTCCACCCTTACCAAACTAAACTACACAGTTCCTTCAGCTTTTATTCATATGGCAACATGCAGAAACAGAATTACTGATATAGGTAGGCATTGTGCTTCCTCAGATCCAGTATCAGATAAAGCACTCTCTCTTTCTTCAGGATCAGAAAATATTTGGAGCTGAAGCCCTAATTTCTGAATTCCCTTGGAACCTTCTCTATTGCTCCTGCTCATAACAGGGACTGAATTTCCATTTTTGGTTTGAAGAGAGAAAGGTTTTTGTGAGAAGGGTCCCTGATAGAAAAGGGATTGGGGGATGAGGCACAGGCAAGGAAGTTTGGGTGTAGAAAGGGTTTTGAACTGGATGTCATAACCTTCTTTTGTATTATTTTCATATCTATTTGTCCAAAGTGATGGAGTTCTAAGTGTTGATAAAATGAAAAAGTCGGTTTCTAAAAAGTGGGGAGGTAAGGTTGGTGCAGACTGGGATGAAACCCCCATTTCTTAGATCAAGTTTGAAGCCTAACATAGAAATAGATGTCAAAGGCTGTTTTCCCTTCATTTTTGTGGTGTTAAATCCCCTTTGGTAACGTTGTGAACAGGAGAGTTGCTTTTGCTGTTGAAAATATTGCCTCTGAGTATAGTAAGACAATGACAAAGATGGGAGTTAAAACTGCCCTATGGTACCTGAAGACTGGTCCTTTCTTCTGAGAATAGAGATGATGCTAACCAAACCCTTGGTTGTATTACATTTGATTTGTAGTTCATCTAAATAAATAAAAAGAATCCAATGTATTATATAGCAATAGAATTGTTTGGTTGTCAGTCAATGGTTTATCATGGTTAGTTTGCTCAAGTACAGGATAGATGGGTAACCAGAGACATTACACCCAACCCTGCAGTTCTTACTCTGGTTAAACTTCCCACTCTGGCTCAATACCTCAACTGGCATGATTTGGGGGAGTCTTGCCTGACCAAAGACTGAAAAATAAGAACTATAAAAGGCAATTCCTCTTGCAAAATCAAACTGTTGTCAGCAATGCTAGCCTTTGGGCAGTTTGTTACAGCAATCTGTTGAATATTGTGTTATTAGCAGACTTCCAACAGTCCATTCCACATTTAAATAATTTGTCCACTAGAGTTCTCAGATTCTACAACAATAATAGATTGGTCCTAAAGAAACATATGATTACCTACCCTTCTCAGTCCCCTCCTCCCCACTTTCATCCTGAGAACTGGAGAGAGGGAAAATATTTACCATCAAATACCTTTTTTTCCTTTCTTTTAAATCTGAAAAGAACCCATTCTCTGTTTCTTTCCTGTTCTATTCGGCATCTCTTTTACAGTGATGGGTTTTGTAACCAGGGAACCTACAGCCATGGAGTCAAGGACAGTCCTGAGATTTTGGAGGTAGTTCTGAGATCCTGAGAAATCCCACAAAAGCTTCATTTGAGATGTGCTGCACTGCTGTTGCTTTCAGATCTAATCTCTTACTAGCAGCTGCTTTGGGCTTTATCTGTCCTGATGACCTGACTTCCTCCCAAGACAGACTACAGCTCCTGGTGTTCCTAGAATCGTATAGTTCTTAGTCTCACAGTGGGTACAACAGTGCAGTCTTTGAGTCTTATTTATGTTAACTTCACCTAATTATGAACCACCAGCCCCACGCAGAATGTTTGTGTATATGAAAAAAAAAGAAAAAAAAAAGATTTGACTGATGCAAATTTCAAGTGCCTAGAATCTCTCTACTGGGGTAAGAGATGTAATATCTAATCTAGTGTCACCACAGGACATTTATGTTTCCAATTCAAAATAAAAGGAAGCAGATAGTAAGGTTAAAAAAACCCTGTAAATAACTGTATATTTTTAAAGTTGTTCTCTGTTGGGATGATAGCTTTAAATGTAAAACCTTGCTAATTTGTAAGCCTATATTACATAGGTATGCACACTCTCCACTTCACAGCAAAATGGTAATGTAGCAAGGTGTCAAAGACTTCATTACTGTTACGTCATATGCTACAGAACAGATACAATCATACTCTTGAAATCTTACTGTTGTGACAAGGTTGGGCGGGGGAAGAGATATTCCACCCTCGTGGGTCTCGCGCTCTCCCGGCCTGGCCGGTGGTGCAGCTGGGGAAGTGTCAAGGGAGGGGCTGGGACCCGCTCTGCCCCTGTGTACTACTACCTTCCCTTCGGGGTAGTCCGTGGTCCGCTCCCTGTTTCCCCAGCCAGGTATTCTGCCCTTCGGGGTCGCGGTAGCAACCGTGGAAGCTGCAAGCCTCTGTAGGCTGCAGGCCGCAGCCTGCCAGCTCCAAGCCGCCAACTCCAACTGCAGGCTTTCGAGCTGCAAACCTCCAAAGCTGTAAACTGTAACTGTGACTCCAAACTATAACTAACTCCCACTATAACTCCAACCTCCGTCCTCCACACCTCCTCTCTCCAAACTCCACAACCCACACTGCCTGCCTGCCCCTGCAGGCTTTTAAGTGTTTGGGGCGGGGCTCCTTAATTGGCCCCAGGTGTCCTAATTGCCTAAACTGCCCCAGGTGGCCTAATTAGTTAAACAGCCCCAGGTGGCCTAATTAGTTAAACAGCCCCAGGTGAATTACCCAGGGAATAGGGCTTTGCTGAGCCTGGGGCTAACATACATGCCTTCCAACACTCTCTCATAGCCGTCCGGCCTGACCCTGTCACACTGTACATAGTTAAAACTTACACTTGTCCATTGTTGGCCCGATTCAAAGTCCAATGAAGCCCATGGGAAGAGTCTCCTTCCATTATCTACTGTGGACTTTGGATGAAGCCATTGCTAGATAAAAAGAGGAAGATTTTCAAAGAACAGTGAAAATTGAGAGGTGCTGGGGAACCTATCTGTCATTGGTGAATTTGAAAAGCTCTCAAAAATATGTACTGTTTAGTCATTAAATCTGTTATTTTCAGTAGCTCTCCCTGTAATTAATGCACATTACTGAGATTCGACTGCATGCACAGATTTTTATTTTTTCAGCATGGGGCATGGGTCACTAGCTGGTGGATTTTCTGTACCTTAAAGTCTTTATCCATGATTTATGGACTTTAATAACTCAATCATAGGTCAGGAATCTATTACTGGAGTGGGTGGGTGAGGTTCTGTGGCCTGTGTTGTGCAGGAGGTCAGACAGACCTTAGAGTCTATGAGATTTTATAGTCCCAAAAATAACCAATGTTGATTTAGTTCTTGTACTATATGCTGTGTAAAATCATTCATGTTTAGCCACACATTATGTATGACTAGTACATAAATAGTTTACTACAGATATTTTGGAAGATTCAAGTTAACATGCAGTGGAAGTGACTTAAAAACATCTAACTATTAATGCCATCAAAATAGATCATCTAAGTACAGCCATTTAATAGACAAAACTGAAAATTACATACTCTGGGAACTAGGTAACTTTCTTATGGGAGAAAGGATTTCTCATGTCTGGGTGACGGACTCGAATCTGTCCAAAATTAACTTCTACCGGAAGTCATTGTTGATTATTTAACTGACTTTGTTTCATAAAGTGTTAATCTCATACGAGTTCCTAATGGACAAGTATTTACTTCAGCAACAAAACAAATCATCCAGATTAGCTTTGCAGATCAGCAAAGCACTAAGTGAGCAATAAAAAAAATGCTCTTCTTTCTCACCCTCATAGGGTTTGCCTTTCGGATCAGGGTTGAGGTTGAGGTTCACTGGCAATCAATACAAGGACGCTTCCATTGTTGTCGTCCTTCTAGGATGTGTTCTGTAGGCAGAGGACTTCCATGTCCAGCCTTGTACATCTGGCACCCTTCTATGAGCACTAAATATGCTCTGAAATACTCTTACTTTTACATTGTCATAATAAACTATTGGGTTTCCCCTCAACACACACATAAAATCCCTGACTCTGAAGAAGGCAAATAGAGTCAAAATGAGTTCTTTCCTTTCATTTATATGACCCATTTCAGGAAAATCAAATATTTTACGATGTCAACTTAACAATAAGTACATTTTTTATGTTTAGTAAGATGTGCACCAGGGCCTTATAAACTTTTATCTCCCTTTTAACTAGGATGAATGAATAACTTCTGAGTAAGAAACAGCACAGAGCAGCAGAGAACTGCTCAGCCTGAGAGTCCCGTGTTTGTTTGAAGGTTGCATAAATTGTTTTAATTGATATTTTTGCCCTGTGACACTAACACAAATACTGTATTCTGATATGGCCTCTATTTGATCATCTCAAATACATTTTGGATTTCGCTCTTTTAGGAAAACATGCACATGAAGGAAGCAAAACAAAAAAGCCTATCCTATGCCGAATGTCATGCAGATGCACCGAAGAAGAAATAAATGAATTGTGTTCATAATAACGTGCTGCATCTGAACCTACAGATACATCTCCATAGACAAAATCTGGCAAGAAGATTCCATAGGGGTGTGAGACTTCACCTGAAAGGATGCTGTGGTAGAACTGGGACTTAAAATAAGAAATGTAGGAACTTCCATGTTGTATGAGGTCAACAAGTCCATCAAGTTTGTATCCTTTCATTTGCACTGGCCATCCCATGATGTTCAGAGGAATGTGCAACATCTTCTTTTTTCTTCCCACAATGAAATCCTTGCAACCTCAGAAAGATATTAGGTATCTACAAAGTCATTTCACCATTTGCAAATGTCAAGAAAGTGACTTCCATGTAAATTAATCAGGATGAGGAACTGCCTTTAAAGAATGAAACTTTGTCTCACTAATTATTTGTTTCCATTGCTTATACAGGGAAGTACTGAAATACAGCTACTCAGCTAAGGGTCTGTGTCTCATCACTCCATTTTTTCACTAGTAATTTTCACAGGCTGTTCAAAACGCCTAGTTCTGCCACTTTTAATAAGGTGGAGTAGCATTGCCCAAGTCAGTGAGGCACTAGCTGAGCAAGGTACTACTCCATGGCAGTAAAGGTGCTGGAACAAGGCCCACAATGACTTTACCTATCCTATACACACACACACACACACACACACACACACAATTTCCTCTGCTTAAAAATGCAGATTTACCTATTTTTTAACAAAGAAAGACATTATTTTACCAGCATCCTGAACAATCTGTTTATAAATATTTTTTAAACTGTCATTTTCAAAATTAGCTCTTCTATATTTAAAACAACATCTGGCTTTTAAGTTCTGAAATTAAAAATGTGCCTTGTGACTTTAGATAGTTCTGCTTTAAAATAGAAACTGAGAAAACAAAGTCTTGGTGCTGCATTCCATGTCTACTCCAGACAGATATTTTGTGTTTAGGGCAAGGACTAATTCAGAGGAAGGCTATTATTGTCTCCAGTAATGCATCTTTGTTCTCATTGTTGAGTGAGGGGTAAATAAGCTCATATGAAGCAAAACCTCCCTACCAAAGCAAAATGTATAAAGTGCATATGACCACCAACCTCCACATTCATTATATTCCTTTTAAAATATGCCAAACTGCCTCAAACTAATTTGAATGAACACAAAACAACAGACGTTAATGTTTAGTGGAGTTTGTGCGTGTGTGTGTTTTTAAATAAAGTTTCTTTAGTCAGGAGTTTTTGCAGAATTCATTTTTCAAGCTTCAGGAGTGAAGCTGCAAGTCACGGTTAAAATGTTGCAAACTTTAATATTTCTTTCCCCCCAAGAGCCTGCAGGAATGAGATGAAAAAGCCAACTGACCAAGACAGAAGCATATAGCAAATCCCAGTCCCATGGTACACCATAGTTATAGAGAGAGCAGTGTTTCTCACCAGCACCAGTCCCTGGGATATCCCTGACACAGTGAAGGAAGGCAGCAAACCAGTCCCTGATATCCAAAAGGTTGAGAAACACAGAGAGGATAACTAAAGTTTAATGGTTCAGTCAGTGAGCTGCTCCTATGCATACAATTTGAAGCTCATCCTGTGCAGACGGTGTGCACAAAGCCGATATGTAAGCCACACACATTCAATGCGGTTCTTTGGCCCTCTCTAGTGGTGGCTGGACGATACATAGAAGATTGAACTTGCAGAAGCCTTGGCTAGTACTTTTGACAGTCTTTTAGCTCAGTCAGATGCTCAGACTTTAAACTCCAGAGGCCCTAGGTTCAATCCCTGCTGCTGCTAATCCAGCCAGGGGTAGAGCATTGCATCCATTAATCATAATCTACTCCATCCATTCATTATTTCAAAATAGGGCTTAAGTCAGGTCCATAGGCCTTGGGCAAGCCTTCTGCACAGGGGTGAATTTCATGCATTGTGTTTCAAAGCACTTGGCCAATATAGGTCCAGGTTCAGGTTAATGAACGTCCTTATACATCCCTTGGTTTTTTGAGTGTTATATGATAAAAAAAAAAAGTCCTGATTTGTCTCTCCCCTGTGCTGCCCTTGCTAATGTAGCAATAGACAGGATGATGAATTCAAACCACTACAAAATGCATTGATCTTTCTCAATGAGTCAAGCACAGTGAATTTTCTCCCACAGGCTTTTTCTGCAAACCCTGTTCCTGAATTGGTTAGCTGTTTTGATGTGTATATATACACAAGGTGAAATGTGATGAGCAGAACTGGTAGCACGGAAGAACTAGATCCTGTATTAATGGTCATGGCCACCAACTTCCTCCTGCCCAAGAACGAGAGGAAGGGAATTATGTAGTCAAATATTTTGTTAGCTTAGGATCTCACTTAAAGCCATGTCGTCTTAAATATACCAGATATCTACCCAGATCCCTTTTTATCCTGAACTCTTGAAAATATGACAACAGATGCACAAGGGAGCTTGAGACTCTTAGTGCAGAGGAGTAGCTCATGGAATATATTTTTCTAGTAAAGTCCGGACTTCCAGAAAGCTGAATCCCAGTCTCTCACAACTTTTCACTTACCCTATAGACCCCATCTTCCATGACTCCCCATCTCCTATCTCCTTAAAATTTGCAATTGAGTAAAACTCCAGCTAATATGAATGTGATGCAGAGGGAGTACCCTTTGCTTGCAGAGTGAAATGCAGAATGACATGAAACATCCAATTCAGCTTCCTTTAGGGTGTTTAAGACAGATAATTCATTTTTCTGGATGAAACACAGACAGTGACACTGCCAGCAGCAACTGTTTCAGCTCAGGTTCTCTCAGCAGGAGGGACAGACAGTGTGGCTACAGTAGGAAACCACTAACAAGAGCTGACTCTAAATGAATTGGGGAGGAGGCAAAAGTTAACAGTGACTCTTCAAAATGCTGCTCCAATGGAATTAATCAAATGGTATAAATTGCATTGTGGAATGTGTACTACAATTAACATCAGGCTAAAATGGGGAGCCCAGTTTCCAAACTTGCAACCTTTAATAAAGCATATGTGTATTATTTAGATTCTCAAAGTAGGTCTTACTTGGGTGAATACCCATTTTAAACTCCTCTATGCCTGTAGGAACATTCAAATAAGGATATGGACAAATCAGTTAGGTGCCAAGATTTAAAATTAGGGCAGCAGGTGAAATACCACACACATATTCTAAAAAAAGCTAATATTAGTGACCGTGAAAAAACACCTCATTATTTCAGTGATTAGGAATGATACTTCAATCATAAAAGTCTCAATGGAAGCCACTTAACGCCTAGAAACTGGTTTCAACATGCACCTCAAATGAGATGTATTTGTTCAGTATGTTTTTAGCTAGTAGCAATAAAAGTCCCCAACTCTTCCAAATTTTACATCCTGTAATATATGAGTGCAGTGAAGCCCTATCAATAACTCAATCCAGCAACTTTCCAGGTCTTACTTTTGGCATTCAAGCCAAAGGCTTCTGAGACTTGTTTCTTCTCATTTCCACTCTGATTTCCACTCCAATTCTTCGGGACAGATTTCCTCACTGGTTTGTAGATTCATAGATTCCAAGGCCAGAAGAGACCACTGTGATCATCTAGTCTGATCTCCTGAATCAGAAATGTTAAAGAACTTCTCCAAAACAATTCCAGAAGCATATCTCTTAGGGGGAAAAAAAATCCAATCTTGATTTAAAAATTGCCAGTGATAGAGAATCCACCATGACACTTGGTAAAATTGTTCTAATGGTTAAGTACCTCATTGTTAAACAATTATGCCTTATTTTCCAATCTGAATTTGTATATCTTAAACTTCCGGCCATTGGTTCGTGATATAGACTAAATAGCCCATTAGCAAATAGTCATTCCCTATGTAGGTGCTATGTGTTACTCTCTTGATCTCACACTCAGGCTATTGTTGCCTGATCTACTGTACTATAGGAGCCATTCTTCAACTCCTCCTCTTGCTATTGAGTTAACGTTTGCATTTTGAGATGCCCTGACTAGGTCCACATCATCTTCTCTTCCACTACAGCCTTGCCTCCCCTTGCAGAAACTCCCCAAACATAATTGTTTATTCATTCGCTGTAAGATTAAATTCATCTTTGTGCACAAGGTCTGAAGTCCTAAGTGGGTCTTAAATAGTGCATAGGCCCCAGACAGCATGGAATTTACTCCTCAGTTCAAATGAGGAGGAGACTACTTAACACGTTGATTCCTTTTATGACAAATACACATTCATTGCTAAAATAAAAGTTAATCTCAGTCATACCAGAAGGCAAGAAGTGCTATTTAAATTGAAGATAAAGAAAATATTTAGAATGTGAGTCTCAAAGACTTTGAGATCAATGTTAAATAAGAACTGGTGATGTTTCTCAAAATAACCTAGAGATATTTGAAACACTCTCAGGACATTAAGAAAGTGATGGATATTAATATGTTTAGCATTTATCCAGTACTTGCTTGTTGTTGGAGTGGTTCAGTGAACAAACAAACTTGTGTTAACCTGGGACCAATTAATACAGCAGTGCATTCCATGATTTGCAGATCATCAAATCTTTGATTAGGAGTGTTACAGAGGATTTGTTTTCCTTTATAAACAGAGAGAGAATTTTTCCCTTCCATACTACACAAATAAAAATATCCCCTCAAATCCTACCAACTGTTCATAGTGGGGGGAGGCAATGGAAGAGTATAGGTTTCAGGGGAGAGAATGGTGGTTGGGTTGGTTTTTAAATAATAATTTCATAACTCTGGCAAACACTCTCACATCTACTACTTGATGTTCTATAATAAAATCTGTCATTTTGCTTTGTGCTGAACTCACAAATTAAACTCTAGGTTGGCACGTAGTTCTAATATAGGTGCAGAAAGTTGTATGAATAAACACAAAGTATAAAGAGACATGGAGGAGGAGAAATGCAAAGGAGCCTGTCCTTGTGTTAATGACAGAGCTCCTCTGCATGTGCTAAGTTACTAACAGGCATAAGGACGTACAGCTGAGCCCTTTATTTGTATCCTAAGAATTGCAATGAAGCCCATGTCTGCTTAGACACATTCATTCTCCATTGATACCTAGCCCTTTACATACCTATTACTCTTGGGTGAAATTCATCCCAGTGCAGCACACCACTGCAAGGTGTATGCAACGTGAGTGCCACATATGCCCTCCACATAAAGCAGCTGCCTTTATGCCCCCCCTCATCCCAGTATTAGTCTCAAATAGGACTTGAGTGGTACACAGCACTGGGTTGTCCCTCTGCCCACAGGTACGTTTCACTCTCTTAAGCGTAACAGAGCAAATATGCAAGTTGTTCAAAACTTACTTCTCCCCAGTGATGAAGACTTACTTGGGTCTGTTAGCTGCTTCTCTTCATAACTGTATTGGGGCTGAACAATATTGTTCTTGCAGCAGCACACTGTAAAAGACTTTCATGACCAAGAGACAAGTGTAATTTGTCAGACAGAGAGAGCTATAGATCAATTAGACATGCCAAGGCTGACAATCCTAGTGTAGCTGCTCCTGGCATGGTGAGAGGGAAGCTCCGTTTAGCTCACCTGGTAGAGCAATTGCCTTCAGACCACTAGTGTCCCAGGATGAGCCTCAGCTGCAGTAACAATCAGGCTGCACACATCGTATTCCAGGCACTGCATGGAAGACTCTGCTAATTGGGTAAACCCACTCTAGTATATGGCCACCAGCTGGCAGACACAACACTCACAATGAGAGAGATCCATTATTTCCACATGTAACTAACAATTTGTGACAATAAAACAACAACATAAGCCAAGATGTTGGCACTTCTTCCTGTCACTTGTTTCAAGCACAGTAACTGGAATTTGCATTTGTTTCTTTTCCAAGGCAGTAACATATTTTATAAACCAGGCATTTAAAAGCGTGCAATTTCTGTGGCCTGTCTTTAGTTTTAAACACAGTCTCTAAGCAGTTTACCTCTCTCTCTCTCAAAGAGAAAACATGGTGCTGTTACCTACCCCAAAGGGCACTATACCTGACTGGAGATATGGAGAGATTTCCATATCAACAGACTTTGAAGAGATTGGGACTGTCTTAAGAGTAGGTAAATAAGGGAGGACAGGATAGAAGCATTAAAACTTATAAATGATATAGAGAAGGTAAATCATTTTACCCTTCTTCCCAACACAGGGACAAAGGAATATTCAAAGAATCTGAAAGAGAACAAAATTAAAACTGGCAAAAGGAAATATTTTAACATACTTCATAAACAAACAGCAGAACTCATTGCAATAAGACATCGACGTCACGGTTACAGGGCTAGCTATTGTCTGTCCCCTTTCTGATCTCTCTCAGTGCACCTCCCCACGTGTAAGGCATCATGATTTTACCTATCTTGAGGTGGAACTCTGCAATTCTCCTGCTCCTAGACTGGGACATGAGCTACAATACCCTGTGTGTCCACCGTTCTCACCCTGCCCGTCTGACAGAGCTCAGCTTCCCGCAGGTCTTCCCGCAGGAGTCTGATCAGAAGTATATCATGATAAAACAGGCTTCTTCAAACAGAAGTGTTGCTTATTCAGTGATAGAAACAAACCTATTGAGTAAGGGGAGAAAGATTTTAAATCAACAGTCAATATGCATGCCTATCTTACCTAAATCGCTTACCATCCCCTGACCTACTCAGATCTTACTTTTTCAGACATCACCAGCAGATAGATGCATGTGTTTCAGCCTGGTTCTCATGAACAACTACTGGCTTTTTCTTGAGAGATTGTCCCATTAAATCTTCTTCTGGGTTTGGTGCATCCTTGGTCATTCCTAATCAGAACCAGGTAGGGTGTTCTGGAGACAGAAGCAAAATCATCAAAGCTAACAATTCTGTCCTTGTCCCTGAATGACTTCGAAGTGTCAGGAAATGAGTGGCTGCCTGGAGCCTCCTTCTTGCCTGCATTCCAAACCAACCCTCAATAAGTTAACCAACAATAGCTGGAGAGAAAACATTTCAATGTCCAGGTCCATCTACAGTATCAACAAATTATTACAGGGCATCTCCAAATCCATCAAAGTAATCAACACTAACTCTTGGTAGGAATCAAAAGGAATTAGACATGGAAATATGGATGTTCTCATTATCCACATATATTAGATAAATACAGAGAGAGAGAAACGCTCAGATTTCAGGACCTAAAACAACCACTCACTGATTGGAGTTAGAACAAAGTTTCCTCCTAGGGCAGGTTATTCCATAATAAAGGGACTTTTTGAACCTTCCTGTGTGGCATCAGGTAGTGGCCAGTGACAAGGGCAGGAAAATGAATGATATGAACCCCTACTCTAACCTGGTAAAACAATTCCCATGTGTCTTACATCAATTAAAATATATATAATATTGAAGACAAGAGAAGGTGTGAAAGAATTAATTTATAATCCAAGAAAAGGCTTTATTTTAAAAATGCAGCTTGAATTCTCCAGGGATAACCCTTATCTGATGCTGTCCTAGCAGAAGCTGCTCCATTTCATTCAGCTCATAGAGAAAAATAATTACGCCTTTTACAACTTCAGGTGCATTTGTATTCCGTCCAAATAGTCCTATTACAACAAATGAAGTGCTTACTATACATCTTTTTTCCTGCTGCTTTTCAACTTAAATTTAATTTCCACATAGATTTATTTAAAACAATTCTTGATGCGACTCACACAAATGATGAATTTATGGAAGGCTTAGGAAATGTGTAATCTAGTTGAAGTTAAAAATGGCTATTCTGTATTACTCAGCCTAAAATGAAATTATCCATTGTAGCCAGCTATTGTGCATCCCATTCAAAGCCTATTTCTCATGGCACATATTCCATCTTTGACTGAAAGAAAATGTAAAGCAAATATGTTGCTAATGGAAAATGTATTTATGGAATTTACATTTAAGAGATTTTTAAATGCTTTTTCGATACTCTATGTAAACTCTGAATGTGTGTGTGTGTATGCAAAGAATACACTATACATATTTATGGTGTATCATTTTGTACTGCACATAATAAAAATACTGTCTCTGTTCAAATGTAAATTGAATTTCAGTTTAAGAAGAAAAGTAAAATCAAATGAAGGTTGGGGAGCATAAGACTATTTGTAATGAAATCTCACTGCAGAAAAGGATTGTGACTGGTGCTGATAATAAAAGAGACTATTTGCTTCAGGCAAAATGTGCTTTTGCTTTCTCTCTGGCTGCTGGGCATGGGAATGAGGGTTCTGGCAAGGTTATATATAAAATCATCTTGTCTCACTCCAGTTTTGATAACAGAACATCTGATAGAACAGAGGTATGGTCAGCTGACCACAGGAGCAAAGGCTAACGTTGCCAAAAGTAACTGGTGATTTTGAGCAGGTCACATTTTGGAAACCCAGCCTGAGAGGGGGACCTCTTCAAAGAGCTTGTAAAGGAGCAGATGCTGAGCACTGAGAACTCAAGCCCCTTTATGGTATCTCAAACTGGGCACCAAAAAACGAAGGCACTCCCAAATCACTTGTCCTTACTAGGAATCTTGACTTCGGCATCTCCTAAGGTTTGAGGTGAACAAATCCCATTCTCAAAATGTAACCTGATCACAGGGGTAAGGATGGAATATCAATTCCCCTCCCAGATAAACAAGAACTGATGTATTAAATTTCCTGGCTGATACTAAGTTCCAAATCATGATGAAATTTGGGATAAAAAAGACCCATGTCCAGCAGAAAGAATTTAGATCTTCTATGACTGATTTTTTTTTTTTTAATATCCAAAGGAGGGTGTCATACGGCTGGGAAAGAGAGAAAACAAATTTACTTGAATTGGTTTGATTTGGGAGAAGGCTGTTGATCTGAGTCTGATTTTATTTTATAATTTCCCTTTAACTCATACATTCGAAAGTTCCAATGAGTACATTTTACTTGAAGAACTGTCCAGCAGAAGGAAAGATGTATAGCATTGCAGCTAGCATTTTCCTAACCAAATCATGTGGGTGTGTCTAACCTCTATTAATTCATCTACTAACTGTGTCAGATTTCGTTTAGATTCCCCACATGGGATCACAATGCCACTATCAATTTCACTAGGCTTTCCTACTCTGGAGAGCTTTATATTTGTGCTATCCAGTCCCTAAATGATACTAAAACCTACACTTCTTTGAAAACCCTCAGAATTACTTAATTGTCCTTCAAAAGACTCAAAAACTTTGGAGCTCAAAACCCTTTCCTTCTGTCCTCTTTGCTCAGTGTTATGGCATGTAGATAAGTCATTTACTGTCATTTTGCAAGAAGCCCAAGACAGGGTTTTTCCATAAAAAAAGCTTATGAATAAATCAATGTTTTTGACAACTGAGTTAATGATCACATGGACTGAGCCCAAATTTTTGATCAATGAATCTTGTTGGCAGCTTTGTCTAAGCTTTGGCAAATCAATATACCATTTTGTTAAACAAGTAAAATGGATTTGGGAGGCACACTGAATTAATTTTTTTAAATTTAATATATCAGATAAAAAAATCAGCAGGGATTTTAGGATTTCTGCTTGGAGTTCTTCAAAAAAGATAAATAGCTTTGCTGCAATTTTTTCCTCATTATGCTCCCTTTCATGCATCCATACAAAAGAGATGACCAGGTAAGATGAATGCTACATCAAGGAAAGATCACATCATGGCTAGAAAGAGGTATAAAAGATAAGAAAACTTTGCTGAGTTAAACTAGACTTTCCTAAGACTAGAGCCAAAACAGTAGTTTGTTGGTCACTGGAATATATATACTATTTTTTAGCTGTGTTCTATGCTATGGAGTTGACAAAGCTAAAATCTTATCTTATGCAAAACAGTCAAAATACTAAAAAGAGCCAAATTGCAAACACAACCATTCATGTGACATCTATACTAAATGGCCACAATAGAAGAGAGTTATTTTTCAAAGCGGTCTGAAACTGTGGGGATATCTTGGTCTCTCCAGTTCTTAATAACGATGGGATCAAACAACAAAAATAGTGTAAAAGTGGTTCTTTTATTGTATTATGCTGCAAAGAAGTCTCATTGGATTCTTTTGTCACTTTTGATTGGAAAGGCAAATTAGTCTTTGTGGTCAGTTTTTTTTTTCCCTTTTAAAAGGCAAAAAAGACCAGGGTTTCAAATGGATTTGGGCACTTAAAACTTCAGTTAGATGCCTACTTGGATTTACAAATGTTCCTAAGCAAGTTAAGGCACCTAATTCCTATTGAATTCCCAATAGGCACTCATCTGCATCTTCAAGTGCTTAAATACCTTTATATATCTGGTCCTGAAATCTTGAGTTAGGTATTAGAACAGCTTTTCTCTGCTGCACTAGCGGAAAGCTTCCCTACTAGCAGAAAGCTGTCCTACAGGTTTTTTTTTGATCCAAGACATAATCCCTTTGCATAACACGGTCACTGAGTGGCATAGAGCCACTAGAAAATCTCTGTTCCATTCAGCATTCCAAGAAGTAGTTGAATGGGAATTTTCTAACATTTCAGTTATTAATTTCTTTGTGAGACTAGTGTCCTGTGTTCAGTAGTCAGGACTGCCCAGCAATAGCATTCCTATTTAGATAGTAATTTAGGTCAAAATTTTCAAACCAGACTTTTTAAAGTTGGCGTCTAAATCAGTGGCCCCTTTTTCAGAGGCTGAATACTCACAGCTCCCATTGAAATCAGCTGAGAGTTGTGTGTACTCAGCACTTCTAACCACCCACTTTCAGCCCACTTTGTTTTAGGTGCTTCAATATGGCTCTTAATGCCTAACTTTAGGCACCAAGATTTGAAGGTTTTGGCCTTTGTTTTGTAATTTAAGCCATCCTTGCCATGACTCTTATTATTGCCAGAGTTATGTAATGCCTTCTGTAGAGCTCCCGTTGCAGAGGACCTGCAGAATGGGCTCCCAGCAGGTTTGGAGGGGAGCCAGTATCAAGACAAACATAATGTACTATACACTTGCTCTGTTGGATATGGGTTTTCTGGCAGGCACATATGAGAAATCAATGTCCTATCAGAACATGATCCTGTGTTTTTAACTCTAATAAGAAAGCTGAGCAAGAAATCTCTGTTTGAAAATTAAGCATTCCACACTGTCTATATATTGAGACAACAAAAGAAAAGAAAGCAACTGCTCTGCCAAAGATAAATTATTATCCCCTAAGATGGTTTATGTTCCCTTGGTTCTCTGTAGCCAGTGATTGAAAGTCAGGTAGAGGACACAAGCTATTGAACAGATCACTGGGGACTCTTCCAGGTTTGGGCTGTTAATAATCTTCAGAAGCAAAAGCTGAACATCCAAATAAAAGATTATGCCCTGAAACAATTTGTAAACTTGAAAACTGTCAGAGTATTTTTACCGGCTAACGTCTGTTTAAAAAAAAAAAATCTAGGTGTCTGGAATGCTAGTAATTATTCATTCAAAAAGGAGAAAGCAAAACATGAAAATGCCAGCAAGTCACCAATAAACTTATTTACAAAAAATACAGCATGTATTTACCAATGCTCTTGTCCTAATATACAAAGGCTTAGACAGCCCAGAGCCAGCAGCTAAAATTTATTTAATTAAAATCAGGCCTTACGTTTCGGGATTGTTTTCTTTTTGCTTTATAGTTAACATATCCCATGATTTGTTGAATCATGATGTGGGTCTTTATTATAACCCAACAGATCGCAGCACTCTAGGTTAATAATGGCACAATGAACAATTACCTTTTTTCTTTACCAGTATGGGGACCATAGGCTACTATGGAAATCAATGAATGTTTTCCCCATTGATTCACTGGAAGCAAGAGAAGTTCATGCCTCGGATAAAATGATTAAATTTTCATCAGTTATTGGCATGATTCACATAATATCCTAAAAAGAATTTTATTTCAGGATCAGTATCTCCTTTTTTTTTTTAAGGTGTTTCATTCTCACATTTATTTTTCTATAAAAGCTTCAAATTTGTCATATATATTATGCTGCTATAACAAACTTTTACCCTGTTGCAGAATAATCCATTTCAATAATGTTATACCCATAATGGGAAGATATCCATATTCACTCACCGCAGTGCCTCTTAGCAGTCGCAATTATAGTACATTGGCATAGTTCGATCTTCACATTGAAAAGGTTCCCAAGACTAGTTCAATGATTATTTAGAATTTTTAAATTGAAAAGGCCTAGACATAATGACAGATTTAAGGGTTAAAAACAAAAAATAAAAACTAAAGAAAAAATGTAGAACAAAAAGAAACAAGTCATGAATTTAGCAGCAATCTGAACAACACAGAAAAACTGAAGCCATTTATGTGTGTGTGTTTTAAATTTATTTTAAAGTTTTTTGCTTTTTAAAATGAACGCTGATGTTACTTTATTTCCTTTATTTATGTGACTTGACCTATGGAGACTTCATTTGTAAAAATAAATGCACTGGACTGTACATCACTCAGTATAAATGGGGTCCTGGACCATGAATAACCCATGACTGACCCAATACAAATAAATAATAATAATAGCAATTACACCTTCTGTAAGGATCAGCTATGTTAGAGGGTCAGGTGAGCATTAGGGTCAGGTAACGTAATGCCTTTGAAAAACATTATCTTCTGGGTGGTGAGGTGCATGGTGCAGAGTAGGTTCCTGATGCATCATTAAAAACATGTGGCAAACATCCTTCCCATGCAGTTATCCCACTGTGCAGGGGGCTTGAGATAATAATCATCGTAGAAGTTGGCTCTAGCTGGACCTCCTCTCACTTGCACTTCTTCTTATGCCTAATCTTGCTCAAGTGCAGAAGGAGAAGGTAGATTCCCCCCTTCTAGAGCAACCATACAGGCTAAGATATAATTTAGCATACAGGATCTTTTCCAAAGATGTAAAGACTCCCACTGCATACAGTGAACTTTGGATCAGGCCCATAATGAGTTGTCCTGGGCACCGAGTCATTTCTCTGCACATAACACAATGGAGTTCTGGTCCATGAGTATGTCTACACAGCCACTGAGAGCTGGATGGACATACGCACACTAAAATAGCAGGGTGGCCACCATGGTGCTGGCGGTGGCTCAGACTAGCTGTGCAAGTACAGTCTCATCTAATCCACATGGTACATACTTGGGCACCTAATCCAGAAATGCTGCCTATGCTGCCACAGCTGTTAACTTTTGTGGTATATAAGAGGCTCTTTTCAATGTGAACAGAGTCTTGCACTCTGGGAGGATGTAGCAAGAGAGACTTGGAGATCCTCTGGTGCAGATGAAGCTCCATGTACAATACAGTGGAAGCTGGCTGTTTCTATCCCCAAGACAGCAATTTGACTCAGTGTTATAGAATGAAAAATTTAAGAAAGCCCCAAGAGAAGAATTTTCTTATTTTATTCAAATGAAGCTTCCATCTGAAGGCACATATGCCACCATATGGGATCCATTTCAAGCATTCATTAGGAGAAGAAAAATTATTCTAGCATCATACAAGGAAGAAAAGAACAAGCACAGAGGATAATTACTTTAGAAACAGAAATAAAAGAACTTAAAACTAAATTTGCTAGGGAGAAGTCTATGAAAAATGGGAAAAAAACCAAAAAATTACTTGTAGGAAAGTCTGACTTCAACTATGCACTGATAAAGGAGAAGATGCACAGTTCTTCCTATGATAAGATTACTTTTAACCTGGGGAGAAACAGGTGAACTATTTTTCTAACCAGTACAGAAAATATGCAGTCTCGTATTTCAGCCATTCACCATCAACAAGAAGCTCTCTTCTGGAATTCAGGAATCACTTTCACATTATACTAAAAAGACATGCAATCTATAACTCCTGCCTCACAGCAAATTCAGAACTAGGATTTAATTCCTTTCTCCACAGCTATGCCACAACTGCTGCTACAAACCACTGGCTCCAGTGGTGTCTGTGGCTCCTTGATAGGCCATAGCATAGAATTATGAGTTTGTGGATCTGTGTAGTTTGTGCTGCTGGTTGAAAGAGTGCCCCATACAAGCTGTCTGTCCATATGTCAATTGTTCACCGACGATTTTCCAGTAGTCCATCCCACCTGGAAGCCCCCACAGAGAGAGACACACAACCCTGAACAGTTCTGCATACTGTGTATTGCACTATAGAGTCCCTCAAGAGAGCCCGGCCTACTCTCAGACGGAGAAACAATAGGTATTCTGTGTCTGGCCTTCTGAATGCTAGCAGAGGAGAGAAGGGCAGGATTTAGCCCTTAGAGAATGCACCGGTAACTGAATTCCTTCTAATCATACTGGGAAAGGCCTAATAGTGTTAGCCACTTGCATCAAGACAGCGAGTGAGATTCCTCTAGGCAGACTGAGACAGTGGTCAAAGAGACAACTCTTTGATGTCTAGAGTGCTTTGCAACAAAAGATAAAATGAGATCCACATCGCTGCATGTAAAGCAGATGGTGAAGGTTATGATAGCAGTTCATTCATATTGGGAACACTTGTTACAATGCATTATCATTTAAAGATGCACAGAGAGCTATCTAGCATTTGGTGACCCACCTACAGTATAAACAAGATAATTACCTGGTTCACCTGCTGGAGCAGGAAGATCGATTACAAAAACTAATTGGAGCCCTGTTTTAAGGAGATATGAGCTCACAGGGTTTTGTTATGGGTGCTTCTCCTCTTAACTCACCACAGAGAAAGCCATAGAACAACAGTGATTAGCCTTATTTCATTTTTATTGCTCCTCTGATTCAAAGTCCACAGAAAGTCAAAAGTGTAGCTAATTTACTTTACCAAGCCAGCATATGCAAGCTAATTTCTTTCCTTTACTAGATCGAAGTCTCTGCATGAGAATTAATGTCAAAAGAAAACAAAGAAAAAATATGCATTAATATGGACTATGAATGCATTGCATGGTAATGTGGCAAACCCATCCCAAGGATCATGCAGTGAGTTTTGTTGTTGAAATGGATGTTGGGGAGGAGCAACTTCAACTCTGAGTTATTTGCAGGTTAAGAAGGAGGTGTGAATTGGAATGAATTTCACAATTTATGCACTGGTGATTTTTATTTTCAATAAACAACAGCAATGCCTTCCTTACTGTTGCTACCAACAGCTTCTGGAGATAGTGTCCGAGGGCTTGGACTTTGCTAGGAGGTTCTGTTTGGAGGTCATGTGTAATCGGACAGGTGTCCATCGTTCCTTATCTCCCTCCTGTTAGCCCCTGTACTATCCAACTGCTCCATCAATTGCAACTCCTGTTTATCTTCCAGGATCTCAGAACGTAGCTGAGCACAGCTCCAGCAGCATAGCACTTCTGATTTTAGTTCATCAGAAAACTTCACATTTCCCAAATTTTGCCCAGTTCTAGTGGTAAAAAATGCAGGCATAAGCTCATGCACATAAATGAAGACTGATCACATGGGTAGAGATGACAAACAATGTGGAAGCAGCAGGTTCAGGGCTCTAAACTGCCTGAAGAATAAGGGGAGCAATGGCAGGGCAGAACTGTGTAGTTGGATAGTAAGACAGGCTTAAAGGTATGCCAGAGCCAGGGCTGCTATATGATATGGGGCAGACCTTGGTTTGTTTCAGAGCTCCTTTCTAGCTGGCACTGAGTGTTCCCTCGGAACCTGTGGGGATGTCATGGAGCAGACTAGGCCAAGGCTCCTAATATGCGTCCACTGGCCAGACAGTAAGCAGAATAGTGGGCTGAAGCTTAGTGAAGAGCGACCCAAGCCTCTATCCCTGACCTGGGCCAGCCATCAGTGATACACCTCTGATCCCCACTACTCACTGGCATGCCAGCTCCCCATCTCCTTCCAGGATGGGATAGGCCCACTAACCCCTATGAGCCAGTGTGGACTCAGTGGGGAGGTGGAAAATGGGATACTAACACAATTTCCACCCCAATTCCCCTCACCCCCCGCAAAATAAATGTTTTTTAAATGATGGCCCTAGCCAGAGCACCAACAGGGATCTCCGAATCCCTTCCAAAGGAAGCTTTGCATTGACCCTTGCTGTTCCTTGCACACAGCTCACCAAAGCACTAAGGCCAAGCTGCTTAGAGGCTGCAATGCCTAACTTATTAGAAGCCTAAGTTTCGTTTTCAAAAGTGACACTTAAATACTTCTAAAAAGCTGGAATTTATGCCTTAATTCAAATATTATATCCACAATGGAGTAAATATCTGCAAGATGGTCTGTATACCACAGTTCTAGTTCTTATATAATTGAAAACAACAGTAATGACAAAGAAAAAGAGACAAGAAAAAAGTCAACAAAAGTAATGCATCCTATCAGAGATACCTGGCAATGAGAACAAGCTGTGCTTGTATTTTATGGCTATTCACATTTGCTCCAGAAGAGCAAACAACTGTGACATTTTCTCTTTGCTCATGGCTCTGGGATCCAACAGCAAAGTCCAGACATGCCAGAGAAATACTTACGATTTACTTTGGCAGGATGATACTCAAAATTATTATTTAAAGAAAGAAATCTGGAAGTTATTGGATATATATTTGGAATGCAGGTTTATATTAGTGTCAAGAATTTTTGTAGTTATTCTTAATCAATCAGATAAAGGATAGTTTTTTGTCTAAGATGCTTAAACACACTAACCAATAATTAATTTCACTGATATAAGACAGCGACATCAGCTCTCAATAAAATGATTTGTATAGATCTAAAAGCAAGTGCTTTGGAGGAAAGACAGGGGTGATCATTATTTCAAAGCTCTTTTTATTTCCCACTAGTTTTAAGACTTGTGAAATTATTTATTTGACAATCTGAAAATAAAATTTGAGCTGTATTAGTATATAGACTGCTCAATAAAAGAGGAAAAAAGAAAGAGGATTAATAAATTACATGCTAGAAATAGGAAACAAGATTAGAGGTGACACTTTGGCAATGTCTTCTTCACGGCAAAGGAAAATATAAAACAAGATTAGTCAGAGGGGGACAAGGAGAGAGTGAATTGGTAGGAAAGATGAAATTGGAGAGAATGTGAGAAAGGACTGTGAAAAATGGAGGAGTTAATTAGGATAAAAGGTGCGATAAAAGTGACTACATACCAAAGAGGGACATTGCTACCAGAGGTAAAAAAAACACTCCATGAATCACAAAGTTGGAAGACAGGCTGGAGAATTATGTGAGGAGAGCAGTGAGAATGTATAATGGGAGGATGAGAAAAGAGGAGCAAGGTGAAAAAAGTACATATTATTAGTACAGCAGACGTAAGATGAGAACATTATTTCTCCCGTGTCCCTGCAAAGTTCTCATCTATACTTTATAACTATCTCCTTGTAGGTTGTGTTTTCAAATGAACTCTGGCTGTAATATTTACAAGTGCACAGGAAAGGGCATCTCCGGCTAATTCACAAATTTGGCTAAGAATCAGTTTCACCATTTGGGCCAGTTTGCTTGTGTATTTGTTTTCATGGTGCAACAAGACTACACGGTATTCTTCAGCAAATTTAAAAAATGCATACCAGGTTCGCTCTTCTTCTGCTCAACAAATCACTGAAATCTGTCTCTTTCTATTGCATTGAGGAGCCACAGCTTACCTTGTCAAACCACCTTCTCTTCCATTAACCTCTGGAAAGCCACAGAGATGTATTTCTTCCTCTACTGCTATTTCTACAAGACTTGAGAGGCCTTCAACACTGCCCTGACATAAGCCCTTTCCCCTTCACCTCCACTGCCCTGTCTTTTAGCCTTTTCTTTAGCATTCTCTCCATCAGCCATAAAGGCCCATTTTCCTTCAACTCCATTGCTGCTTTTGTCTCCTTTGAAACATAAGGTCTTTCCTCCTATCAGCCTCTCTTATAGTCTAATGCTACACGCTCTCTGTTTCATGTGGCTTGGTGGCTGAGGCAGACTTTTCAAGGGAGTAGAACAGAGGAAGAAAAAGATACAGAGAGAAGCCACTGAACATGCTGTGAGTGAGAGATTCACAAAAGTCACATGCAGCCTGGTTTGGCTGATGCCTGGTTTGCTCATTCCTTCATTGTGTCATCACATCCTCCATTCCTAGCATACTGGACAACAAAGGCGAGAGGGTGGACAAAGGGAGTGGAGTGAGTAGAAGTGAGGGGATTTGATCCTAATCCCATTAAAGTCAATGGGAGTCTTTCTATTAACTTCAATGGACTTTGAAGCAGATTTTTTTCTGGTGACATGAGCACAGTCTCCAGTCAGGGCTGAGATCCATGGATACTGCCACAATCCACTCAGGCTTGGACACTCATCTGGGAAACATCAATGGCTCTGCCATACTTTCAGTGAAAATGCCAGTAAATTACCAAATTCCTTTTTCTTCTGCTAAAAGGAGGGGGATAATTGCTTTTGGAGGAGGATGTAATCTGCACACACCACTGGCTGTCATAAACAAAATCCACATTTGCTAACAGATACCCCATAATAGAATCTGAGATGCAAGAGATTTTTTCCCCTACGCTGAACTGCGGTAATTCAGTGGTATCCATTGGCAAATGATTCCTTTTTGAACCACAGTTACTGTAATGATATTATATCCTTGTGTTGATCCAAAATTACACCAATTTCCCTGTAAAAGAAAGAGAAGTTAGTGTATAAAAAGAAAACCTTTCAATGTTCTAGAAGCAAAAATAATAGTATCCTGATAAAATACTATTTTATATATAATCATATCCATAATAAATAGTGAGATTCAGTCCCCAGTGAACACAATAGGAGTTTTCCATTTATGCTAATGGGCCAGAATGTCAACCAGTATGCTTAACTTAACATTTACTATATAATAAATACCATTATATTATTCTAATATATTAGCTATATATTAAATATAACTGTATTAGCAGTATATTAAAATTATTCATATTATAGACTTCTCTTTTAAAATGTTACTCCTTTATAGATTATTTATTTATAACGTGTATTTAATCAACATATTTGGGAAACATAATGAGATTTTTTTCTCTCCCAAAGTGGTTGACAATTCAGGTACAATTTTATTGTCTATTTCTCCCAAGGACAATTTTTAAAATGCATAAATTTCACATTTCAGAAATTGTAACCATATGAACAGATTTTAAATGATAAAATGTAATAAAAACAGGTTTTCATAAACACAACTACTGTGTTTCCCAGCCATATTTAGATTCCTTTATGTAAAGCAAAAGGTTAATTAAATATGTTGCTCCCAAGTGGCTTCTGTGGACAATATGCACACACATTCTTGTATAGTCCCACAAGGCTTTCTGCAGATGTCATTTACCTCTTGACCTGGATATTTTAAAGTGGTAAAAAGGGTCCAAAAGAATAGCAGAGGAAGATATATATTTAAACTAGACATTCACCAAACGCCAACTATTGTGAATGCTAACAGGTGTCTATTTTTTCCCTGACAGAAAATTGTAACTTCCAAAAAGCTGAGCTGCTATCAAATGAAAAACTGATAGCTATTAACATGCATAAAAATTATTATTTGTTAGTGATTATTTTGAATAGATCTTTAACTATAACTGTCATCCCACATTGATCAAAGGCAAGATTGAACAGCTGAATCCTGTAAAATGTTGCTTATGAAAGGCAATATTCCATCTATTGGATGAACAAATGAACGAGCAATTAAAAAATGTTATCGGGACAAAATACATGAAGGGTTAAGAAATGCTGATTGTATCACAGTGTGTTTGAATGTTTGATCTGTAGGTTAACATGCACTGCATGTACTTTAATATATTAATTTGATACTGGATGTGAGATTAGACCTGTTTTCAACAGAGGTGGCTAAATTTTTTCTTCTGGTTATATATTTTACTGATGTTTAGGTGTCTTACTAAATATTGCAATAACAGCTAAAAAGGTATTTGATGCACTGTTGCTTTAAGACTGTGAATCAAAAATCAGCGGTGCTACATTTTGAGAACAGCAACCTATTTAGAAAAGCTTGTGAAGAATGGAAATGAGAATGTCACGAAATGTACAAAAAATGCTGGGGGGAAAAAAAAAAGTAAATAAGATCATTGCCTGAAAAGCATTCTCTATGTTATTGGGAACCAAACAGGATTCAGAATGAAAGGTTATGAAAGGAGAAAGTTGGCAGAAACATTTGCTGATTTGAGGTAGTAACTTGATCAGATGATAATCAAAAACAAAAACTGAGGATATGAAAGTATAATTAACAATAGGAGTTTTCAATATATTGAATATAAATTCCTAAGAGGAAGGAATCAAGCTAGTTTGGCAGCGAAATAGATACACTATTTACACAGTATATAAAATAGAATAGGAAATATAAAGGCATCAACTGAATTCAACATGAGATCAAGAGATGATGGAGTAGCTAGTTCAACAGTAGTTCCTCTAGTTTATTTATGTTTGTGGGACTTAAAAGGGGAATCATAGAAATATTGAATATGAGCTTTAAAAATCATGGAAGAATGTGGAAAGCCTTGGGTGAAATTAAATGGGATGAAGGAAGGGGATACAGAAGAAAAATGAAGATTGTTTGCAGATGATAATGTATGCCCAAAGGGTTATATATAACATAACATCTAGCAATAAATAAAACAGCAATAAAACAGTCTGAGTACAAAAAGTAATCAAGGTTAAGCAATAGGCCTTTCTGAACTGGCACACAAGGAGTGTAATGAAGTTAAGAGAGTGTAACAATGATAAGAAAAGCAAGGGTGCTAGATGAAAGAAAAATTGCACCAGAGGTTATTTTGTCAAGTACATAAAGGGGAAAAAATGAAATCCAAAGAAGCTTTGCAAAAGATAACAGTGGTCATTTATTGACAAAGGTAGTAATCACTGATATAAAATTAAAAATGTTCTTCAGCTAATTCTTTGCAAAGGAACATAGGGGTCAGCAAAACAAAACAAAACTATCAGAGTATGCCAGACATCTATCAACAGGAATCAGTTTCACATCAGAGGAGATCAAGAGATAACTGCACCTGAAGATTGGCACAGCTTTAAAGTGAGCTGGGATCCATCCTAGAATACAAAACAAAATGACAGTGGGTCAGGTAAGCCTGCAGAAGATATGCAAGAGATAGAATTCTTTTAGAAAGGACTATAAGGAAAATAACATCTATATTCAAAAAGAGACTCGGGGTGAAATTCACAGAGGACTTCTGCAAGACCATTGAACTGTTTAAGCCCAGTGATGATGGCAAAAATGTAACACTGGGAAACTTCAATGTTCCATCCTAGGACCAGTTTTAATATATTTATTAATGACTCAGAAAAGAGAATGAACAATGAGGAAGAAAAATATGCAGCTGACATACAATTAGGTTACCCAAGACTAAAGAAGAGTGAGGAAATTTAGAATGATATAGAAAAGCTAGGTGAAAGGACGTCATAAAAGCAGATAAAATTCAGTGCTGAAGACGCAAGTTAGTGGGCATTGGGAAGAATAATTTGAACTTCTCATACATTGGTGGGTTCTAAATTAACTGTATTCAGCCGGGAAAAGGCATGCATGTACTTTTAACCAGCTCAGTGAAAACTTGTGCTTACTATACAGTGATGGGGAGGGAGGAGAAGAAGAACCCAAAATATTAAGCATGAAAGGCTAAATTCAGAAAAGGACCCAGATTAGATCCTCACTGCAAACTTACATCAGTACAACTGTGTCACCCCAGAGCGACAGTTACATCGACCTGTCTCCTGGTGCTGACAGCGCTATGTCAGTGGGAAGGCTTCTCCTATAGACATAGCTACCACCTCTCAAGGAGATGGATTAACTACAACGATGAGAGAAGTTGTCCCATCAGCATAGTAGCATCTTCACTAAAGAGATACTGAGAAGCAGCTGCACTGGTGCAGGTTTCAAATGTAGACCTGCCGTTAGGTGCCCAACCACCACTTTAGGGTGCCTAGACACCAGAATCAGGTCCCACTGGGGATTCACAAAGCCTCTGCTCAACTGCCACTGAATCTTGTAGACACCTGAACTAGTCAGTGCCTAAATATTTGTAGTAAATGTTTCCTAGGTGTCTAAGTTTTTGTCTCTGGATGTTCATACTGCATCCCCATGCTATGCTTCCAGATGCCTATGTCCCAGAATGATGCATGAGCCAAAGGGTGTTAGCTTAATTTGCCTGTGGGGACCAATCTAGTAAGTGTGCTCAGAGCTCGCCACCCAAATCGGGCCCCTATAGGTGAACTTATTAAAATGGTGGGAGGTGGAGCATGACCTCCCTCATAACTTTTAACCCAGTGGTTAGGGCACTCATCTGGGATGGGGGAGATCCCTGGTAAAAGACCTTCCTCCACCTGCTAGGGAGAATGGATTTGAACAGTGATCTGCTACCTTTCAGACCCATACCCTACTCACTGGACTACGGGATATTCTGATGTGGGGCTCCTTAGGTTTCTCCTATTGAAGCTGTTTCATTGTGGATAAACAATTTTAAGACATTGGATGAGAGCGAGAGAGAGAGAGCAAGTGCAAGGATGACTTTGTGCCCTCCACCATCCAGTCTCCCTGGCTCTATTGACTCTCTCTGAGAAAAGGTGAACTGAGCACTCGCCCTCAATTTGCACCTCCTATGAGCTATTTTTAGCCAGGAGCCACCTAGCAAGTTGGCTTTTATGAATCCCATTTCTGAGGTGCCTATCTCCATTCATTGTATCAGGAACTAAGGCACAAAACTTAGGCTTTGTGAATCCCAGTGATTTTCTAGGTCCTAGAAGTTAGACACGGCAATTCTCAGCCTCACCAGAGTTTCTTTGCAAATCTAGTCTTAAGGCTATAATAAGAAACAGCAGAGGTGCATGCAAGAGCTGTGTGTGTATATAAAGTTTAACCATATTTTTGTCAAACCTCATAAAATATAGTTCCAAGTTGGGGTGAATGTCTGAATATTTGGGTCAAATTTAATTTTTTCCCAGTCAGTTTACCTATTTTGGCAGAAATCAAGAAGGGTTAAAATCTCATGCTAGTTTCTTAAAGCTTCCCACTGCCACACCACAGCTATGCTGAACTATGCTGCCAAATTAAGAGATACATAGAGGTGATGATTTCACAGGAAGTCAAGATAATTACTCTAATACTGGATAGTGAAGTCATATTTGGAATAATATATACAGGTCTTCCATTTAAATTTAGAAAGGCTATTAATAGGCAACTACATTAAAACACTGCAAATGTGACACAGGGAAAAACTATGTTCAGCTGTGTAATTATTCCAAAAATTACTGGCCAAGTTCAGCCCTCGTATAAATAGCTGCAACTCCTCAGATGCATGAGTGAGTTCGGCTTCTTGGAGAAAGAGAAAAGGTGGACTTTGTCAAGGTGCACATCTGCAAAAGATGGATGATATATGGCTTTTTTTAGCTAATGTCTAAAATATGAGACGGGCGCACAGATTTAAGAAGCCCAGGATACAAAAGGAATTAGATTGTTAACGAGGAAGAGTGCATGGTGAAAACGAACACTGCACACTTATCACAGTACATCTTCATTGTCTTGTATTCATGCTGTATGAGCACTTGCCTACATGTTCTAAGATATCAGACACAAAGTGCCAGTGGCAGAGCATTTAGCTGTGCATCACCTGAGCCATGTGAATCTCTTGCAATTGATATTTAATCTTCTGCCACCCGGAGATCTTTTAAAAAACAAAATGAAGTCTTTTCTTTTCCAATGCTGCCATAGACATGGTTTTTGCACTATATTATGATTTGTCATATAACACTCTGGGATATTGTCCTACAGAGGACATGATATAAATATATTGTTAAAATGAAATACCTGTTCAGTGTGCCAATACCACTTTACAGAGCATGGCATTCTACACTGCTAACATACTTAAATATTTTATTTTGAGTTTTTCAACTTTTCTAATAAAAACAAAGAAGAAAAGAAGCAAACAAGGCTTGCATTGATTTAGGGCTTCAGGGAAAAGAATAAAACCATTCACTCTATTTTATAAATGTGAATATGCTTATAACATTGATCTAGACAATGTAGAGCAATGATAACCAGAATTTCCCTATCCTCCAGAGATTGCATGCAAATTATAAATCGTGGTTACAAAAGTATAATCAGGATGAACTATCATCAAATCCCATTTTCTACACATGCTATAATTCAAAAAAGAAGCTAGATACCTTGGAACTTAGAGTTTTGATGTTTTAATGAGTGCACTGTTTTTTTTTCAAGTGCAGTACATCCAATTAAATTTAGCATCCAGTCTGTAGCTTCCAAGAGATTGCAGTTCTCTCTTTTTTGCCACCATAAGAAGTATGGTTAGGAATCTATTTATCCTGTCACCAAGGTCAGTGCACTGAGCCAGTAAAAACCAGCTGACAGCTCAATATTAGTAGCATTCAGTATAGTCAAAATTGTGCGTCTATCATGCAGTGTGAACTTTTGAAACATAACCCTAGTTCATGCACATAATGTTTCATTTTCATGTATTGCATCTTTCATAACTGGGTGATGTTTTGTTCCACAGCTTGCTGGCCTTATGTCAGTCTATCTATACGGTCATTAAATATCATGAATTTATCTTCTCAGTAAAAATTTTTAGATTTAATATTTTATTTAATCATAGATTGTATATTTCTGGGTTGTTTGTTCAGCTATTTTGAACATTCTGTAGATATAATGAACACCCCATTTCTATTATAATCTTAACTGAAGCATAGGGTCATATTCTGATCTCCTATCCACTGGTGCAAACCACAGGTAACTTTGAACCATTGACTTCAGTGGAGTTATTCTACATTTACATCCATATAGAACAGAACAAAATTTTTCACCTACTGTACAATAGTCTACATTGTATTCTGTCTTTTCTTTCACTTTCAGAAGCTTTATATTGCTGTAACTACATCGTCTCCTGTGGAGTTATTTTGGATTTAGATTGGTGTCACTCTGGAATCAGGCCCTAAAGGCATAAACACATCAGTTCTAAATACAGGGACATTTCTGTATCTTCGTCTCCTTTCCTTTCCTTTCCTTTCTTTCATTGGGATTGCAGAAGAAAAAAAATAAAATAAAATAAAGCTATTGGCTTTGTTAGGCTGAGGGGGCAGGAAGATGTCAAAGTATCAATTTGGCTCAATAATGAAGAGGAGGGAGTGAAGAGTTTGGACAAATCTTTCTTGTTCTAAGAAAGAATATTTCACTATACAAAAGCCATGATAAAAAAGAAAGGAGTCATTGTGACATTTTTCCAATTTGAGGGACTAAAAAGGATGCAGTCCCAAGTCTCAAACTACAGATTTTTGTCTATGGAAAAAAGCAAATCAAAGAACAGAAATTATATCAGTTACCCTCACACACGCATTAGGATGTTACATGCTGTGCTTCACTTGGACTGGGAATCCCAACCATCAATGCCGATTCTGCAAGGTTCTCTGGGCGGACAGACCTGTGTATCTCTGCAGAGACATTAATGCAGTTCCATGTGGCTAGAAAATGTCACTCACAGCTTTCAGGGCCAGGGCCTAAATTCTTACAATGATAAGACCAGTTGTCCAATGGAAAGTGGCTGAGATTTCTATCTATCCTAAGTATTTATAGGACTATGTTATTCTATAGGCCTATACTATAGGACCCCTATGCCGTAGTACCTGAGCACCTCATGATCTTTAATACATTTATGCTCACAACACCCCTATGAGGTAGGGCAGAACTATTATCACCATTTTACAGATGGGGAATTGAGGCACAGAGAAGATGTGTGACTTGCCCCTGTTCATACAGGAAGTATATGGAAGAGCAGGGACTGAATTCAGGTCTCCCAGAGTACTAGGCTTGTGCTATTAGCACTGGATTTTCCTTCCTTTCTAGCTGTCTAGGGAATTTGGATAACAAATTACCATTAATTTCAACAGGAATTAGATATCTAAATCCTTTAAGCAAAAATCTTAGCCTGTGTTTCTCAAAGAGAAAATTACAGTTCCATGTGTCCCATCCCCATCCCTCAGTTTCTAGGTACAGGAGAAGAGAAAAGCATTCAATATTTTTTTTCTTCTTAAGTGAGCAGTACCTGCTTCTGGGTCCATGGCAAGTATTTGGGGATCCATGGTTTCATGAATGCCTGCAGAAATGTGTTAGTCTTTAAGATGCAACAGGACTCTCATTGTTTTTTTCAAAGGGATACCGTTACCATGAGTTTTCACCATTTAATTTTGGTTGTCATGTCTGACATCATACCGGGAAGGATAGGTTGGAAGGCTACGTCAGGAAGATTCAGTGGCTCAAAAACAATGACAATGATGTCCATATAATTACTTAAGAGTTATATTTCACTGTGCCTTTTGACTTGCTCTTGGCTTTGAGCAATGTGTGAGGAAATGATTTTTATTTTTGTAGAATAATTTTAGTTAAAACCATTTTGTTTTCATTTTCATCCATTTAAAAAAATGTTTCAGGTTTTCACTGAAAAATATTTTTGTTTTACTTTTTGGGGGGAGGGGAGAGGGAAGGGGATTGGTTTAGCTTCGTGCTGTTTCGCAGCCACCCAGCTTTGTCTTGTCCTTGTTTTTCCACATTAACAACTGGCAGACCCAACAGCACTTCCCCATTTATTTATGCCATTCCCATTATTGTAATATCTGAAGATAACACAATTTGAATGTATTCATCTTCACAAGATCCCTCTGAGGTAGGGCAATGCTATTGTCCTCATTTTACAGAGGACGAACTGAGGCACAGAGATTAAGTGATTTCTCCAAATTCACACAGGAAGTCTATGGCAGAGCTGGGACTTGATCCCAGTCTCCCAAATCTCAGCTTGTGCCCTAACCACTGGACAACTTTCTTCCTGTTTTCCATCCATGCTTTTTATTCCTTCTCTCCAACCCCCCATCTACCTCCATTGACTGGATTGTGTACCCCATCTGGTCTTCTCATTATCCAAAATCACCTGTACTGTCTTTGTGAAATCCCCAAAGACACACTATGCAGTAGATCCATACCTGTCATATATGCCTGTGACAGGGACAGCTGGCGGCTTAGAGGTCCTAGTGAACGAGGACTATGGAGAGAGAAAATTAATGTCCAGAGAGGTGTTTTAAACATAGTGTGGGGAGGGCTGGTTTTTTTCTCTTTTACTTTTAATTCCCAATAGAGTTGAACCTTATACTGTATTCTACTGAATGAGATGGATGTTTCTAATAGTGATTGTTGGAATTTAAAGATATTAGGTGTGATTCACTTCTTACATTAGAATAATTCCTTCCCTTTCAAGTAAATTTCTCCTTGCTTGCACTGCCGAAAGTGAGAAGAAAATCAGATCTTTACGTGAGAAAAGAGAGTTGGTTTATGGGGGGGCACGGTGTTTGTGTCCCGGGGGCCTTAATCCATAGGACTCATCAACCTGTTGTTTTAACCTCCACTTTTTTTACATGTACAAAGTTATTACTTTACCTAGTTCCCTTCAGCATTATATATTTTGAGTTGGGTCTGTGTTAAGAAATACAAAATGTATTGTTCATCAAGCCAGGTCCTTGTTGCATAAAGTTCAACATGACACACACAGAATTCCTTATTTATTTCATATAGAGAGTTAACAATCAGCCTTTGGTTTAGATGGAATAAATAATTCCATAACCACTTCTCATTTAATAGGGTTGGCTAGAGTCTGTCTTTTTTGTCCTCAGTTTATATATTTTTGTGTTGAGTGAACATAAAAGCATATTTTCTTGCCTGCTGAGTGTTCATTAAATCCAATTCCAAATCCTTGCAGCCATTAGAGCACTAGCTAGACTCTGATCTTGCTGGCATATTGATTTAATTGTATAAACATTCTTTTCTTCAAATAATAATAGTAAATATAATAACTGATCATTATACACAGTAGCCCTTCATCCAAACGCCTAATGCACTTGAAAAGATTTACAAGAAGGCAAAGAGAAAAACAACATGTAAGTGCTGCACTTGTTACTGAAATGTGGTTATCATTCCGCAGCAAGACTAAACAACTGTTGGGCAGAAAGAAAAAGAACTACAGGTGAATTTTAGGCAGGTAAAATGTATTACCCAACTGGAATTCATCCAGGACCCCAGAGCTTGCAGCAGGGCTATGAAAAAACTACCAGTTCCAATTTGCATCAGTGTCATAAAGCAAAATCAGGGGAAGAAGGAAGCACCACATTTTCCATCCCCTTTAATTCACCTAGTGTTTTGAGTCATACTCCGGAGAAGCCCCCATGCAAAATATACAACCTCTAGAACTTGGGGTAACCCTTTACCTAAAGCAGTTTTCTGAGAGAGGGGAGAAGCTATGATTCAACAGCCTTTCTTACCATTTTGAGGATATGCATCCGCCCCTTCACCACTGCACATACTTCACTATCCACAAACAGGGAAGTCTCTTCCTCTCTTCAACACTTCAAAAGCAATGTGATCGAAAAGGCTCTAATGAGAATTATTACTGCAGATATCATGCTGATGACCTCATTCTGAGACTTCATCAGCACCTAAATGTATTATGTATCGCAAACAATGTATTTTACGGGGCTTCTGCAATAAAACAGGATACTTCTTGCTTTGGGGGTCATCTTCTGCTCCTTATTCCTTTCTTTGTGACATAACATCATAACCACTGCCACAGCAACACCAGTGATGATGACACAAATGCCAGAGAGGGGATGATGACCTCAGGACCCAAATAAGCAACAAGAAACTATGAACTCAACACCAGAGAATCTAATTTTCACCAAATTGTCATTATTAAACTAAATGAGGAAGAGGAATACAAACTGTATATGAGCAGAACTGCCTATAAGAAGAGAAATATTCTATGTTTCCTCTGAGGCCTTTGAAATAATGGTCGTGTTTAAATTATAAGTAGATATTGTATATTTGAATTAGCAGCTCAGTTAAAATAACTACATTTGCCCTTCAGTAAAGAAGATTCTATCAATTTAAACTTATAAAATGAGAGAATAAAAAAGAGAGAGAAGATATGAGCACTCAGCACAAAATTGAGATGTTGAGAACAAAACAAATCAAGGAACCAGAAGATACAAAGAGAAGAAATTCTTTAAGTGCCAATATACAAATGCTAGGGGCCTGGGTAACAAACAAGAGGAACAAAACAAATCAAGGAACCAGAAGATACAAAGAGAAGAAATTCTTTAAGTGCCAATATACAAATGCTAGGGGCCTTGGTAACAAACAAGAGGAAAAATAGGAATGGCTATAACCTATTTAGAAAGGATTGAGTGGTTAAAAGAGGAGATGAATTGGCACTCTATGTCAAAAATGGCATTACCTGTTTCCAAGTAACTGATAACTTCAAATAAAATGATCCTGAATACTTAAGGATCAATGTCCTAACAGATGAAGCAAAAGATGGGGGTATCAAGCTAGGGCACATGATGATCAGTTCCTTATGAACCTATCTATAGTGTGTAGAAAAAAAGCTGCATGATCAAGTGGGGCTCCTATCTTAGTAAAATATGTTGGGGGTCTCAGGTTGCCATCACTAAAATATCCTTGGAATTTCTAAATATTATAGATGACAATCTTCTAACACAAGAAGTGTTCCAGCCAACATGGAGAAATTCCATATTAGACCTTGTCTTGACAGAAAAAGAGGAACAGATTGCAGAACTGAAAAATAATGGTAACATGGGTACAAGTGATCATGATTTGATCACATTTATAATATACAAACAAAATAAGGTCCAGACTAGTAATATATATCCTTGGTGTTTTAGAAAGGCATATTTCACAAAGTTGAAAACAATTAAACAAATCAGCTGTGAGGAAGAATTTAATCAGAAAAATGTAAATGATAATTGGGAATTCTTTAAGAAAACATTATTAGATTTCCCCCAAAGTCACAATCGCACAAAGGAGGAAGGAAGCTGTATTAGTTAAAAAGCTGACCTGGTTTAGAGGGGAAGTGAACCAAGCTATAAATAAGATAGATAGAAATTGGAAGGAAGGGGAAGTTAATAGTAATGAATATAAATCAGAAGCTAAGTATTGTAGAAAATTGATAAGGGAAGCAAAGGAGCAGAAGAAAAAATCTATGGTCAGCAGAGTTAAGCACAATAAAATAGATTTTTAAATTATACTAGGAAGAAAAATAATCCTAATAATGTATTGGTCCATTATTAGTAGAAAATTATAGAATTATCAATAATAATGCAAAAAAGGCAAAAGGGTTCAATACATATTTCTATTCTGTGTTTAGGAAAAAACAGATGTAGTCATATCATATGATAATGCTTTTTCCATTCCACTAGTACCTCAGGCTGATCTTAAACAACAGCTACTAAAGTTAGCCATTTTTAAATCAGCAGGTCCTGATAACTTGCACCCAAGTGTTTTAAAAGAGTGGTCCGAGGCGCTTGCTGGACTACAAATGTTGAATATTGGTGAAATTCCAGAAGACTTGAACAAAGATAATGTTATGATAATATTTCAAAAAGATAAACAGGATGATCCAGGTAATTGAAAACTAGAACAATATAAAATTAACATGACACACATTAAATGGATTAAAAACTGGCTCACCGGTTTTAAAATATAACTGTAAACGAGGACTCATCATCAATCAATCAGTGTGTTTCCAGTGTGGTCCCATAGGGTCAGCTTGGCCCTTGCTATTTAACATTTTTATCAGTGACCTGGAAGAAGACATAAAATCA
Source organism: Mesoclemmys tuberculata (assembly GCA_007922155.1). Lineage (NCBI taxonomy): Eukaryota > Metazoa > Chordata > Testudines > Chelidae > Mesoclemmys > Mesoclemmys tuberculata. The sequence continues at coordinate 19,208,383 of ML675631.1, forward strand.
TCATTGAGCAAGTTTGCTGATGACACAAAAACTGGGGGAGTGATAAATATTGAAGAGCCAGGTCACAGATAGAGTGATCTGGATCGCTGGGTGCGATGCAAGGCAGGCAAACAATATGTCTTTTAAAGTGGTGAAATTAAATATAGGATCAAAGAATGTAGGTCATATTTCCATGACTAGGGACCTGATTCTGTGAAGCAATGACTCAGAAAAAGATCTAGCACTTGTGGTGGATAGTCAGCTGGACATGAGATCCCAGTGTGATATTGTGTCCAAAGGAGCTAATGCAATCTTTGGATGCATAAATAGGGGAATCTCATAGAGGAGTACAAAGGATATTTAATCTCTATATTTGGCACTAGTATGACCACTGCTCATGGGACTGCAGGATTGTGTCTAGTTCTGGTGTCCACAGTTCAGTTCAAGAAGGATGTTGATAAATTGGAAAGGGTTCCAAAGGAGCCATAAGAGTGGTTAAAGGTTTAAAAAATGTGCCTTATTCTGATAGTCTTAAGGAGCTCAATCTATTTAGTTTAACAAAGAGAAGGGTAAGGGGTGATTTTTTTCACTGTCTTTAAATAAAAAATATTTAATAATAAGATATTCAGTCTAGCAGAGAAAGATATGACATGATTTGATGGTTGGAAGTTGAAGCTATACAAATTCCAACTTGAAATAAGGCATAATTTTTTAACAGCGAGAGTTACATTGGACAATTTACAGGGGTTGTGATGGATTCTCCATCACTGACAATTTGTAAATCAGAATTGGATGTTTTAGCAGATATATCCTAGAAGTTATTCTGGGCATGTTCTAGGGCCTGTGTTATATAGAAGGTCATATCAGCTGATCACAATGGTCTCTTCCAGCCATGGAATCTATGAATTTGGGACTATAACCCCCTGATTAGGTGACACAGTGTGAACCACATATTAAATAGGATAGTTCTATTAAAAGTTCATTTAAATTCTTCAATATGCCAGAATAATGTAAATAAATATGCTTTTTAAGTACCTAACATCGTGTATGTATAAGAGTATCCTAAATTACAGAACAACAGCAGTCTTTGTATAGCCATGGTGAATGTAGATACTCTATTATATCATATTAAAAGGCCCATTTTCAAAAACTTCTTTTACCCAGTAACCCCAAAAGAGTGAGCATAAAAGCAAAAAATAATTTCTGTACCAAATTTCCAGTGCCTAATATATTTAGATATATTTTTAAATACATTTTCTGCATACAATTATCTACAGTAATGAACACCATTATAATTTTGAATTGAATATCATAGTGCAGGATGGACTATATTTCAAAAGCAGTGCACCAAAAATGATAGTTTCAAACCTACCACAAGTAACTTTGTTCCCGTATTTCCTGCCAGGGTATCTTCAGTTTCCCACTGCCGCAACATTGCCCTCAAATCATCATTCACCTTTTTTCCAGACTTATGGTAAACACTGCTTGTTAATTTCTTGGTTTAGTATTTGAAATACCCTCCTTTCTGATCTTCCTGAATCCCTACTCTGCCAAATTCAGGGAGGTCAGTGCAATGAATCCAAAGGAAAAGAACAAAACTACTTCTTTTTCCATTGGCTCTATCCATCAGTGAATCCTATGCAAAGCTGCTGTTTGGTGTTTGGAGCTCTCAATGGCCCTGTCATCTTCTCATCTTTCCTGAGCTCACATCTAGCCTTCTGAGGCTAGGGAGAGATGTGAGCAGCCTTTCCTACCAATCTGAGGACTTGAATCTGCCGTTTCCACTTCCTAACTTTGCTCTTCTGAAGACCACAACTGGTTGCATGTCAGGGTAAAAGTTAAGAAAAGTCATCAGAAAAAAACCAAAAAGTCATAATTTTAGTTTAAAATCATCCAGATGTGATGGCATACCCTATTCTAATCAATATTGATTGTTTGTCAGGAAAGTACTCTGAATAATCAAACACCTATACTTTGTTTCTACAATTAAAAAACAAGTTTAACACCATTTTAAACCACCATTTTCAACAATGTATGGGACGTATATGTCTTGACGCTGATGCAGCACAGTGCTGTGAGATGTGGGAAGCCTCAATGTCTGTTAAAAGCAGCGGGAGTTGAGGCGCTTAATACCTCTTAGGATAAGCCCTGTGTAGATACAAACATGCAAAAACCAGAGTGAATGAATGTTATGGCTAGGATGAAAATGTGGTTATTTTTAATGGAGAAAATTTTACAGCACAGAAACCAAGAGTATGAGAAACACACAGCATCAGTTATGTCTCTTCACAATTGGTGATTACTCTTTCACTTGTCTTGACTCATATTGTCGGATCAGTCACACTCCGCATCCTTCTCTGAGAATTTCTAGCCACTTAACGACCTCTTTGCAAACCCTTCCCTTAAAAGATTCCTTTTATCTTCAGTTTACTATTGACTGTCTCTAAAGTGTTTTGTGCTACTGTACATTAAAGATGGCTTATAAAAATACAATTTATTTTACTGCATCATAAAAAACCTCTTATTTCCATGACACATCTGTATCATTCTCACAGTCCCATGGGAAGTATCGATGTAATGGCATGAAATTTGTTACACTTTATTCGTGAACACTTTTACAGTTGCCAATTTAGCTCATAACCACACGTTAAAGGGGTGAGCTTTTTGAAACATGGCAAGCATCATGCTTCAGTCAGTTATCCATCAATTCACAAAATGATTGCAAATGTTAGGATTCATTGCTAAATAAAAAAGTACTCCGAGATATCCCAAATGTGTTAAAAGGCTGGTACACATGTACATCTGTGCATAATACCAGCAGTGTTATAGAACTAACTAGAATTACTGGATAATATATTGGGTGAAAGAGAAATGGAAAGGCAAGTGTTCATATCTGAGGAAGGCCCATGAACTTGCCTCCATTAGGAAATTAGATCATGTTAGAACATGACTTTAACAAGTTGTGTAAAATAACTTGATGTTGCCCATGATTTTGCAGGACAGTACAAGTTATGTGTAAAAATTGGATTATGTTAAATACAACTTGCCTTTGTTCACACTGACTGTAAAGTTTTGGTCTACATCTACTCTTCAGGGTTAAGAAGACTCCTCAAGGTCATGTTCTAACTTGATGTAATTTTCTAGGGAAGATTAGCTCTTAGTGGGAGAGAAGAGGGTACACAGGATCTATGAGAGGAATTTTGCTCCTCTCGCAAGCAGAATATCTTCAGATCTTAGGGAAAAGGTAGGGAGTACAGTTACAGAACAACCTGAGGTCAGTTCTGCTGGTTACTATGTACCACTCTCTGTCTCACCCTTTGAATAGTTTAGCATTGCTTTAGCCCACAAGCCATGTGAGAGAAAATAGGGAATGGTCCTTGTTCCCTTTCTCCCACTTTACTTACACACCTGCTTATGGCCTGGCATAAATCGTGCCCTTTCTCTCCACTTATTTACACATCTGCTTACCTGCTTATAGTCTGGCACAATGTGTCAAGCTTTACCCAAGCGGTTATACTATTTAAATTCCTGTGAATGCAGGAATATAATGTGATTTGTAGAACGGGTTGAAAATTTCTCATCAAAATATACTTTTAACAAAAAATAAAGGCCTTTTCATCAAACTTATTTGCACAAAAATTAATTTTCCACAAAACTATTTTTTGTAAACGGAATCTGAAAACCAATTTATTTAATGAAAACCCAATTTCCCCACCTTACCCACTGAAAGCTAGAACTGGTTGAAAAATGCCAATTATTTTTGTGGGAAATTTTAAAAATTGTATTTTCATTGATATTTCTCAGAAAAAAATCAGTTTTCAGAAACCATTATTGGTTAAAACACTTGTTTTCCTATCCATTTTTTTTTGTGGGGGGAAATTTCTGTTAAAACATTTTTCTTCTTTAACTCCCAGAAAATAAAAAAAGGTATTTTTAACCAGTGAATTGAAATTATGGCATCCTTCCCATTTTGAAAGAGGGCATTAAAAAGATACATTTTATATAGCTATATCTTGCTCTTCATAAGCTAGTGATCACCCTGAGATTCCTAATACCAGAAATAAAAGTTGAGAAGCAAACTACATCCCCATTATTACAATGGTCTGTACAAACAACATGCATTCCGTAAATGGATTATCATCTTGTCCTTCAATGCTCAGTTGGTTTCCCTTAGTAAAAAAATTTAATAGATAATTTTACAGATGAATAACATTTGACCTTGGAACTGCTCATTGAAATCAATGAGGCAAGTTCGCTTTTATTCAGCATCTATGGACTAAAAAGGCACTTTATGTAATTCAAAACAGGAGACGATGTAGCTATAGGAAACATTGCTTCCGTGAAACAGGAGAGAGCCTGACTGTCCCTGAATACTGCACTGTGGTTATTAGTGGTTTGGTAAGACCTGAGTCCTGACTGCTAAATAAATGTTATATTTTATCGCATTGAAACCCAAATGGGAACCCGGAATGTCACAATGAGATTTGGGATATGGAGTTGCAGTATTCTTGAGAGTGTCTGATCACTGCAAAAGGACTTCTAGGTATTTTCTCCTGAAAAATGTTACTGAGCATCTGAGTCATGAAGCCCAGGAGGTGTTAATCGTCATAGCTCTATTAAAACGAATGGCACTATGCTGATTTACAGAGGTTGAGAATCTGACCCCACTGTCTAAAGCTACACCACAAGATCTACTGGCAAAGCTTGCCAGGGCACAAAACTTAAATCCAAACCTTGGGATGACTCAGATCTGAATCCTTAGAACCAATCTCAGACCTACACTTTAAGTTCTGGAGCAGATCCCAGACTGGAAGGCATCTGTTCCAGTTCAAACACCACCAGAGTTTCATGGAAAGACTTGAGCCTAGAAAGGGCATGATCAAAATTAGGCTAGGTGCCAAAACAATAAATTCCAGGGCACCTTACACTGGCAAATTTCCTATCGAGCCATATAGGCAGTCTCTCTCTTATGGCAGATTCCTTTGGTACCACTGCCTGCTGTTTCTCCACTTGCAAAACTGCCCCTGCAAGTGCAATAGGGTGTAAACTGCTTAATATGTAAATAGCCTGCTATCTATATTCTGCTACTCAGGTGGCTTTGTGGGTAAGACTGAGCAGAAAAGATCAGTTTTACAAATCACTTAGACAAAATGAATCTGTTAGTGTGGTGAGCTAAGAGAATACATCTCATGAACTTTGCTCAGTGAGATGTTCATAGACTGATTATGATCAGCTCTATGCAGCCAATTTTCACCAAAAACTTAAATAGCCTGTGAACTTATTGGGTTAGTACTTACACCGATGCAAATCTGCATATCTGCTGGCAAGCTAGTATGTCAAGAGAGTGTATTAGGCGAGTAGGCATGTCTAAATTCCCATCAGAGTATTTGGGGGCAACTGCAATTTACACAAGTTAGCTAGTGCAATATACACTGCTTGTGAAACAAGAAATTGGCTCTACATAAATATTAAACCTCTCATTCAGTCTCTTTTGCAAAACACACATTTAATGTAGCCAATTCAATTAATCTTTTTTTTTCTCTATCTTCTTTCTTTTGTCCAAGGAATTTATAGATTTTTTTTTCTTTTTTGTCCTTCATAGGCTAATCACACTTGCAGCTATAAGTGTTGTCCATTCACAGACATATAATTATCTTAAGTTCTGACATGAATGACACTCCTGATATTGGCTAACTAAGGTTATTTATGGCAGTTCTCTGCATGTCAGTGGAAGCACAATTTATGCATCAGAAAAGCTTCATAACAATGTGTCCAAAGACAGAAGAAAATATGAATGATCAGTGCTAAATGTCAGCTGCCCCTTTGTCCTTACTTTAAAAAGGTAATATGTGAATTTTACTTGTGTTAACAGGCTGGAAAGACCACAGCAGTTTTCAAAAACTATAACAAGAGGTGGCAAATTATTTTTATGTTCCCCATGAGGGAAAAACACCATAAATAAACAAACATTTGATGAGTACAACCTGGGATCTCTTTAAAATCAATAAAGGCTGCTACTCCACTTTGTGTATTGTTTTATAAATGTATTGTTTTATAATGTAGAACAATTACCTAAAACATTACATAAATTACAAATTAATTTATGGTAGGTATTATACACTGAATCCATTTTACAGAAAAAAACTCACTTGAGCATAAAAGTCAATTTCATTGCTATTTTTCAAAACTAGGATTGGATTTTTGCATTTTGTATCGTATTCAAAAATGTAATATGATATATAACTCAGAGGGACATTCATATGTGCTCAGAAAATAATATGAGTCGTGGGAAATACCTTTTGTACCATAAAAAGAAAATTACTAAATGAGAAAAAAGATTTTAAAAGGATCTCTTAGAGAAAAAAAGAATAATTTCATCACAAAATTGAACTGCTACTTTATTGTACCTCTTATTGTTGCTGTCCCAAGTGGCTTTTTCTTTTATGTAACCATTTTGTAATATTCCCCTGCTTTTGCTCTTTTAAAGGACTGTGTGTAATGCAATGTTTTTACAAGAAAGAGTGCTAAGAGGAAAAATAGGTGTAAACATTTTAAAAAGAAAGTTGTAAAAAGAATTCCACTCCCTGTTTTCATGCGGCAGTTTTCTTTTGCCTTTACATTGGACCAGAAAACCAGTTGGTTTGCTAAGGCACAATCAAAGCTACTAGAAATAGTTATATAGCCAGGTAGCACTTATTCACTATTTTTCAGTAACCTTTATAATGCCATTCTCATCTTAGGGTCTGATCCAAAGCCCAATGAATTCCCATCACATTTAGCAGGTTTTGGATTAGGTCTGTAGTCAATTCTTTCACACAACAGTTTGTCTTATTCCAGTTTTTAATTAAAGTAATGAGTAGATGAGTTACACCTGCTTTCAGGTTTCATTTTGGAAATTGCACATAGCTCAAATTATTTGCTCAGGCAGTTTAAAAAACCCAGGTATTGAAGATTAACATCTGGCACCTTTATAATGAGCGTCTGTGATGCAAGACTGGACACAAATGTAAGCTGTGACCTTCCACTAGAGTATTAGCTGCCAGAAACGCATTACTGTTTCAGGATGAATTAAAAATTCTCTTTAATTAAGAGCTACATGTTCAGAGAAAGTTAGTGAAAGATGTCTCTGAGCAAAGTAAGAAAAATACATATTCATATTTCTATACAGCAATCAAGATGTTGATGTTAATATTAGAGCAATAACTTTAATTGTATTTCAGCAAACGAATGGCAATTAAGAAACAAATTATCTCAGAGAAGCATGTCTTCTGCACAGCTTTGCCCTGAAGCCAAGCCAAAAGCTAAACTAACTTCTTGAATTTTAATGCAGGAGATAAATAGACACACCTCTGGAATTATTCAAAATAGAAATACCTTAAACGGTTTAAAGTTACTATGAGACATATATATAAAAGCTGCCTTTCCTCAGTAAGTGGATTCTTTTTTGCCATGATAAATATCATCATGCCAGGGAAAAGTATTTTATTCCATACCCGAGAGAAGAAGAAAACATAACAGATGCTGGACACACCGATTAAAGAGCAGACATATGTTTTTTAATGTTTTTGTAGAGGGTGCAGGACAGAAGATGCAAGGAGTCTTCTGCATCGCCTTTCAACACTCCCTGAGGACCAGCCACTGTTACAGCCACTGTACTCTCAAAGAGACTGCTTTTTACTAATATCCCTCAAAAAAAATCTACACAATCAGTGGAGCAAGGCAGAGGGGTGATGCTGCCCACTCCACCCCTAAAACCAGCAGCACTAGGAACTCTGATAGTTCCTTGCACCCTTTGTCTTGTACACATGCACAAAGGCCAGGCAGCATCTGGCCAAATGTACAATACCTGCCCTGGCTCTTTCTAGACTGTAATTTTCATCTCTCTCTATTCAAGGCTGTACCTATGACAGCAAGTGTTAGTCTCAATATTTACACCATTGTAACTAAGACTAGATTGCTCCAGCACTTCCAGTTTTCAAGTCCTACATGTTTATCTCTTCCAGTTAAGACATTGCCTACAATTATGAATAAATGTGTGTAGTGGAAGAGAGGCCATTAATGATCTCCTGTCCCCACCATTCCAGCTCTGTTCTTCTGTCAGGCAGAAATCCCAATAACTCATCATCTGCTTAATCCACAGTGTGGATTTTTTCCCCCGATGAGACTGGGGGTTGACCATTTGTGCTCTGCCAAGATACCAGTGATAAACAGATGCCTTTGGGCTTCCAGGCTTTCCCTTACAGTACAGAAAATTCACAAAAGCTCCTGATCAAGCTTGACTGGCTTTAATGATGCTATAAATTAATCCAACAGAATTCAAAACAGAGCATGCACATTTTCAACTACCAAGTCATGCATTAATTGTAAAATAATGGACTGTAATTACGGTCTTGATCCACCAAGACCTCCACACACAGACTTCATCTAAAGAATCTCAGTGGGAGTTTCATATAGGAGCTGTGATTCCATAGTCCATCTCTATTCTTTAGAGCACTTAAGCACATGTTTAATTTTAGGAACTTGCTCAATTCTCATTTAGCTGTCTGATGGGGCTCAGAATTTGCCTGAAGTTGAACATATGTTTTAGTGCTTTCCTGAACTGGGGCTAGGGAGAATTTTTTAGTTATGCCTGAACTCTGTTTAAGAATCTTCATGGTACTTTACAATCAACTAGTATCATTTCTGTTATACAGGAAATTAGATGATCGCAAAAGTTCCTTCTGGTCTTGAAACCTATGACTCCAGTTGAAAATTATCAGAAAGACACCGCGAGAAAGAAAGAGGGCCAGTTCTCATGATACAGCTAATTTGTATGGAACTAATATTGAGCTCCTTACAGGTGCAGGACACCCCCTTCATTTCAATGAGAGGTTTCATTTACTGCTTTTTTCCTTATGGAATTGAGGCTGCATCATTAATGTTCAGATTTTTAAACAGTGGTGACTCATGGGTTCACTTGGATGCTAAACATACATACGTGTGATATAAGTCCAACCCGTGATTTTCAATTGGTATAGAAAAATAAACTAGTTTCCCTATGCAGTGACTATTTAATATTTCTATGGTATATTAAATAAAATATTATCAGAGAATAAAACATACAGAACTAACTTTCAGAAAAATATTTAGTGGTGAACTGGTCTGGTACAGAACAGTAAACTTGCTAAATTGGCTAGAGCCACCTTTGCATTATTCAGTAAATCAAAGGCTCTTTGCACGGATAGCTTTGTTGTGATGTGGCATTTTTGCATAATAAAAACCCAACAAACCTCTAAAATGCTGAATATTTCAAAATACATATCTAATTGTTACTCCTTCCCATCCTTTGAAATCAGGGTAATTTGAAATCTGTACACTTTCTATACATCTATTTTTGATTTTTTATTCTAGCGCTGATTATAATTATTGCTTCTTTTTATAGCATGATATTTATCTTGATAAGTGGTTATAGGATTGCGCCTACATCCCTCCTGCACACAGAATTCTCATTGACTTCGCTAGAAGCATTGCGTTTGTAAGCCATGCAGGATCTGGAGCCTGGGATAATTTGGGATAGCTTTGTGTCTGAGACACTTCCCATTATTGCTATCCAAAACTGGTACAAGTGTGAGTTTTAACTAGATCTAGTTGAAGTTTTTGTTTGGAGCAAAGGGCCAGATCCGCAGCTGGTGGAAATGAACATAACCCCATTGAAGTAAACGAAGCTACACTGACTTACACCAGGGAATGAGCTGGCCCTATGTTTATTATTCCAATAGCTTTTTTGGGTTAGGAAATCACTTGTGAATCAAACCTGATTTCTGTGAATATTTTTCTATGTGTCATGAGGCTTCCCAGTACGGCTCTATCCTTCAGTACTAAAGAGAAAAGAGTAGGTAGGACTCACTCACCCTGCACATTGGAGCATCGATCTTTGCTCTGAACAAAGAGTAGTCTGATTCCATGCTTCAAAATGCTCTCTGGTACTTTCCCCAGATCGTCTTTGCCTCCCTGGTTACTTGAAATCTCTGCCTCTTAAGGAGCAGGCCCTGAGATCGTTGTCAGGCTACAAAATATAATACCAGCTTTGGAATTTTTTCAGTCTTCTGAACAGAAACGTTACCTGTTTTGTCAGGGTTTAAAAACAAACTACAGATGCTGAATCTTTCCTCCTTAAGAGCAAACTGACGTTTCTGAACTCTTCTCTGTGAAGGGTGAGCTGAACAGTGTCTCACCAAACAGTCTCAGAAGCAAAGTGGAATTTTAATTGTTTGTAGTGGTTCCCTGATCAGAAGCAGACCTCCCTCGAACAAGTCATACTGAACTGCTCAGGGTGGCTCTACCTGAGGTATGGAGAGTAAATAAACGGAGCTGCTCAGCCAATCCTAGAAGTCACCTACCAACTAACTTCTTTCAGATAAAAGTTCCAGGCTGGGTTTCAGGGAGGCAAGTAAGCCCAAACTGCTTCTGAACTCTGGTAACCTTACCTTTCCAGGATTTTCATGTGGCCAAATGCCTTATCTTCCAGAGTCCTGAAGGTGGAATATACCACCACACAAATATCTGACAAATACTTCTGATGACTTATTTGCAGGCAGTTGGTTATTGTGAGTTATTTGCTTTGTGTATTTGTGTCATTGATCATTTTAGTCATGGGATATTGACTTTGTTTCCCAATTTCATGAATGATATTTTAAGAACTCGCCAACAAAGAAATAGCATACTTCGCAATACAGATTTGAATACAAATAAATGTTCATGCAAAAATGTGGAACAACGTTTGCTTCAAACATTTACACAAACACTCAGAGGTTGTCTGCATATCCAAAATAATGAACGTCATGACTGCATGCATCATCTAGACATCGTATATATGAATGCATCTTCAAATCAGGAGTGTTTAGCTTCCATGTTTTATTACTAGCTCTCGCTATTGTTTTTATGTGCCCTTTAAATGGTGGATCAATAAGTCTTACCAACAATCATATCTGTTGAATATTTTATGTTGTATGAAATTTAAACTTAAAGCTTGAAAACCATACCGATTCCTATTGTTCTCAGTTGTGTTTTCAAAATGGGACTTGATTAGGTCCAACCAAAAATTTGGATGCCAGTTTTGCAGTAGTACCATGCTTTAAAATGCACTCTTGAAACTAACTTCTTAAATATTTTCACCTCCCTGCAAAAAAAAGCTGCAGAAGGGCAATCCAAAATGCTTCTGGATTAAAATATATGAAGGGCAGCCTCTCCCTTCACCATCTATGGTAATTGCATACATATTGAGCATCACAGCAATTCCAGGAACTGCTCAAGCATATTATAAGTAGAAATTCAATGAGTTGTAACCTCTTTGCTTTCACTGATATTTTTTTTTAAATTGTTGGTCAGCTGCAACTCATCCAGTATTTTTCTGTCCTTGAATTTGTGACTAAAGTGGTCATAAGATTTAACAGACAGGAGCTAAAATCCTGTAACTATTTCAAATGTCAGTGATATTGTGAGTAAAATCTTTGATAAAAATAATTCATTATTAGATGTAATAATGTCATGTGTAACCAGACTGAGGTAAAAAAACCCTCATCTTGGATGAATTCCTTCAGTACATGTATTGAACAATGATGCTTTTAAACCATCTAATATAAAGTACTTTGTTGGTTTCCATGAATTGTAGAATTCTATTGGATGGTTCAAAAATCCTTAGAAAGATTATCATTCTCCATTCAGTTTTATGGAGTTTTAGCACAATTTCCAAGAAGCCTACTATATGCCTATAGAAGTCTGATAACATTTATACATTTATAACACTTATAGCATTCTTGTATAAAGATCATGGCCTATCTTGTGTTTCCTTATTTTTAAAAGCCTTTCAAAACAAATCCCTCCTATGTAGCATTTGTACACAGTGTCACATTGACAGTCTTTTAGGTTACTGAGCCACAGAAGAACAGGTACAAAATGTGCAAAAGTCAAGCCTAGTGTATCAATCCTGAACTGGAGGGAACCATTTCAGCGAGAAGAGGGAACGGGGATAGTTGTTTCTCCATGACAAGTCCATCGTTAACTTCTGTGCAGAGATTTCAGGACAAAATTCAGGACAAACAATGGGCTAACTTTATTTTAAAGGAAAGATCATTTTGTCTTGTGCCAGTTAAATATATAATGCAGAGAAACACAATAGTAGAGCAGAAGAAAATGCAACAGCTATCCCTCTCTTCTGGCGAGTTTCCAAAAGCTATTGTCTATAACTGTTGTGTTAGAACTTCAGTTGACGTAAAATGGTTCAGCTCTGCTGAAGTCAGTAGATCTATGCTGATTTACATCAGGGGGAGAATTGGCCCAATTCTCTTATGTTATTCTGATGATTTAAAATTATGTATAGATTTCATACATTTGCATACAATATTGCAACAAAGCTGGGTCTTATGATTTATAAATCACAGCTTTTTTCCTCTTTGTGGGAATAGAAGAAACTGATGGGCAATCGCATCGCAATCTTATTTCATAGGAGAGTGAACAGCACTGCCACCCTACCAGTTCTCAATTAGATGATTCCCAACTTTTAATTAAATGATCTTCAGTGAATTTACTAAAAGAACAAAAGGCAGGGGGGGAGGGAGGGGAAGATAAATGTGCAACTAGAATCAACGTTGTTTAATTACAGACATCACCATATATGTTGCCTTCATAATATCTATCAATACAGTGCTGCTTTAAAGTGAAAATGAGTTATTTCCTTCAAGGCTAATTAATTAATAATTTCATTCTTATAAGAGATTGATTATTTCATCCTAATTTTTACTGGGAAAGTTCAACTTCTTAATATGAGACTAAAGACAAGTAAGAACTAGCATTAATTAACTTCTGTCCAAAAGGCATGTGACACCCAAAAGAAGGAAATTTAATGATCTAGCAATTTCTAGGCAGGTATAGGCACTGCCTCTCATGTGAAGGCTCATTACTGTCGCTCCTTTGTATGCATATTATTAAAAATTCTACTACTCTGACAGCTATTTGGTGGCCTATGTAAAATGACTTGATGGTCTCACTCCATTTCCTGGTGCTAAGGGTGTCAACATCAAAAAAAGACTGTCACGGTTGTCGTTATTTGACACCCATGTTAGCAGTCTGAGAGACCAAAGATTTAATGGGCACAGAAAATGAATGCACCCATTGTCCCCAGAGACACTGCAGTAATACATGCTTTTTACCTGTTCTGTGGGGGAAAAAACAGATGACTGATCTTCAGTGTCATCAGTCCAGCACCTTTCATAAGCATGCATTCACTATCTAGAGAGAGTGCACATCTGCCACTTTGGCTAGAAACCCATTCTGTCTCAGTGGCAAAATAAAGAGAGCAATTAGAAATAAAAGAACAATACATAATAAATGGGGGGAATATATATATATATATATATATAGCATATATATATATATAGAATATATATAGCATTCAACATAAATTAGAAGTTATGAAGTAAAGAAATTTGATAAAGGAAGCTAAGTACATCAAGGAAAAATCCACGTATCTGACATTGGTGAAATTCCTTTACTACTTTTCCCAGGTCATCATCCATGTTTGGCCATCATATATAGCTCAGAGCCAAGGATTTCATGTGTGAAATGCCAGGGTATGCTTCATGTAACTTTGTCAGGACTTGATCTCATCCTTGTGGAGCAATAAGGACTCTTGTGTCCCACAACATACATCCATTCTCTATGTTCTATGAACTCCTCTGCCTAAATGAGTAGAACTCTTCTCCCATACTCAGATTTGGCCAGCCCTGCAGCATGTGCTGCTGCAACTGTGACAGGCTGAGATCCCGTGGAGTCTAGGTCCTTATTTGGTAAGCCTTTACTGGTATACAGTCTGCGTATTCCAGGAGTAACACAATCTCTCTTGGAAGCTCCAGATTGTTCTGCTAACAGCAATCTACCAAGGGCACGTGTGTTGGCATGCTCATGCCCTGCCATATAGACTATCCTATAAGCAGCTGAGGTCAAAGCTCCACGCTATTGCCGAGCAGCTGCCAATGGCCAGCAGACCCTTGTTTTCACTGAAGAGTCCTGCAAGTGATATGTGACAGAATGGAACAAGGCTTTCCATACACATATTGATAGCATTTTTTATTCCAAACACACCAACTAGACTTTCTTTCTGTAACTGAGAATATCCCATTCAGCTTTAATCAATGATGTGGAGACATATGAAATTGGCCATTCACTCCCTCACGGTATGTGACAAAACTGCCCCTAAACCATATGATGAAGCATCACATGATATTATTTCTTTGCCTGAGTCACCATGAACAAGGAGCTCTGAAGATCTGTTCACTTTCCCCTATACCAGGTGGTTTCCTTCATCAGGAGTTGATACAAGAGCTCCAAATGGGCTGAAACATTTGGGAGAAACCCGCGATAATAATTTCATTCACCTAAATATGCTCATAGCTCAGCTGTGAACTGAAGGGTTGGGCCCGTTCAACTGTCATGGTCTTGCCTGCCACAGGGTGAATCCCCTCCTCTATCCTGTATCCTAGGTACACCACTTCTGGTTTCATAAAAAAAGCCAACATTTACTTTGTATTAAGCAAAGCACTGCTGCTTCCAACCTGTAAAGGATCTTAGCCAGCGCTGTCAGCTGTTCAGCCTCACTTCTGCCTGCGATGACACTGTCATCGGTCCTCCCTACAATACAAGGATATCTTTCAACAAGTTTCCCATGACTCCCGGGAAGATTCCAGGTGCTGACGATATTCCGTGTTCCATATGGCAATTGATTGTATTGCAATAAGCTTTTGTGAGTATGTATAGTGGTAAATGTATTGCAGTCCCCCTCCAGCCTCCCCTGTGCTGGCACACCTGCGACCTCTTGCATTCACTAGTGGGCTTAGTCCTACTTTACTCTGCTGTTACATATATTCACTGATCACAGTTGCTGAATTCCCAGCATCTGCTTATCTTTGTACTGATTGATGGTTGAACTCTATCCTTCCTTCAGAGAGTCCCACTTTCTGTAGCTCCCCTTCCTGGTTTTCCTCCCCCTGAAGGCAAAAAGCCCTCTGCTGCCTTCCTGTTCCTCTGTTCTTTTGGGGTCACTCTCTTGAACTTGAGATGCTCTTTGGTAGCCTCCTCGGTGCTTTCTGGCTAAGTGTCCAATCTTGAGGCATTTATGACACCGGGCCATTTTAAATTTACAAAAGGATGCAGGATTATGTCTTCCACAGTGGAAACAACCCCCAGAAGCCTCACTTGCATCTGGTTTTGCATTTTGTTCATTCAATCAGTTTGGTTGTCCCTTCATTCTTTGTGCAAATCTTGTACGTTTTTCACTGCTGCTTCCATTGCTATTGCTAATTTGACTGCTTTGGGCCAGGTAAAGTTCTCTGACATTAACTGTTGTGGAATTCGCTCATTATTAATACAAAAAATCAATCTGTCCTGCAGCATATCCTCTAAGATATTTCCAAATAAGCAATATTCTGTTAATCTTTTTCAGTCTACCACATACACAGCTACTTTTTCACCTGGCCTCCTCATTCTACTATGAAACCTGAAACGTTCCACAATAATGTTTGGTCTGGGTGTGTTTTTACTTCCTGGTTTCCAAGGATAACTCCTTCAGAGAGAATCAGTTTTACTGCCATAGACAATAAGGAAAAATGCTTTCCATTTGACCTTAACTAGAATCTCATTTGCAAGAATATAGTGGCCCAATCTTTCAATATTGTGCTGTCAATCCACTTGTTCTGTATTAAACTCCTCAGGTTCCCCATAAGATGCCATTCTTATGTTTTTCCTCATTGCCAGTTCTGTAAAAGGACAACTCAAAGCACCAGTTACACACTTTACTTACAGTACTGCAGCATGGGAAAGTGCCACTTTACTTAACTACATAGAGTTCGGGGGAAAACAGACAGTCACCAAAATTGGAAGTGAGGGAGGTTTAGAACACGGCTCCAACCCCTAATACCTGAGTAACCCTGTAACTAACCCCTTGATGATCACTTTACTTCACTACTAAGTTCTCTTGCTAGCAGACTTTTTCTAGGAGCAGCCTTTTGTCTCAGTTGTTGCTAGTTGCTCACTTAGTCATAGCTTAGGAAGTAACTGTTCTGCCCATTAAACCTTTCATGGCTGTTACTGTGTGGGATTTACACATGCCACCATAGGAAACATCACTGAATGGTGATGTTCCACAAGGCCAGTACTAGGCTCAGTGTTAGTCCACATTTTTATCAGTGAATGGGAAATATAAATATAAATCACTGCAGAAGGAAAATTGTAGATAACACAAAGACTGGCAGAGTGCTCAATAATGAGGAGGACTGGGCAGTCATATAGAGTGATCTGGATTGTTTGGTAAGGTGGGCCCCATTCAAACTAAATGTTTTCATGCAGCCAAAGCAAAGTAATACATCTAGAAACAAGGAATGCAGACCATACCTACAGAATGGGTGGTTATATCCTGGAAAGCGGTGACTCCGAAAAGGATTCAGACATCTTAGTGGACAAGCAGCTCAATATGAGCTCCCAGTATGATGTTGTGACAAAATGGACTAATGTGATCCTGGGATGTAAAAGCCAGGGAATAGTGCGTAGGAGTAGGGAGATGATTTTACTTCATCATAGTGTATTGTTGAGGCAGTCCTGGAATACTGCATGCAATACTGGCACAGAAAAGAGCCAGAAAAATTGGCTTACAGTAAGAAGATTGAGTGGTACCTGGACCTAAGTAAGGCTTTTGATACATTCGCATGACCTCATAAACAAACTAGGGAAATACAGCCGAGATGAAGTTACTTGAAGGTGGGTGCATAACTGGTTGGAAAACCATTCCCAGAAAGCAGTGGTTCACAGTCAAACTGGAAGAGCATCTCAAGTTCTGTTCAATATCTTCAATGATTTATAAGTATACTCTATGCCATTATCTAAAGTTGTGGATGATACCAAGCTGGGAGGGATTACAAATGTTTTGGAGGATAGGATTAAAATTTAAAATGATCTGGATTAACTGGAAAAGTGATGTGAAGTAAATAGGATGAAATTCAAAAAGGACAAATGAAAATATTCCACCTAGGAAGAAACAATCAATTGCACGCATACAAAATGGGAAATGACTGCCTAGGTAGGAGTACTAAGGAAAGGGACCTAGGAGTTATAGTGCATAACAAGCTAAATTTGAGTCAATATAACACTGCTGCAAAAAAACAAAAACAAGAAGTAATTTTTCCATTCCACTTCACTCCATGCTGATAAGGCATCTGCTGCAGTATTGTGTCCAGTTTCAGGAAAGATGTGGGCAAATTAGAGAAAGTCCAGAGGAGAGCAACAAAGATGATTAAAGGTGTAAGAAACATGACCTTTGAGGAAAGAGTGAAAAAAATGGGTTTGTTTAGTCTGGAAAAGAAAAGACTGAGGGGGAACATGATAGCAGGTTTCAAGCACATAAAAGGTTGTTATAAGAAAAAAGGTGAAAAATTGTTCTTGTTAATCTCTGAGGACAGGACAAAAAGCAATGGGCTTAAGGTAGCAAGGGAGGCTTAGGTTGGACATTAGGAAAAACTTCCTAACTGTCAGGGTAGTTAAGCACTGGAACAAATTGCTAGAAAGGTTGTGGAATCTCTGTCATTGGAGGTTTTTAAGAACAGCTTGTCAGGAATGGTCTAGTTATGTAGTCCTGCCTTGATTGAGTGCAGGAGACTGGACTAGATGATCTCTTGAGGTCCTGTCCAATCCTACACTTCTATGATTACAGTGCATAAGTACATTTATGGGAAGAAAATACAAGGCACTAAAGGCTGTTTAATCTAGTGGGGAACAGCATAAAAGAACCAATGGCTGGAAACAAAAGTCAGACAAATTCAAATAGGAAATAAGGCAGATTTTTTTTTTTACTGTTAATGTAATTAACCACTGGAATAAATTACCAAGGAAAGTGGTGTATTCTTCATCTCTTGGTGTGTTCAAATCAAGACTGAAAGTCTTTCTGGAAGATTTGCTTTAGCCAAACACAATTTATGCTTCAGTCAAACATAAGTTATTGAAGTAAATGGTTGAAATTTAATGGTCTGTGATATACAGAAGGTCAGACTAGACAATCTAATGGTCCCTTCTGGTCTTAAATGCTATGAATCCATAAATATATACACTATAAAATATCTGATGTTTCTCACATTTCTTATGGCTTGTATGAGAAATAGCTTCTCCTATGATGTATGGTCTGAATTTCAGTCATGCTGACACAACTGCATAGAACAATAAGTAACTGTAACATAATTTGAAAGTGTATGCCTTTAGGACTCATACTTTTAAAGTTTTGCAAACCAGATGACCATCCTTAATACCACTGTTGGTTTATTTATACAATCTTTTCCTTACAGCTTGTAATTTCATCTTCCTACTGCTTAACTGGAAATAGAATGACTACACAACCTTGTTTGTCGCATCTTTCAGAACTGGTTAGATCAGAAGTGCTCTGTTTAAAAATAAAAATAGGACCATTAAGTTAACTGATGTGGCCAGCATTGTGGACCATAGAGACTACAATATTACAGTGTATGGAAAATGGTTGACACGAGTCTCTAGGCATTGTGTTAGCTCCAACACATCAGTACGAGGATGTGGTCTGGCGCAAAAGGTGAGTTTTTGTGTTAGTGCACCCATTCAAAATTTCATCTCCCTGACCATTTGCAGTCTAGCCAAAATATATACCATGCCAAAGGAAAAGAAATTTCAGCTTGCAGACAATAATTGGAGCATAACAGCTACCACAGAGGTAAAATCACTGGAAGAAGGCAGCGCCTGTATGTAGAGCAATGTACATGTATCCTAACAGTAAATTCACAGAGCAAGCATAAGCAATCAGGTGGAGAAATGTCTCTTTAAAGCTCATGAAATCAGTGTGAGGATTCTGGCTCCCTTATATTTAATTACTTAATGCAAATTGTGCTTCTCAGGAAGTGACCTTGTATGGATCTTGGATCTTTTTTTCCTCCTCTTTTACTATTGAATTTTAAATAACAGAAAATTATATAGGAATAGCAAGACAAAATCTTAACTTCTGGTACCATGGGTATGCTATTCCACCACGGAATGACATCTCAGATACTTCCTGGGAAAAATACTTTAGGCACAAAATTCTTAAAATAAAAAATAGAGAAGGCAAGAATCAAAGAAAAGTAAGAGAAAGTGGTTGCCAGGGAAACAAAGCAGAAAGCAAGACCCTAGCTGACTAATTGCAAAACATCTCTAGAGCCCATTGTATAGCCACAAGCAAATGGAGAAATGGCATCAAGCCACACATCCAGATATTGCTGTTGGAGAAGTGTACACACACACACACACACACACACGCCAGAGTGTGGCATCTACCTCTTGCCAAGCAAGAAGACAGGTATCCTCACCTATACAATCCATGGAGGGAGCATACAGAAATAGGATAGATGAAAGGGTTGTAATAAAAGAAAATGTTAAGCGAGACTCCTGCACTTGTTTAAAACATTGAGGGCTGTGTGATTTTCTTTAGCAGCCAGCACTGGTCTAACTCCGGTCCCACTGAAGGCCATTGGAAGTTTTATCATAGATGTCAATGGGAGTAGAGTTAGGCTAACGCTGAGCACTTTTGAAAATCCCACCCTGGACAACTTTTCTGTTTTCCATGGATCCCTAGATACTTGATGACACCAGATAAACATGTGTATCAACCCACAAACATCTGGTTCTTAGCCATTTCTGTTCTTATCTAGAAAATACAAGCTGCTAACAAACTCTGAATAATTTATTGGCAGAAATAAAGGAATAGAATACTATGGACTACTGTCCTGGAATCTGTGAACTTTCAGGGAACATTTCAGGTAGGCTACTTAGTACATTTGCAGTTGAGACCAGACCTGACTTCTGTAGGGTTCACTTGTAGGTCTGAGTCCTGCAGAACCTTTCTAAGAACCTCCCTTGTTTTTTGGGATGGCAACTGGTGACCCGATCTCTCTTTCCCGCATAGCATTCTGCTAGCGCCTGGAAGTCACCTACTTCACTTTCTGAGGCACTTACTTCTCCTGTATCTATCCTGCAATAATCCTGTTGATTATTAATTTAATTCCATCCTTAGTCTTGGCCTTGGCCCTCTCACTTTCCCTTTCACCTAACCCCCAACATTTCTTGGTCCTTTTACAATGTATATTAATTAGCCTTTGTTAGCATCTATAACTGATCTCAACCAATGTTTACATGCATACTTTTTAGGTGCAGAAACCTGCTAAAAATCTCTTTTGCTTCTGAATGCTCTTTAAATAGTGTAACATCTCCAGATGCACGTGCATCAGAACTATGCATCTCCAAACTCAATGTGTCCAGGTGGAGACTTTGTAATAAGCCTTCTCAAGTGTTATAATTTTAATCACATATTTACATCTGCTACATGTTCGTAGAAGAGAATGCAAATGTCATGTTGCACGTGCAGAAGAACAGGCTGACCATTACTTATTTAGAATCTCCAAGGGATCCACAGACTTTCTTTATATCATACTTCCAACAGGGACAGTGGAATTTGTGCAGAATGTCACTCACTAGAAGAGCTATTCTAGACGATATCCGGTAAGGTTATAAAATGAATTAATAGCGGTTGGACTGATGGAGGTGGCACCTAATAACAATAAACTTATAACGATCTTTAAATATTACACTCAAATAACTAAAAAGGAAAATGATGGGGCAGAAGGTGATGTGGAGAATACAAACAAATGTAGCAGCATATGTTTTCTTTGGTGAATTGATTTTAGTATTAGTTTCTGCATGTTTTGTCTTCATTGCAAGTACTGCTGGCACCTACAAAGTCTTTGCTTCAGTGCTTTATGACTCCTATGCGAATATTTGATGTTAATGGTTGCAGTTACTTTGATTTTGGGGTTTTTTCTTTCTTTCTTTGCCTTGTGTATTTTCCTTAATTGAGTAAAATAGTCATTAAAAATGAACAGCAAAATACAAATATTTTATATTTGAAAAAATACTTAAAATTAATGGTGCTTTAGGCAACCCACTATTTACTGTAATTTTCTGAATGGAGTGAAGATTTTATAAAGGAATGGCTAATCAGTTGGCAAAGTGTTTTCAAATACTAATAGAGATACATTAACCTCCTTCAACAGTGTATCATTTTGCAGTGCTTATTTGTGTCCCCTTTTAGAATTGGTAGATGAAGTCCCTTCCTGCATTGCTCTGGATTGTGCGGGGACCAAGTCAACTTCCAGCAGTTCTAGAATGATGAGGATACAAAGGTGGTTTAGAGGTATCTTTATGCCCTCTCCCCCTACACTCTACCTGGGTGTGTGGTGCCCCTGGAGATGTGGCACCCCAGCTCACCTTAGCAGTTAATAGCATGGGCAAATGACTTTCTATGGATGGATAGATTCAGATCTCATTTCTAAATGAGTATCAAGAGTAACTTTGGATATCCACCAGAGTAAATGAGAGTAATAGGCTTGATTATCCCAGAAAAACTGCAGGGCCAGACCAAAACACCACATACACCCTTCAGAACAGACTGCGGTTCCAGTCCACAGACATTGTGCATTTTCTATCCCTAGGATTCACACGATGCAAGGGCCAACAGACATGCAGAGACCCTATATTTCTGTACTGCCTCTAATTCTCAGGCCTATATCAGTCCCCTACTCCCTTCCTATTATCAGGGACTCCAGTGGCCAGAGTAAAGTTGCCACATTAAAGGAAATTCCCGACCACATAGCGGGCCCTGCATAAAAGGTTTTACCATGGAATATTCAGGGGAATTATTATTGATTTTTACCCTTGTAACCAAGATCAGAATCAGGTTGTAATGTATAGATGTGCAAGTACCAATTGTCAGGCAAATAAAATTCAACAGACTAGAAGGATAAAGAAGAGCATAAAAAAAAGATAAAGTATTTTAATGCAATAGACAAGGTGGTTATGCATCATGCTATTGATTCTCTGTTCATACTTGCTTAAGATAGACTATTTAAGTGGGTACCTGAAAGTTAATAAACTGGAAGAGACATGGGAAAGAGCAGAAAAGGAAGAAAGAAAAATAGATAAGGCAGATAACAGAGAGAAGTGGATAGAAAGAGATGTGAGTGAAATACTGGGTCCGCTGAAATGAATACCAAAACTGTCCTCGACTTCAGTGGGCACAGATTTTCTCTCACAGCATGGTGATGTGACTTTTTACCAGGTATCTGTTTGATGCAGTGGTCTGTGCATTCTCTAGCACCATAATAACCAGGTATTTTTATCATTCTTAGTTAAACAATTGGCAGAGAAGAGTGCAGTTGCAGAATATCCCAGAAACAAACATTCAGCATGTAAAGCTAACTACGATTATCTCCAAACCTCAGTAGACCTTGATTCTGTTTGACAAATTGTGCACTCTTATTCTTATGGCAAATATTTAATCAGATTCCCAAGCAACAGGTATAATTCTCTCATGAAGATTAAAAATGTCCTCTTGTCATAGCAGAATTAAATCTAAAATCTTGAGGAAGAATGTAAAGGGATCCTACAAAAGTTTAAGGTTTGCAAAGACAAATTAAAGTTTTCAGTTGCAGTAGAATTTTAAAATAAAAGTATAGACTTCAACTGACCCAAATCCATTTCATTAACTGATTCAAGGGAACCAAGTTTTCTGGTATTACTAATCTTAGCTACCTTCTTGGGGACATCAATTTTATGATGAATAATATAATTATCTTTCTTAAGAATACCAGTCAAAGCTGTAGAATTTTCTTTCTGAATCAGCAATTGAGAAACTTTCTCTCTAACATTCTTTAAGCATGATTCAGTAATTCCATTTTTTTCCTAAATCTGAAATTTTCAATGTAATATACTCCAATCTGCAATCAAAGTGATCAAGTATGTTTAGTATCTGAATAGCAGCTAAAATTTGATTTTGTAATGATAGTTTAGATTGACCCAATTACAGTTACTTGGTAAAAAGCAGATTTAAAGGGACATAGCTTCCTAGCTAGTAGTGGCTAATGCATCCGTAACTGGGAAAAGATGCCTTACTGAGATAGCTCTAAATCTTTTGTCAATTAACTCAAAATGGCTTTTATTATTGTCAGTTACAATGAACCATGGTGTGCCATTTGTTTTTAAGCAGAACTCTCAACAGAAAAATATTGTCGAATATTAACTAAAGTCCCGAGGATTAAAACACTAGATTGGAAGTCAGGAGGTCAGGATGTAATTCATAGCTGTGCCACAGACTTCATCTGTGAACCTGGATGTCAATTTTTGATCTCCCTGTGCTATCCTTTCCTATCTTTCAATGGAAATACACAAACAGCCTCAAAGCTCCCGTTATCCTCATTGCAAATTCTCCAAATTCACATGCCTACAAAAACTTGGTAACAGTTCTGTTGCTGGTGTGCTGGGACCACAGTCAATCATCTTGACCAATACTGTCTCATTGTTTCCTTGTACTAACTCATCTGTCTGTATCCACTTGATGTCTCTTGTCATACTTATATTGTAAGCTCTCTGGAGCAAACCATGTTCTGTGTTTGTACAGTGCTTAGCATAGTGGGGTCCTGGTCCATGAAGGTGCTAGGCAATATGATAATATACATAATAAACATCATGTGAGTCACTCACAGACAATGCTTTTGGGGATATACAAATACCTAGACAGATAAAATCGCCCTCACTTGTGCATACTGACTAATACTTTGCTCCAGCAATAGATCCATTGAAATCAATGGGTTTGTTCATACAGACAGCTAGTGCTTGGTAAACTTAGGTGTAAATCCTAACCTGATCCACACTAATTGGGTGTGCTACAGAGCTTTTTAGTGTTTGGTAGCAGACTTTGTGTAGGCAGTTAGAATATGTCTACACTGCAGCTGTGCGTGTGCTTCCCAGAACACGTAGACAAACATGTGCTAGCTCTCCTCAAGCTAGTGTGCTAAAAATAGCTGAGTAGTCAGGACAGCGGGGAGTAAATAACAGACATCATCTTGCTCCATTTGATGTTCATGGCAAAGCTCCCATAGACTGTAGTGGGTTGAGGGGCAGGCCCAAAAAGAGGAGGTATTTCTGGTAAGGAGGGGCTAGGTGTACTCTTTTTGCACTCATTCACATTGCAAACATTAAGGAGAAACATTGATTTGCTGAAATAAAAATCTGTTTCCAGTGAAATTTTAAATTTGAGAATCGGTATATTCCTACCAAATGGAACATGCAGCCATGGCAAAATTTAAAGGTTCAGATTTCAAAAGGGAAAATAGATATCTATTTGTCATCAGAGTTAATGAGAACTGAGCATCAAAATCCCTTAAGGGTCTTCAGAAATCCTACCCTATGTCTTACTGGAAAACAATTTTTCCTTTTCTGTAAGGTTACCAAAGGGGAATCAAATTATTAAAAACAAAAATCAAAAATCCAAATATAACAGAGAGGAGCCTGGGACTTTCATTTTGCTAAGTCAAAATAGAATTTAAATGTCACATATTTTGAACCTTCTTCTCAAGCTAGAAACCGTGGATCAAAATCACAGGTTGACCTAGCTGCCCAGGACTCTTTCGAGGCCATTGGGAAAATACCTTTTTCCCAAATTTAGAATCCACTCAAAAATCAAAGATTAGGTCAAATTCATAGATGGCTTCTGTGAAATTACAGCCACACAATCAGCCAGGAATCTGACCCCATTTATGATTTTCAGTGAGTTTTATACTTAATGTAATAAGTCCTCCCATTCCTATTAATACCCACTTTATTTGTCTGTGTATCTGACCTTAGAGAAACTGAAAGACATATTGCTTACCAAGGGATCTTTGATAGTCTTATAACTTTACTGAGTTAGACTCCTTGTTTGACTCGGTGACCCAGAAAACCAATGATTGATTACTGAAATTCTCCCAAGTAGACAGTGAACAGTACACAGTGTAAAGTGTATTGGTATTGATTTAGAACTGATGATCTCATTTCAAAGCCCTAATTTTCAACATTGCTTTGGTTTACACAATCTTTAATTTATTTAAAAAGCTGATTGGTCAACTATTTCTGTCTCACAACTGTCATCCCAGCTTACTAGACAACTGTTTTAGTCCATGATTATTTAAAAGATCATAAATCCAAATGCAAATTCAATCAATACTATATTAAATAAACTATAAAAAGTAAATTAATATTAGGTAACCTGATGCATTGCTCTATAAGCTTTTAAAACATGCTTAGGGTCAGCACATTTAAAATGATAAATTAAAAGAGGGCACCTTTTAAAATAACCCTCGCATTAAGTTTATAAAATGACTTTTCCCACTATTTATATTTTCACTCATGATGAAGGCATTGTGGAATATATATAATTTTACTGGAGGAGCTAGCTTTTATATTGCTGCCATTTCTTACAAAATCATGTGTACGTAACGTTGAGTTCAATACAAGCAGAATTCTGTAACTGGCAAAAGTTTCCCCTAAAGGTTAAAATCTTGAACGGTTATGTCTAATTTGTTGTTTGTTTTAGATACAGTTACTTCAGCTCTAGAAAACAAGAGACACGTTTCAAACATGCGGACAGTTCAGAATCAAATAAAGAAACACATTTCCAAAAGAAACCAATCTGAGGACATAAATAAGGTCTCCTACCTCATTCTCATGTAATCTAGCCCCTGTTTCAGCAAAATATCCCTTCTTCAAGAAAGCACTTAACTAAATGCTTAACTTTAAGGATATGCCTAAATGCCGCTGACGTCATTGGTCACTCAGTTGTAATCTGATGACCTGGATGGGTTTTATGCAATGGGGATTGAATTTGGGGACATCCGGTGTTCAAATTATGAACATCTACTGCCTCAGCTAAAAGACCCAGTTTTATTAGACCAAAGGCTGTATGTAGCTGATTCATAGACCACTATGTTTTACAGACACTGGCTGAGACTGAGAGCTATGTGCATTACACATGCAACTAATAAGACTTCAGGTCAGGGATCATACTATACCCGTGCTTTCACAGCACTCTGTTCTACAGGTCCCAAACTTCAACAGGACTTTTGGGTGCTACTATAATACAAATATTTACTACAAATAATAATAATATGATGAAGCGTAAATTCACCACAATTTTGACTAGTGATTCTGCTGCCTCAATTTCTGGATGTTCAATCTGAGATATCTTTAAGGAGCCCAGTTTTCAGAAAGTGTACAGCCCCCTTCCTCTGAAAAGTCAGCCCCTTTCAACAGCCTGGCTGCTGCATCACCTATTAAGAGCCATGGCTTCGTCCCTGATATTCTTGTGCCCTCCTTGTATGCGCCTGGAAGGAGCAGTCCTTGCACTTCCTTGGACCCAGGGGCATCAATCCTGTCTGCCCCTTACAAAGCTAGGCAAGGAGTAAGCTGCTTGTACCCTCCATCACCTTCCACCACTGCCCACCAGCATAAAAGGCAGGCAGAATTTAGTCCTAAGTAATTTTAACACCATTCATCACATGCCACTTTAACACCAAAGTTAAGCAATATGTTAATATCCTAACTGACAAATTTAGAGACGTCCTGCAGTCTGATTTAGTCTTAAAAGCAATGTGAGGCAGGATTAACTTTTGTCAGTTTTCAGAAGAAGGAGAACATGATTTCTAATGTGCTCTTGGTGAAGAGAAAGAGGAAAGCAAACATACTGCACATTACAATGACTTGGCAGCTGTTAGTTAAACAATACAACATTAATTTTAACATTTTTGCACATGGCTGGGTGAGTATGCCTTAATCCCAGTTCCCATTTTACTTTTGCCTCATTGTTTGTCTCCTTTTGTATCACTTATTATAATCAGTTTCTGCTGCATACTTCCTTTCACCTTATTATTGCTGCAAACCTAAGGTACTAGGTTAATTCAGACTCACTTCCCTGGGGTACATTAAGATGTATTCAAATAGTTTATTGTGACAGTCTGACTGCAAAAGCTGCTTTATCAGTTACTACCAGAGTGAGAGATCCATCCATGACAGTGGTAAACTAACTATATTCTTATATTTATATACTGAGTGACTTTCAAAAGGAGAACTATTGATTTTGTAATTTATTAATGGATTTAGTCAAATTAACCTTTTTATTCTATACAACAAGACAGCATATGTGATTAGGAATTAGAGGATAAAACTGTGTGGAACAAATTGAACTGTTTTTTTGTTTTTTTGGGGGGAGGAGGGGGGGAGGGGGGTTACTTAGCACAAATACCATAAGATTTAGTTATGCCATCCCAATCTGTTTGTTCCTGACTTACTGCTCTCCATATTATGATTATCTTCAAAGGAATGAAAAGGTGGCCTGTGTCTTTAAGAGGCACGCTGCTCTCCAAAAGACAGGTTCTGATATCTTTACCTTTGAAAAAGCTCACAACTTGTTTGCTAAAATAGCATGAATATTTAAAGGCACCCTTGAAATATTACAAAAGTGGCAGAATGAAATAATAATCAGATATAATTACTGTCAGCAATAAATTAGAATTACACAATAAGAATGGATGCCTCAGAAGACACACAAACTGTTTAGAGGCATGTTACGCTGCTGCACTCTCTGAACATTTCCAAATCCAAGAAGCACCAATAGGTTTGGATACTTTTTCCTGAAGAGCTACTCTAAGTGACTTTTTCAGTGTTTCTGCCACACTGCTGGAAACAGAATGGGTGATGCTGCATTCCTGATATCCAGACCGTAGCATCCCCTATTTGTATGAGTGGGCCAACACTTGAATGGCCAGGTGATAGAATATCACAAGGAAAACCCATTTGTACAAAGAGGGATTGCACATGGAAGTTCTATTGCTTGTGTATTCAGGGGTTAGTACCCCAAAATGCATGTACTAATGTGCATGAGTTAAAATATTGCATCTTTTCAGTGAGGCATCTCAATGGGATTATATATCAGCCCATCTTTAAGCAAGTAGATTCTTCTTCTTTGTTGTCCCATATAAAGAGTTCTGCACCATTATTGGTACATTACACCACAGCAACTTATCTCTGAGCTAAGAGCATAAGAAAGACTATATTGTTTTATGTTTTTATTGGCATTCATTGAGAATTACTATATTATTCTTTTAACACTTCTTTGACCTCTTTTACCTCATATGCTACCCACCACCAGCAGCACATTGCACATATTTTCCACCAAAAGATTTCAAAAGGCTTTACTGGATCTGGTCAGAAAATTCCAACAAAAAGAAAAAATATGACAAAAAACAGAAAGGACAAAAAATCATGAATTTTGTTTTCCATTTTCTGGCCAAACATTTGGTAGGGTTCTGTATCTCAATTTCACAGATGGGGAAATGGAGACAAGAGTTAAAGGCAACACTTTCCAACATGGGAGTTTACATTTAGATGAAAAGATGTTGAGGATGTGCAGCTTTTGTTCACTTCACTGGGTGAAGTGAATAGCAGTTGCTCAATTACCTCTGATAATGGGGCCCAGTGGGAAGTGCTGGGTACTTACTCAAGTTTGATAGCACAGAGTATTACAACAGATCTAGGAATAGAACCTAGAAAGTTCCCCTGGGTTCTATGCCTTACATATATGGCAAACCTGGCATAAAATTTCAATAGCTATGATTCAAAAAATAGGAATGGAGTATGCCATATCCATTAGATGTATGGAAAGCATCTGATTCCACCAAATGATATTGCAATTAAATCACTGAAACATCTAAATATCTTGATGCAATGGTCAGGGATATGAAATGGAGAGCAAAGGAGATGGGGTCTGATTTTGAACCTTTGAAGTTTTTCCATTGTCTTGAATGGTAATGGGATAAATGACATTGACTCAGACACATCTGAAAATGACCAAAATCAGGTATCATGGTGAACATAAACATAGAATGTTTTCTTGGAGATAATTGTTACATTAGGATCTGAGATATCATGAACTTAACAAAATAACCTTTTAAGCACATGCTTTAGTCCATCCCCATTCAATACATTACTTAAGCATATACTTTATTATATGGATATACTTGAGTCCCATTAAAATCATTGGAATTGAATCGTGCTCAAAGTTAAGCACTCTTTTAAGTACTTTGCTAAATAGCTTTTTGAGGGCTTGGTAAATAACAGCCACAAGCCAATGTCCAATGATTCTACATGTACATAAAGTGTAACATAAATATCTGTTTTCTTCAGCACTATTTCAACCTAAAAAATTGGCTAACATGAAGGCAACAAAACCTTTTCCTACCCTTATCCTTTATTTTAAATGTAAAGTCACATCTTGCATATTGTATTTTTAACATTCAAATTCCATTATTCTAGATAGGCATTCTAAAATAAGGTCCTAATACCTTTGAGATCCATATTAATTATTGGAAAGCAGTGGGGACGAAAGTTGGGGGTGGAGAAAAATGAGTGCTGTGGTGAAGTATTGAGCAATTGAACCAAAATTATGTAAGGATAGGACTTCAGTTGCTACTACTTAAGAATTTTCCATCCTCACTATAAATGAATGATTACATGGAAAGAGCACGATTGCTTCAGTACTGAGTGCAGCTGTTATTTATGTGATGTTATTTATAAGACTGATGTGCATAATGTTTTCCAGCTCCATTGTAAATTAGAACAAACTAGGAACATATTATCTAAGAACACTTGCAGGAAGACATTTTGGCAGTTTGGTCTTCAAATTTATATAGGAAAGGAATGCTTCTTTTGCTGCTTACAAAAGAAGCTTTTTAGCTACAGAAAACAAATATCTCTGACAATCTAGGGCTTGATTCCGCACATACTGAAATCAAGAAGAGTGAAGTCACTGACTTTAATGGATGAAGGGTCAAGTCCCAAAAGAGTTCTACCATTAATGTGCCAGCAGGCAAACTATATAATGTTAACTATTATGTTATTCAATAATGAACCTACAGAAAGATAAATCACACAATTTCCAGCAATATCATCTGGGATAGTGCAGCATTTGTGGGCCACTCCTCTGTTTATGCAGTGGCAATTTTATTTTTCATTTTTTCTCTCTGCTATTAACTAATAATGCAAGTGAAAATTTTCTAGCAAAGAAAGCAACCAGCTGCAAGCAAATTTTATGTCCCTAGGAAAGGGTGTGAGCGTTATTTTCTTTTTCTTTTTTTAAACAGAGCAATATATCAGATAGTTTTATATATGGTTAATAAAAAATATTCTAAAGGACCCCTGGCACACTACTTTATATTTCTTTTAGGAGAGAAAAGATTATTTAGATAATACTTTATATGTAATTTACACGCAAACAGATATGTTGAATGTCTGATTTTTTATTGCACTTGCCATCCTATGCTTGTATAGTATGTAGAATATATTAGTCATTTTAAAATAGAAGATATGCCATCAAAATCACTGAAGAGTGGCAAGAGGTGAGTTTTTAATTGCCCTCACTTCGTTTGTAGAATATCAATAGAATTATTATTTTCTAATTAGGGCCAAACTCTGCCATGCTTACACATACTTTATCTCAGTCTTTTCTCAGGTAACCTACACTTGGGTATGGATCAAACTCCATTGAAGCCAAAGAAACCTTTCCATTGTCTTTAATGGGAATTAGATCAACCCTATGGACCATCATTGTATTCCTTCTAAATTGCTTTTATTCTTGGAGAACTTGTCTTGCCTCATTAGTGAAATTAGGGTTTCTGGATTGCTACCTTCAAATTCAACTATTTTCTTTCACATGTTGCCTTTTTACCCAAACTATAATATGGCTGCTGGTGTTAGAACACAGATGTATGAGGCTTATATATCCAAATGTCTACACAATATAAGTACTAGACTAAAGTAGCAAGATTAAGACAATTAGACAATTAGAACTGGTTATGTATGACTATAGTACATGAAATTATATGATTCCTGACATACTATTACAGAGAGAGGCAAGAATAGAGAATTCCTCACCAAAGAGAAGGAAACGATTTATTTAATTGTTTTGTAAATGAGTTTTGTAAATAAGACTCCTTGTAGAATGCCTATGGACATTGTGTTACTCATGTTGGAACTGTAGCAAACAAAAATAATTATTGTTTCTTAATTGAGAGTAAACATGGATATTTATATAATATAAATAAAATAAATAAATATGTTATCTACAAGGAAGGCTATGAGTCTGAAAACTACTAGATGTAATCTAAAATGAAGTGTTGAGATTAACCAAAATGCTCCTAGACGTTATCTTTATGTAGAATTGTTTCTGATAATCTTGCTTTAAGGCTAAGATCAATGAATCCCTAAAGGAGAATTTAGTGATGCTGATAGGATTTTCTCCTTTTGAGAGATAGTGTGATGAAAAAAACCTATATTAATAGAAGGGCATTAAAAAGTTTTTGATTTCACTCTGACACCATATTTAATTATCTTTCTTTTAGAAAGGATTACTAAACGGCCCCTTTATTAATCTGTGGAACTACTTTTGTTAGCTCTTGGTACCTACGGAAACTAAACCAAGAAACATCCAAATGTGAATTTCAAAGAAATCAGATTCAGACAAAACTTTCTGTTTTTGAGTTTACTGAAACCCATCTCAGCTGTGTGAACCTTAAAGAAAATATCTGACTTCATATGCATAACCAAATGTTCCCTTCTTTTAGCGTGCAGTGGTGTTGTAGGTAGGTGGGTCACAGGATATTAGAGAGACAAAATGAGTGAGATAATGTCTTTTATTGGACCAACTTCTATGCCGAGAGAGACAAGTTTTTGAGCTTACTTGGAGCTTACACAGACCTGAAGCAGAGCTCTGTCCAAGCTCAAAAGCTTGTCTCTCTTTAACAGAAGTTGGTATTTAACAGCCATATTTTTACATGGAAGCCATGTTTGCTCTGTTAATTTTTGGTTTTATTCCTAATTTCAGTAATAGCAGATAATTATACTACCTGTATGCTACATTATAGATAGTTAATTAATACTGTTAAAAACAGATTCTCAAATTTTATTTACAATTAGATACAACTTTGTCCCTAGATAATAAAACAACACACAATATTTTCTTCTTCTGGAAATATCTGTACAGGACCCAGGTGTTGGATGGGAAGGCTACTTAGAGAATAGATAGCAATGCAATAGCTGAAGTTGAAAGAAAAAAGGTGGGTAGGATTCAAAAATAGAGCTGGTAGGTACTGAATAAAAGACTAAGAAAAAAAAGGGGGGGTTGAAAGCAGGTTAAGTGGCCCATTAAGTAAGAAGTGAAAGTAAAGTAGGCTACAGTTCATTAAAAAAGACCTAAAAAGAGGACAAGATGGGAGGTTTAAAATATGTCAGGATGGGAAAGTAGTTTAAGGTCAATGAACATAGTAAAAATGTGAACAGGAATGTCTAATAAATATATAAGACTTTTATGCTGCATATGGAAAATGAGCATCAAACAGAAATTTTAGCTGAAAATAGTTTGCTGTTTGTTCCTGGGAGTTGGTAGAAATTCCAGCGTTTAAAATAGTTTACTTTCCTTTTTTTTTCCTTTCTGTATTAGGAATCTTGAAAACTCTGCTGAAGGCTACAGCTAGATGCTGCATATAAGTTATATGCAGAGATGGTGGAAATTGGTGTAGCTCTACTGATAGATACGTTGAAAATTTTAGGTCCTCAGGGACTTTGTCATAATTTTTAATGAGGATTTTTCTTCTCACTCTTCAGCAAGAGCATTACAAGTACATTCCAGCTTGTGAGGAAGGTCTAATGGAAAAATGTTAAAATCCTTGTTAACATTATGGATCTTGTTCTTCAGAAGACAAAGAATCCTCGGAGATTCTTCAAGTTAGCAAATCAGTATCTTCACAATAAAGGTTATATTTTCTTAGAGGTTAATCAATGTCTGACCTTCTCTGCCCTTTAAGAATCTACCTTATAAATTACATCTCCCAATCGACAGAGTCCACCTCACTAAAATTCAAACAGAAAATGGAAAATTACATGGACATTGATAATGTCATACTGAATAAAAGTTATTAGCTTCCTAAATAGTATAGTGATTCATGGTCACATTCACAAAGATAAACTGCTCATCATCTCTAAGTTCAGGAAGAATTTTTCTCAAGGGCATAATGGCAGGCATCATGGTCTTCTACCTCTCCTTCCTCTCTCCCCCCTCCCACCCAAATTTACCTAATCTTTCTCTGGAGCACTGAGAATTGGGATTAAGTGGGAATATTTAACACAATCATTGTCTTGCAATTGCAGGGGGAACAGAGAAGTGGAGATGGTGGACCAACCCTGTCATAGTCTTTTGCCTCTTTTTTCAGTCTTTAAAACTGGAACACGAGTAAGGTATTCAAAAATAGAGAAAGTGATGGAGGGGAAGTGTGAGTTGCTAGTTTTGTAGAAGGGAGTAGAAGGGTGGTTCAGGGTTAAAGATGGACCTGGTACTCTTAATCTCTCACCCTTTCCAAGTGACATGTCCAGACCTGTATTCCTCACAGAATGGAATCCTACAGTTCATCCCACTCTGGGACTGACCAAAAAACAGTACCCCTTTTGCTTAAACAGCACATTGCCTTAGGGTTAACTGGGATTGGACCCTGCTATGAACTTCTCTCCAGGACCTTATGACCAGTATGAAATTGCAGTGATGAAGAAGAG
Source organism: Mesoclemmys tuberculata (assembly GCA_007922155.1). Lineage (NCBI taxonomy): Eukaryota > Metazoa > Chordata > Testudines > Chelidae > Mesoclemmys > Mesoclemmys tuberculata. The sequence continues at coordinate 19,241,899 of ML675631.1, forward strand.
CTTCTTCAAAACAAAATCTGATTTACTTATCCATAGGAACATGACAGGTAGAAAGAAAGGGATTAAAATAACAAAAGCCTAAATGGAGATCCTTTTACCTAAACTTTACATTTGCCTCATGCATTGATCTCTCTCTCCCATTCTCTTGGGGAAGAAGGTGTAGCTGGTTTGTCTGCAGACCCTGATTCCCTGGCTCATCAGAGACTCAACTTTATAACTGCTTTCAAGCCCTTCCCCCTCCCACCCTTTGTGAGAATAGCCAGACTCCCAATTCCACATCCAAAGAGGTGATCTACAAAGAGGTCTCTATAGCCATTCATTATGGTTCTGGCACATCTACCTGAGACTGATTTAATTCTTAGTAACCCTTTAGCTAACACCACAATAACCACCTAGCCCACAAATAAATACATAACATTCATGAAATTAATAGAGCTATCTCCCATGTTCTTCACAGATAACATAAATCTTGCCATGTTTCAGGGGCCTATTTCAAACTTGAGAATAAGAGAACGTTTACTGACAGTTTCACTGCAGTTCACAAACATGGACCCAGTTTTAAATAAGCCTGAGCTGACAGATTTAAAAAAATATACATATATATATATATGGCATTGCATTGTTTAAGCATGAAACAAGGCTAAATTTTGCAGTCCAGCCCCCAAAATGAGTGTAAACCTTATGGGATACGTGAATGGGTGTGAACACTTTCGAAAAGTGTTGAGGTATATTAGTTTAGGGAAAGAAAACAAACTGGACTCTCATTTTAGCTAGAAACATTAATCTAAGAAACATACCATCCCAGCAAACTGAGTCTCCAGCATTTCATAAACACTCTACTTTTTGTAGAGTGCACCCCACGTTTGTTCACTCACTTTAAAAAAAAAAACATTCTGATAATGATGACAATGGAGTCACGTTTCCATAGCGGTGCTCATACAGATGGGAAGTGATATTGCAACCCGAGTGAGTTTTAATTGCAGGAATAAGATGATCCAGGTTGAATCAAGTAATAGTTTAAGAGCCCTTTTAAGGTATATGATGTTTGTACATTTCTCAGTATGTATGATATCTGCCCAAGAGACTGGAATTTGTCTGAAGAACCGTTTTCTGTCTCCCTTTGGTAAATAATGTATTTAAATGAGAATTTTACAAATGTGTATTATGCACAGACTGTCTCTGAAGGACCTTCTTCTAGTCTGATGGTTAAATACCTAGTTATAAATGTTTTAAAAGACGTATTATAGGCCAGTAAAGTGAAATTGTTCTTCTTGGACTGATTCCAGGCTGTTGGGTAAATACATATTTAAAATGCAAACTGTCTATATTAAAATATGCATGCCAAAAAGGCTTGGGAAAAAGGCAAGTGCCATATATTGGGCTTGGTCCTGCTGCCTGCCTAATGCCTCTTACAAGATGCTGAGTGCTCTCAGTTCCCATTTAATTTTAATTGAATGCACTCAGCTTCTCACAGGACATGCACAGCATCTTGCAGGATAGTTCTATCATTAACAAAACAAAACTGAAAAGTACCAAAAAGGATTTCATCTTATTATAGATTCATTCTTTCCTTTTTTTAAAAGGAGAAATGAGGATGCAATACTCTCTCTCACTAGTTCTTTCTCTGTCATACACACCTGTTTTTTGTATACATGCACACTATACAAAATAATAATTAAAAAATACATGAGTAATGTACATAGAAAAATTAAAATAAATACAACAGCATTTTGGACTGATACCTTGTATGCTAGTTTTCTGCCCAGAGCAAGAAAAAGGCCCAATTCATAAAACTCTCGGCAGAATAGAGTTTAAAGTGCTTAACATCACCAATAGCAGCACACAGTATGCCTTTGAAATATTTGATGCTAATTTTATGATCCAAAACCTGTGCTTTAAGTGTACATTTATTTTTGTTTTGTTTTTTTATTGGTTGCCTTTCAGGCAAGGAGAATGTCAGAGGGTGGCAGAATTGTTTTGACTCCTGCCTGTTCTATACAATGACATCATGGTTGGATATATACATGTTATAATTTAATATGCATGTCCTCACTTGATCAGTTGTTCTCACAGTGCTGCTTGGGCTCAAGGATAGGACACAATCTCAAACAAATTTAGGGGAATATTTTTACTATCTGCAGGTCAACAGTTTGTGTTGCAAAGATACAAGAAAGAATGGATACGTCTATTTTTGCCATTTTCCAAAGGAAGTGACTGAATATTTGTTTTAATAAGTAATATGAGCTGATAACTATTTTTAATAAGGCCTGATTGGTTTAATAAGGTTAATCGAAGGTCTGATTTTCAGCCTGGCTTCAATCTACCCTCCTTTTCTACACTCACAATTTTGGGGGTCTAATTCATATAATTTCTACATCTGGCTAACTCAGCATTTCCCAGATTTTTGAAAGCAAACTACCTTTCCTTCCCCTGCTCCGTTTAGGAAAATGAAAAAAAACCTGTTTTCCCCATCAACCCTGCCATGTGCTGCTGAAGGCCAGCCTTGTCTTAATTTATACAGCATCCCTTTCTCCAAGCCCAGCTAGTCCTCATGCCTTCCAGGGAGTATGCCCCAGGCCTTGGGAAATGCTAAACTACCAAGTGGGCACAATCAGATAATTAGTCATGTAAGACATAGGACTATGGATAAAGAGGAATCCAGTCTTTCAGAATACTACGTCCTATCCAGGCAATTAATTCCTATATTCACACAACTAATATTGATCTTGCTGAAGGTCAAAATCCCTTTAATGGGACTAGAATTTGACTAGGTATAAATACAACTCATGAGCAAAAGTTGGAGATTCAGGTCCTTAGTCTTTTGAGCCTTCGTGGTGTTCTCATATTTTGTGTAAATCTACACAAAGCTAGCTGCAATTCAGCCAGCTGTGCTCTTTAGGGATATTTTCAAGCTGTAAATAGACTCAGAAATGTTTGCCTTTGTGTTTGAGCAAAGTGGTTGGTCTTGAAAGCAATTTGACACATTTTATTCAGAGCAATCTGCTGTGGCTCACATAAACAGTTGTGAGGATCTGGAGTGAAATACATTTGTGATCACTTGGGCAGGATGAAACATAATAATGCATGGCTATTTGGGAAAACAATGAGCATGCTAACCTATTCGTTGGAGTTTATAATTCAATATTATTCAAAGGAATCAGTGAAAACATTGGCTCTACTGATATTTTAGACAGATGAGCAGGTATTGGAACACATCTTTCAGTTCACTTCCTATTTGCATAGCAGACTCCTTTTTCAGCGGTCTGCTTTTTTCCTCTTGTTTTTATAAACTGTATATGTAATATTCTCTCTATCCTTATGGGAGTCAAATCCTGAGAGATATTGAGTGACTGTTACTCCCACTGGCTTCAATGGGATTTACAGGTGCTCAGAACCATGCTGAATTTGTCCCTATGTATATTTATATTTACATCAGTATCGTTGCCTGTTTTTTCTTGCAAAAGGGAAAGCAATTGCCTTGAATAACTTATGAAGATCATTTCCTACTGTGTACATAAACTGCAAAATATCATTGCCTCCCTTATATTGCAAAGGAAATTGTCTACGGGCAGTTTGTATATTTCAACCAACTAAGCCTCTTATATGTGGAATAGAAACCAGGCTTACGGAAGGCAAGTCATATTTAAAAAGGGGAAAACTGGGATTTTAGCTTCAAGGAACATAATAGGAACAATTTAAAACAAAAACTAGAGTAAAAATTCTGTACCTGCTTTCCTATAGCTGGAATAAATCTGGGACTCTAGGAATGTCCATTGTTTACCCTTTAAACTTTGGCTCTGGAGATCATAAAGGGCCAGCAATATCTTCCTACATCTCTCCTGGACCTAATTCTTCATTGTTCTCCACCTTATGCAAATACACCTACTTTGCACTGATGAAAGCACAGGGGCAGGACAACAATAAATCAGGCCCATCGTATGTTTCTGCAGTGCAACCACAAGGAGAGGACTCCAAAGGGTCTGTGCAGGGTGTTTATTTGTTTCACCCCTTCAGTCATGCACAACCCAGCTCTGCAGGGGTCCCCTCCAGCAGGTAGGGGGCAAGTTGAGGCAGGACATGGACAGGCTGAGAGGGAAGAGGGTGGACAGGAAGATCCATTTGTGCATGGATCTCCTGCCCTCCATGACCCACAAGGACCCGAGAGCTGCCTAAAGTGCTGCAGAATTATTTCTCACAACTAGGATTCCACATTCATCCTCCTCTGGAAGGGATTTTTTACCCCTGACTGATGCTACTAATTAGTGCCTGGCCCAGGTACTGGGAAGAGAACTAAACTTTCAGTCCAGAGGACAGCTAGTAAACCACACACAGTGATAGCTATGGGAATTGGAGAGGGGAATGGATTCTCCCCACACCCACTAGCCTCCAGAGCAGTAGCAGAACCACTCACAGTCCTGAATACAGTCTCCAAGATGTAGTCACTTACGCCCAGAGCTGCTGTGCTCTCCCTCCCCTGGCCTGGCTTGCCCATATCGATGCCCCCATACCTGCTTGGTTGCAGGATGTCTCTACAGGGGCCCTACATCATATCTTCCCTGCTCAGCAGAACCTCGTTCTGGGCATACCACTCCCATGAAGTGGGGAGATTAGAATGTGCCCTGATAGATCCGATTCTTGACCAGACGGGGTTGGACAAGGATGGCTGTATTACAAAGGTGGAGGAGAAAGTAGCAACGTGGGAAGAAAGCAGCTGAGAGAGAGAGCCTGCCTCTATCGTTCTCTAAAAGCTTTTGTAACATGGTTGGACTCACCGGCTTGGTGCCTCCTGCTGACTATCCGGGGAATCAGCTCTCAGCCAGGCAGACGCCCCTTCTCTGCGGCGTCTCACCCCGTCCTTTCTCCACTCATGTCTCCAGTGTCTGCACTGGACCCTCCTTCTCGTGACTTGGCCCTCAGGCTGTCACAATCCATATTGCCCCCTCCTGGGGGGTTCTGCAATCTGTTCTACCCACTTCTCACTGTGGCCCCTGCAGTCCTGCCACCACTCCAATGGTGATCAGGGATTGGGGGGGGGAGGGAAAGGGGAAGGGAACCCAGGCCTGCCAACTACTCCAGGTCCTGACCCAGGGACCCTGTGAATATGGCAGCCTTCTACTGCATTTCCCCACAACTCCTCTGTAGATTTCCCTGGGCCACTTCCCCAGAGACCCAGTACCTTCTCCGCCCTTGATTCAGAGCATCCAGCTCTGCTGATTCCCAGCATCCAGCCACTGCTCTGTCTAGCGTGCTGGCAGTCCTCCCTCTTCAAGCTCCTGGGAGTCACTCCCTTTGCTCTGCTTTGCAGCTCCCTTTTATAACAACCTCCTGCACTCTAATTGGATGCCATGGACCCCCTTTCTATTGGCCGCCTTTTGCACAGCCTCTCCAAGGGCCCTCTTAACCCTTACCAGGACAGTCAGGGGCAGGCACCTCATCACAGCTTTCCATTCCCATCCCATGTTCAGTAAACAACACAGTTGGATTCACCAGCCTGGAGCCCATTTTGCAAACAAAGCCTCCATATTTATGTATTTATTTAACTGGTGATTTGTCTACCTGGTCTTACCCTAGAAAAAACAGACAAGTAAATAGTAGATTGTATCACAAATGCAAAGACATCCTTCCCTGCATTACATGCATGATGTGCCCATGATTCACAGACTGCCCCAGAAATGCTTGATTATTATGTAAGTCACCTGGCACTAGAGACACACATGAATTATTCTCAGCCTCGTTTACAGGAGTAGGTCAGGTACCTGTGGTTTTACTCTTAGTAGAGTCTAATGGCCACAGGTAACCATAAGGAAAATGAGATGTAGCATGTACTAATTACAGCTCCATAATGATGCAAGCTATATGAATGGCCACTTCTCAAAGTTGTAGTCCCCCATATTTGATGTAGAATTTGTCTTTTTTTTTTTTTAAAGGGCAGGAGCAACATTTGACAAGAATCATGGAAACGTTTTATCAATTTCCACAATAATCCCAGATTTTGCTGCAAGAAGTAAATGTTGGCAACTTTTTGATCAGTGATAGTTTGTGTTTTAAAGTAGATACTGAGAAAAACTGAGCAATGGATACTTGGATGCTTGGTGAGGGAGATAGGGCTACTTTACACAGCTTGTCAATGTAGGCTGGTTCAAAAGGAATTTTGACTTTTCAACAGTTTCACATTGAAATAGAATACAAAATCTTTTTTCACTTAGCCTACAGCCTTAACCATTGTCATAAAAATTAGGGTGGCATCAGATATAGCAAGATGCTTTTCCCTCTTTCCACCTTATGCCATCACTAGAGTGTGTTCCTGAGAAATAACAGCAAGTGTGCACTGATAAAGTAGCTGTGCCCTAGGCCTGAGTTAGGGACAGAATCACCCTTAGTAATAAGGTTGTCATGGTTCTCTAGAAGCTACACATAGCACGAGTACCAACTTATCAGACAAAATGGCAATGGATTCAGAACCTTAGGATTCAAAGGGCCACTAGAATTAGCTATTAGTGAAAGAGCACTGATACTATTCATTCTTCTTCAAAAGGCTAATTATTGCAAGCCTGTCTGGGAACCTGTCATTTGTGTGTCAAGGAGAGAGAGATTAATTTAGAGTTTGCAATGAAAATAACTCCTCACGTAATGACTGTTGACAGTTTCCACTAACCGCCCTTTACTCAACCCCTATCGGAACTACCAGCACAATGGGGAAGCTAAGGTGTTCTAGCCACCTTAGGGAACATTAGCAAAAAATAATGTTACTGATCTAGCCCAACAAAGTGACCCTATGGCTAATTACATTTTGATCAGTTAATTTTACTTATTATACATTTCATCACAGCAATAAAGTGCAATGACTTTTATTTGCTAATTAATGTGTCCATACCAAACATTTCTAAAAGCTCTCCCTGTGCCAGGTGAACCTCAACATTAAAAATGTAAATATTAATGCCTTAATTTGTTCAACTATAGTTGTTCCTGAGATGTCCCTTTTCCAGACACATAGCTGGCCTAACTGTACTTAAATTGTGAGTTCCAACAGTATCACGGCAAAGCATTCCAAAGGACTCCACCCAACACCTTAGACTGACACCCACTCAGCAGAAGATCATGCTTTTAGGTTACCTAGCTCTCTTAACACATGTTTCAGTGTTCAGCAGGGAACAGGCATATCTTGCAGGCGACACTTGGCAAATACCCCTCTCTTCCTGAGATGAAAAACACTGCGGCACGTTCTAATCGTGACATCCAATCACATAGAAGATCAAAGCACAATTCCGTTTTGTATTTAAGGCTTAGAAAAAATCAAGCAGGAAGGCACCATCTTGCTGATCTTCCCTAGCCTGAGAGACAGGAAATGAAGTTCAGCATGAGAACAGAGAAGGTGCGGGACACTACCAAAGTTTTGAGATAAATTCTGTCGTGTTTGGCTATCTTTGGCTGAATTAACGATGGCTGAACCAAGCGTAAACTAACCTGAAATGCTGTGGTTGAAAGAATACCCTAGGTCTCAGCTGATCTCCCTTCTCCTGAGTGTGCCCAGCATACTTCAAGGGGCACCTCTGAGTGACCTCAGGTCTTTGGATATTATCAGCCACAGCCGGCTGAGCTCCAGAGATAGTCAAGGAAATAACACTGGACAACCCATTCCCTCTCCACGCTGGCACCTTCAGACCCATTTTACATGTTCACTGGTGCCCTTTATTGTTCTACTCCCTTGTGCCCCTCACACATGCCCACACTCCCTGACTTCTCCAACACAAGTTCCCTATGCACCTCCCCCTTCTCATCTAAATGTGCCTGCATCCTCTCACATGCTTCACACCCAGCCATGCAGGTTCTCCCTCTCCCCTGCTCCCTTTGCTCCAGTATCCATCTCCATGACCCATATTACACCACTCCCCTCCTGCAATCACTGCTTCTCCCTCTCCTTTGCGCTTCCCCTCAGCTGCCTCATCACACCACCCAATAAACAAACCAAAATGGTAACTATCACCAACCATAATTCAACATATTTAAAACAAACAAACTAAACACCTGCCACCTTCTGAGGAGTGAGTGGTACTTCTCCCATGACGTACTTCTCCCATGACCCTGTCATCCCATGCTCTATTTCCACCCCTTTTTGACATCCTTGCCTGTGGTTTTGTCTAAATTTAGATTAGAAGCTCCTTGAGGCGGGCTGTGTGTCTCTCTGTTTATTTGGTTAGTTATCAAGTCTTGCTTGATAAATAATCCAGGGCAGATTTTCAGCCCCTTTCTCCTACTAGTAGCAGTTATCTACATGATTCATGACAAAACAGTCTGCAGAATGACGCCCGGAGGGAAGCACTACTCAAGGCCCAGCACTGCAGAATCTGGCCCCACTAATACTAATGCAGAAACACCTCTGCCTGCCATTCCTGTTTTATTATAAACTCTGCAAACATTGCAAATGCATCCCGCTTCACCTTTCTGATCAGCTATGTCAACGGGTGTCTGTGCGAACTAGCACACACCGGTTTAGTTTGGTTGAATTGTTAGTATTTGAAGCACATTCCATAAATGGTTTCCTGGAGTACTATATGCTAAGAAGTGTGTCATAGCTTTCTTATTTCTGTAGGAGCACAGCCTCCTCACTTGTTTTTCCCCAGGCATCTGCAAAGCTCAAGTGTCCCTGACCTATGGCACATCAATCATTCATTCCTCCTTTTCTCCCCTATGTCCCTTACCTCATTAGCCTTCTGCATACAGTCCACATTCAGCTTGATTCGGGTTCATGGTATAACCTTTATTAGTGAACTGGGCAGCAGTAGCTTCATCTGTTGAACCTTGTGCACTGAGTACTATGGATTACACACATCTCTCGTAAAATAAATGGTTTTATTCAAGCCATAAAAATCCATATTTCTAGATTGTAAAATAAGGCAATGAGCTCTGTTAAGAAACAATCAATCAGATAAATTCCCTGTGCAGATAGCTTTGCTAATCATAATGCAGCCACAAACCCAGTTAAATGAATAGGTACAAGAGCAACAGATAAAGGAATAAATGTATTTTGTATTAATTGTCTGGGGTCAAAGAAGAAATTCAGTACAACAGAATGTAACTGTTGGTGAGGTACACAGCGTTTCTCCTGTATATTTTTTTGATTTATCTACACAGGGAATATCAATTCAGAGATTCTGAGGTGGGGTTGTTGGCTGCATAAAGGGTGACCTACCCAAAGTCACGCGAGTGGTTTAGTTACAATTTGAATTTAAAAACTTTCTGGGTCCTAGTTATTTGCTCTGACCAGCACCTGGTAAAGTCCACATAAAATAATTATTTAGATGGTCAGTGGCCAGGAATGAAACCTACTCAGGAAAGCTGTGTTAACCACTCTACCACTTCTGTTATGCATAAATCCAGACAAACCAATATGTTGAGATTACCACTACGATGAGAGCTGACCCAGCATGCATGTATTACACACACACGTATTATAGGCTATGTCTACACTACGAGCTAGGAATGTGGGTCTCCAGCTTGGATGCACATACTCATGCTAGCACTCAATCGGCTAGCACAAGTATAAATAGCAGTGTAGCAGTGGTAGCATGTCTAGGTGCAATGGAGACATGACTGAGCCATACCAAGTACATGACCACCAGTTTCAGGTGAGTTTGTAGTGGGCTGTACTTAGCCGTGCTCTGCTGCCACGACCCAGCTCACCAGGGCAATGGTGGTATTTATACTCGAGCTAACTCAGTGAAAGCTAGCGTGAGCAGGTGTACACAAGCAGGGACTTAGCTCGTAGTGTCAACACACAGTCACCGCTTTTCTGTGCTCATTCATATTCATAAAATACCAAGCCAAGAGCCATATTATCTACGTATCTATCTCATTCGTAACGCCATGGTATTTAAGCATCACTGAAAGAGCAAGAAGTGGTATGGGAAAGTGGTGTGAGCAGAGATCTGAGAGCTAAGGTTTGTGCAGTTATAATCCTGGCTCCGATACTGACTCTCCATGTAGCCTAAGGCATATCACTTATTCCGTGTGATGTGGCCTCCATCTTTAGGCACCTGGGGCTTGATTCTCAGAGGCACAAAGCCCTCACTGACATTAAATGGAGCAGTGGGTGCTCATCAGCTCTGAAAGATCCAGCCCAAGGTTTCTGATGCTGAACCCCAAAAACTGAGGTTCTCAAAATTAAAGGTCACTTTTGAAAAGTTGGACCAAAACTGGTCTATGATACACAATTGCTCAATTTAGGTCCCGCTTTCCACTGGGTGGCATGTGGCACCACACCTCTTCAGAGGGATGCTTATTGATCTCCCAGAGAAAGGGGGAGCACACGCAATTATTCATGGAATGCAGCATCCTCTTTCTCCACACACCATACACATGCCCTACAGAGCTGCCTGTGCATGGGTGGGGTGGTGAGAGTGAAGCAATAGTTTCACCTGCTGTAGGGTTACGTGAGGCATTTGAGAGTGGAACTAAATGTGCACACTAATTTATTCAGTCAAATCAAACCAGTTACCCATGAATAAATAGAACCAGGATTCAAACAATATTCTGGAAAGGTGTTGACACATAGTATGCCTTGACAGCCCGTCTGGTAAATGTGGGTGTCATTCAATAGACTAAATTTCCAAATGAGTGGCATGCCAAAATCTCACTAGACTAAGGAGTTGTAGCAAATGTCAATCATTCATTATCTTCGAATTCCCAAAGGGGTATTCTTTTTATCCACTTTGGCATCCATAAAGAAAAAAATGCTCTGTGTTTACAGATGAAAATTCTTTATCTTCAGATCAAACGTAAGCACTGGAGCACACGATCCACATGGCAAGGCTACTTACTTAGGAAATTACTATGTGCAAAGTATGGAAATGGTGATCTTATCAAAAAGCTCATCACAACTTTATAAGATTTAATGATGAACATAAGCGGGGAAATTAAAGCAGAACCAGAGCCATGCTCCCCTAATTTCCCTGCTTATATTAATTTTCTAGACTATTAATACAGGACTAAATGAACAAAGACAAATGAAGGAATAACTCATGATGCCATAATCAGTAGCCTCAATGGTCTGGAAAGAGCAATGCAATACTCTCCCCAGATTTCATCTCTACCCTGGACTGCTTAAAGCAGCATTTTCAAAAGTGTGGGGCCGTCTCCTGGCAGAGGGGCATAAAAAAGCCCAGGGGGGGAGGGGTTGATATAGAAATTGAAGTATCGGACTTTAACAACATATGGAGCGGTTGCATAGAGGTCACAACTGATTTAATTTTTCCGTAGGAGTGAGTGGGGAACTCAGCTTTCAAAAGTGTGGGAAACACTGGCTAACGGAATTAATGTTACGTCTAGCACAAGTTCATTTGAACCAGAACTAGTTAACCTATTGCACACATAAAACACATCAGCAAGATTTTACTGGGAGAAATCATGGCTACGTTGAAATCAATGACAAAATGCCCATTGACTTCAGTGGGGCCAGGATTTCACCTATGATCTTCATTTAACCAGGGGTTGGTTTCTGATGTCTCTTTGTTTCTCTTTGCTTCTACTAATGCAGATTGTATTTCTGCAGTGATTAGTTTTGTGAGGGTCATGGCTAGAGTAACTAAGGTCTGCAGGTTAAGATGAATATTCAGTGTCAAAACTGCTTTTGCACACAGCTGCTGGCTCTGAGGTCTATGTTATACTACACCAGTGTCAACCTTCTAGAAATAGTGACATTAATCAAAGTAACCTCATACTTATAATAAACAATGAAAACAAGACGAAAACTCCCCCTTCTCCCTGAGTCAAGAAGAATAAAGAACAACGACACAGATATACGACCTCAATGACCCATCATTTTACTGAGCTTACGGCCTCCTTTCTGACTATGATGCATGTTTCTGAGTTGAGAGAGATAAGAGAGTTGTATATTGTCTTGAAGAGTGTGCCAAGGACACACAATGCTCCAGGCATGAACATCAAGCACAAAGTGTTGCTTGAAAAACTTCAGAAGATAAGGGATGAATGAAGGTGGGTGTGACCTTCATTGGGGAAGGTCTTGGGACAGGGAAGAAATAAGAGAAATAAATGGAATTATTTCTGTTTGTGTGTTCAATCTTTTCTCTTCTTATAGGGCAAGATAAGGACCCATTGTCCTTCAATTGACTAAATGCCCAATTCCATTTGGTCTTCCCTTTGAACAAAATTGATTTCCAAAGAGATTGGGTCTGATTCACTTCATGGTAACACCAGTTTCACCCAAATAAGTAGAATTACTCTAACAATGCTGTGATAAATGAGGCCTGGTCTAGCTCAATGGTTTGCACTTAAGGAGCATATTATGGTGCCAATTTAGCAAGATATTTAAACACGGGAGTAGTTCCACTGAAGTCAGCGAGACTGCAGAAGACAATGGAACCACTCACGTGCTTGAAGTTAGGCACATGCTTAAGTGTCTTTCTGAATATGGATATGTGTGACTAGAAAACTATAAAGTGATCACCTACCATCAAAGCAGAAGAAGTAAAGCAATAGATAATTGGGATCTCACATGAAAACTCCTATGTCTCACAAACTGGTGAAGTAGTCACAGTAGTTTTTTTTCTTTTTTGTCAAAATGTGACTTTTTGCAAGATTGCTAAATATGTGTAAAACTTACACATTTCTAAGATATATTATCATATAAATTATGACTGTTTTTTTTAGAATAACTGAAAAAATAATGTGCAAAGGGGGAAAATCAAGTTGTGTGGCTGTTATTTATTATGTCCTAGGGTATTGGATCAGGTGTTCTGAATCAAAGCCCATGTGATTCGGAAGATTAACAGATCCAGTTTGAGTAATTTTCTCAGAGAAAGTGGTGACCTTTTGTGTGCCCTCTCTGAAACATTCGGGGGAGGGAGGGAGGGGAAGTCTAGAGTAGGGAATGCCCTTCATAGAATTAATTAGTAAAATATGTTGTGATGATCTGTTCACTGTGTGTCTCCCTGGAAATCTTACATGAAGTGATTGCCATTAAAGTAATCATTTACTTACAGTTACCAAGATTAGTAACTTATATCTATATGCTTCTTTGGACCCCATCCCCATGATATTTGTGTGAGTGACAAATATTAATTCATAGTTTCATAGATTTTATGCCCAGGGTGGCCAATTATGATGATCTAATCTGATCTCCTGTATAATACAGGCCAGATAACCTCACTCAATTTCTGCATCAAGTCCATAATTTCTGGTGAACTACAGCATATCTTTTAGTAAGATACCCAGTTTTGACTTAAAGGACTGCAAGTGATAGAGAATCCACCATTTCCCTAAGTAATTGTTCCAATGGTCAATTATCTTCACTGTTAAAAAACTGTGCCTTATTTCTAGTCTGAAGTTGTCTAGTTTTCGCTTCCAATTATTGGATCTGGTTAAGCCTTTTTTTATTAAATTAAGGATTAAGTCACCTCTTATAAACTAAATAAATCTCTCAATAGTAGACATGTTTTCCAAACCTCTAATCATTCTTGCAGCTCTTTTATGCACCCTTTCCAATTAAACATTTTGTTTGACCTGAAATGAACAATTTTGATTTGATTTAAAGCTTTTTAAAAATTTTTTTTAATGAAACTGAAGGAGATTTCAAAACTAAAATTAATTTTGAATGCAAACATCTCAAAATTTTTGTTTTAACAAAACAATTTCACATAAATTCATGAAAAATTTCAGTTGACTTGAAACTGCATTTTTCAGAATAAACATGTTTTGGCCATCAAATTTCACCCAGCTCTACTCAGTTCAACATCACAATGCCCCTATGACAAAAGAGAGTATTGTTATGTGCACTTTTAAAATGGGAAATTTAGGTACAGGTAAATTGAATTCATTGTTGAAGGTCCCATAGAGTGTCTGAGACAGAATCAAGAATAGATTATAGACTCTCTCCGTCCCAGTCTAGTACTTTAACTACATGACTCTCCATAACCTTTATTTGAAAAAACACAGTAGCTGCCTATATCAGTAAATGGGGGATAAATGTCGGATCTCAGGCCTGGTCTACACTTACCTGGAAATTCAACAACAGTTGAAGGGAGTTACGTAGAGTAGCTTGCGTAACTCCTGTCAACTGCTTTGCTTCCCTTCTGTGCGCCATCTTCACTGCACTGTGCCGACGGGAACTGTGTTCCTGTCGCCACAGCATTACACCACTTGGGAGGGTGGTTTACCAGTGCCGACTTCCTGATTGAGTGGGTCTACACTGGTTGCTCAACTGACCCAGAAAGATCGATCTGAGAGCAGCGACTTTGCCACCGTCAATACAGACATACTCTCAGATATGAGTTATTGGTAACTGTGTGGAAATAATGATCTTTTAATGGCAACCACGGTATTTTTTCCTTTATATTTTATAAGGTCCATATCACAGACAGATCTATTTCAAACCAAAACACATTTTGCCAGTTTTTCTTTGCTTGCAAAATTTATTTAACAGTTCCTAAAATGTTGTGTTTTACTTCCTCAGTCAGCCGGTGGATAAAATAAAAGCTAATGCACGTCATTCTCCCCACACCTGTGCTCTTCTTTCATGCTCCTGCTCTCATGTATTCAATTTTTTTTTTCTGATTTTGGGTCACATTCAGCATGTGCAACATAACTTTGAACACTCAGTTTGAGAACTCAGGTGGCCCTTTGTCACTCTTTAGAAAGCTGACACAGAAGACTAACTTTTTACATTTGGGGACTAATGCAAATGTATTGGATGAACAAAATCTGAGTCCAGATTTAAAAACAATGAGAGAATGCCTGCTGGGGATTGCTTCTTTGCCAAAAGTAGAAATGTTGGTAAATAGCAACCTGCAGCTGTATTAAAGACACAGGAATATTTTCTGCGATGATGAACACTTCCGAAATGTAGCCACTTGATGGTCAGTGAGGCTTCCAGGGTCATCCTAGGAGAGTGGAAATACTGTACTAGAATATTATTGCTCTCATTGTTCCCAGATCATTAGACTGTTCCTTCAAAAGCATGATTTATTATGGCAGAAATGATAACTGTGTACAATATTTTTTATTTTTTGAAATGTCTGTACACTTTTTCCATCTTTTGAATTTTAATTCTCTGTAAATTTTCTAATCTCTGGAAATGCAATGGCTGCCTCCTGTAATATCCTGATTATAAGCATTTGTAAAGTAGCTTTTCCTATGAAAAATGATTCCTATACTCCAATTATTCTGATATTTAAGGCTCCATTTTTAACTTATTTTCAAAGGTTTATCTACTGTATGTTGAAGAATGATTTTAATTCCTCTATTTTATTATAGCCTGGTGTGTTCATACAGTATATTAATCCTTCTTATATTGGCATGGAATCAGAGGAAGACTATCATAGCAATTTTGTATTTATTCTAAATACACTGGATAAGCCTTCAGCTTTACTGCAGATGCATTTTTATTATTTTTCTTCCCCACTGGAATGGAAATAGATTTATTTAATATTAGATGATGGTTTCATATAACAGACAGGATTAGCCTATTATTTTATGTGTAAATTACGACATCTTGAAATGAGAAAGGAGGGGAAAGAATGAAATCTTGATAAAGATGGGAGACCCATGTACTCCAATAATGAGGCTGACACAGCTAGGCTGATTTTCTTGTGTAACCAGTGATCAAGTCTGGTACAGCAATAATCTGTGGAATCCTAAAGCACTCCATAAATTGCCTACCAAAATTCCACAAAGCTGTATGACTTACTGGTATCTATATCATTTCCCTTTCCCTCCAGTTCTTCACCTCTGGTCTTCAGAAATTCTACAGAAGGTATTTTATATGCTGTCAGAAGACAACATTTCTTCATGGAAAATTCTTGAACTTGTAAAACTGTTCTGTATCACACAAGTGTCGTGTGCTGTAAAGTTTAGCTTCACAACTACATAGGATGCTCCTCTATGGAATATTGGCAATATGAGTCTACAAAACTTGCTCGCCTCCATAGTTCTTTTGTCATTTCTTTTTTTCCAGAGATTGTTACAGTCCAGAACATTTTAGTGAATCATTTTCCTCCACTGAATGGAATATGTCAGACTGTCCCATATGCATATCAGTCCCTTTAATGAATGAGCTAGTGATACTTTTCCTTTATCTTCAATAGAAGAGGGCTGAGGTCTTGGAGCAGATTGCAAGATGCATGTCTGCAGTCAGCTGATCACTGTGG
This sequence comes from Mesoclemmys tuberculata, assembly GCA_007922155.1. NCBI lineage: Eukaryota > Metazoa > Chordata > Testudines > Chelidae > Mesoclemmys > Mesoclemmys tuberculata. The sequence goes on from ML675631.1 coordinate 19,258,059, forward strand.
TATCTGTATTCATGTGTTCCCTACTTCACTGATACCTCTGACACATTCATACACAGAGGTCCAAATTTTCAAAATTGACTTCATATGTTGGTTGTGCACATAAACCCAAAACTATTGTGTCTACAAATACCTTGATTTGCACATGCAAAGGAGTACATATATATTAGGATTTAGATGCCGGTTCAAAATTCTGTTTATGCAATTCAGGTGAACAGCTTAGCAAACCCAAGCGAAAATGTGGCCCACACCCACTGCTTACGGTGCTCCATGTCTCTCTTTCACTTCAATATCCCTTCCCCCTTGTAGTCATTTTTCCTCTATGTCCAAAACTTCTTTCTCAAACGTATGTCATCTTATCCTTTTTGGCTTTGGTTCCCAGGCATTGCTTTTCCTTCAACCCAAGTATCCATAATCAAGGACTCTCTCTCTATCTTGCTTCTCAGCCTTTTCTTTACAATGTTTTCCCAGTCCATCACTCTAAATATCTTTACTTTAGTGTAATAATGTGTTTTCCTTTTACTTCCTCTCACTCTTTTGACACAGTTTAGCCAATCCATAAAATCCAAATGGCTGCTTGGGAGAAAATCTGACATTAAAATTTCCTCATAATCAATCTTCAAGGGATAATATGGAAAGTAACTCAGAATTCAAAGAGTTTGGTTTGTGAAGAAATTCTACATTACCATTACATGCCCCTTTCTTGTGTAACTATTTTAAAGTTATAATGGAGATATAAATGGTATTTTTAATTTATTTCACGAGGCTTATTTCTGAATTACAGATATATTCTTCCACCCCAAAGAGAAATAGTTAAAATGAAAGCTTCTCTCACTGGAATAATTAAAATCAGATAGATGCTGAAATTTTGTTTTTAAACTTCAATCAATATATATCTTTTTCATAGTCTTTAAGAAAGGGTCACAATTCTTAAGAACTAAAAATAAAAATGTCTTAATACTAACATACATGCCTTTCAAAAACCTTGACTGAAAATATGAGTCTAAAACAACCACAGTTCCATTTTCTGATATATGTTTAGCCTGACACAGAATGGATTTCTCATACAATCATGCAGCCAAATGTGACATTTTAATAAATAGTTTGTACTCAGCTGGGAAAAAAACAAGTCTCAGGGTCTATTGCCATATGCTCCAAAATGGGTAAAACCACATATAAAATGAAAAGATTAAATCTTTTTTTTTCCATTTCTACTTCTAGTCTTCCCTGTAGAAGATTATTCAATGAGTACTGGCTCACAAGCAAACACTCTTGTTCAAACTAAAAATGTCATTCAAAGTTTGGATTAAACTTTTGCGAGTTTCCTGTGAAATGAATCATTAGGTCACAAAGAATATTCAGCATAATTTGTAACTCAATCAGATTATGAACATGTAGGATATACATAGGGAAAGTGAGAGATAAAGTAAAATGCTGAAGAATTTCAAAGTCTTGGTGTGTTTGGTTCTTATCCACCAAGATTTTTGGTTGTATAAAATAAAACTTTTTTTAAAATAGCAACTTGAATCTCCCAGTTGATTTCACAAAAGTAATTGCAATGTGTCAAAGCAGAAGGGAGACATACATTGAATATTGCTGTTCATAAACAAATGGATACTGGTATAGACATAAGACCCACATTATTTTCTGCTCCTCAGCATCTACACTACTCCACCGTTAAACTATGAGACTCCTGATTCACTAACTATGGAGACTTAGGCCTAGTCTACACTAAGAAGTTCTTGAGATAAAAGTTTTGCTGGCATACAGCCCCCGGTGTAATTAAATCGCTGTTGCATGTCTTCACTGTCTCCTTCTGTCAGTGGAGTGCATTCACAGTGTCAGCTCTTCTGTCGACAAAGGGTACTGTGTACTGTGGGTAGCTATCTCACTATGCAACTGCGCACAAGGTGTTTTGGAAAGGGTTTGCAATGCCTCATGGGACAGGCACAGCATTACATGATGAAGGTTTCTGAATCCCATAATTCCTTGGGCACCCTACTAGTTTAACAGCTGCTTTTAAACTGCTCTGTCAGCCAAGCCGATGCTTCTGAGCACAAACACAAGAAGCCCACCGAAGCAGGGGAAAGGGGAGAGTGAGTGTGTCTGCACTTGTCACTGTCTCTTTAAGTTCAGACAGCAGCAGCTGGAAGCAACCAATCCTGAGGCAGAAGTTGCTACACAGACAGCTCATAGCTGGCGTCAGGTTCCCCCACCTCCCTCAGCAGAGATGGGTCTGGTACACCTGTGGGGGTAGAGGCAGGGAGAGGGACACAGCCTCCACTTCCTTCGCTGGCTGTGCATTGCACATCAGGAGTTACACCCCTCCCCTGTAGTTTAGGGCAGGCAGGAGAGGACTGCATTGTGGAGTGAGCTCTTCATGCAGAGTTAACTTGAAAACTTCCTGGGGCTTTTAAAGGGAAGGGGCGGAGGCAGACAGCTGAGCTCAAACTGCTTATCTGAGCAGTCTCAGGATGGCATTCTGGGATAATCGGGAGGCTCTTTTCAGTGATATAACCTTAGGACAGTGTCTACATGCATGCTTTTTTGCAAAAGCTTTGCTGAAAAAGGTTCTCTGCCTCTCATCTAGGTGGTTTTATTTTGTTGACAAAACAGGGCAGTTTTGGCATCAAAAGGGTCATTGCAGTGTGTACACCAGGACTGTTTTGTTGACAAAAGGTGACTTTTGTGGGCAAAACTCTCCAGTGTAGGCCAGGCCTTAGATTCCCTTTTGGCATTGCCTTTTTAGTGCTGAGTAAAACATGCATACATATATAAATGGCATTTTCTACTTAAAAACAGCCTGAAAAGAGCTCTACTTTGGGGTGGATAAAAAAGAATTGTTTTCCAAGCAGTTATGCTCTCACCCTATAGTAGCTCCATCTAGGTTATATTTTCCTACTTTGTTTATGAGAAGGTCATGTAAGACACTAACAAAAGCCTTACTAAAGTCAAGATATACCACACCTACTGCTTCCCTCCATCTACAAGGATTTTTACCCTGTGAAAGAAAGCTTTCAGGTTGGTTTGACATGATTTTTTCTTGACAAATCCATGTGGACTGTCACTTATCACCTTATTATATTCTAGATATTTGCAAATTGATTGCTTAATTATTTGCTCCATTAGCTTTCTGGGTACTGAAGTTAAGATGATTGGTCTATAATTCCCTGGGTTATCCTTATTTCTCTTTTTATAGATTGGCACTATATTTGCTAATAAAGCAATAATATCTGTCATGTGTTGTTTGTTTTCTCATGCTCTCCATACGGGAAGAAGTGTGTGCAGTGGAGTGTCTTGTTTTGGTAGAGTTTTTTTAAGTATGTGTTTCTCTGTGCTCACGTGAGAAAACACCCATCAAAGAAATCTGTCTTGTACTTGAAATGGAAGGAGGAGAGGTTTTTGATGATCCTTAGTTCTTGGGAGAGTTCATGCCATAGTCGAAGACTGACTTGCAAGAGAGTACTGTCTCCCACAAAGACAAGTGTTAATCTTATTGCAGAGAGTTCCATAGTGCTGGAAAAGCAAAGTTGTTGACCATCGTCTTTATCTGAAGCTTTAGGTGATCTTTTTAGGTATCCTGGGCCCAGGACATTGAATGACTTGAAGATATGGACCAGAAATTTTGAACTCGATTTATATTTTATGGGAAACCAGGGTAGAAAGCGGTAGGTCAGTAGGATGTTTGCGGTAGTCTATGTTGTTGAGGAGACACCACAGCATGCCGCCAAACAACTGGTTTGTGTGCCATTGAATAGCTGATCTGTGCAGTGCTGCCTACTGCCAAATAGCTGATTCACACAGCACAAATCAGCTGTTTGGTGGCGTGAAGTGGCACTGCAAGTCGCCTGATCCACAGCCAGCTCTCACTGTGACCTGGGGTTGCAGGGGCAAGATACCACCTAGTGGTCTGTACTATGCTGACTGGCATGTTGGGAGCAGGAATGCAGAGCCAAGGCAGCACATACTCCATTTCCCTCCCTGCACACTCACCACTCTAGGTTTCAGTGCCTACCTAAAATGTAGCTGATGCATCAGCTTTGTGCTGGCCTTCGGCCAAAAGGTGAATTTCACTTATCTCAGTAAGAGTTTTGCCTAATTTTAACAACATTCACTGGGCACATGTTTGGCAGCACCTCTATGTCAAATAAAGCCACATTTTGATCCCCTTCAGTTTTGTGACAACTATTTAGCACAGATCTAATAATTTGGTGTTTATACGCTCCACCATTTCTCTCAAATAACCCCATCCTCTCTTCTTCATGTTGTAGCTGAATATACTCAGGCTAACTCCTCTTTCACAGATACAGTGTTAGTCCTCGAGTTCCTCTAGGGAGCAAAAGGAGTTAGAGTTTTCTACCACATTGACATTCTGCATCCACTCACTTAAAATGAGAGCATTGTTTCTCTCATTCTGCACAGCGGCTAATTCCGACTCCACAGACTTCTATTAAGGGTTTTATTTTGCCTGTCCTCGCATCATGGCATCATCTCATCTACCGCTGACTTTTTCATTACCTTTCATTACCTCTCATTTCAGCTTTCCCTACATTGCAATGTCATCTTTAGAGACTTTCACTGATCTCACTTTGAGGAATTAAATGATCTGAGTAGCAGCAATGATGAAGCCCTTTACTAAATACAATTTTAAAAATTAAGAAAAATCGAAAAGAAGCCACAATCAGGATTTCAGCTTCAACTTTGTAATTTAAGCACTGTAAACTGAAACAAAAGAGAGAAAAGATCATGGGGAGGGACAATTTGCTAAATTAATCTCTACAATGCTGGGTTAAGTAGTTTTCATGATAACGTCCACTGAGTTGGATGAACTATCAGAACGTACGAGACAAGTTTTGCTGTTCCTGCAAATTCTGCTTCCCAAATGTACATAGCGTGTAACCGACTGTTAAAAATGCTGGTTTTTGAAAAGGCAACTTATATTGAAATAGAAGAGAAGCACTGGAAGAAAAAACCTGACCTCTCCTGCCCTCCGCCTGCCCCCAAGAGAATTGGGACCTTTTGCATGTTATTAATGGTGCAGAATCATTATGAATCTTTTTGAGTGGATTTTTGGATCTTTCTCCACTTTGTGTCATGATAGCCTGTACCCATTTTTGGGTGCATGCTGTAACTACAGGGCTATTGGGTTTAAGGTGGGGCAACACCAGTTCCACTGGTTACATTCTGTGCCTGGCCCAATTTGACAGATATACTCTAAAGTGACCGCTGAGCATGTTTACCAATCAGACCTGCTGTCAGGATGGGTGCAGGATACCACACTTTGTGATTCCCACTGAGACTAAGGCATAAGATGCTCAGCTGCTCAGTGTTTTCAGGAGTGAGACAATTGTGAGCATGACTAACAGGGAAATTTAGGCACCTAGGATATTTTACTGGCAGAATATTAGATCCTATGGCATTTAGTTTTCTACAGGATTGAGCAGCAACTTAAGTGGGGGTTTTGAGCGGGGGTTTTGAGATCTAAATTTTGGACTTATGTGCTTAAAGTGGCACCTGGATCTTATCCTCTGCTGTTCTAGGTAGCAGCTGAAAACATTCAATTTTCTAACTGCCTGTTGAAAAAACGAGAGTCCTCTAGCACTTTAAAGACTAACAAATTTCTGTAGGCATAATCTTTTGTGGGCTGCAACCCGCTTTGTCAGATGCATGAAATAGAAATCAGATAGGAGGTATATATATACATCCAAGGGTAAGGAACAACAATGGGGAGGGTAGGTGTTAACAAAGTCCATTCAGTTAGAGTAGATGAGGCCTATTCACAACCATTGATTAGAAGGTGAGAATGTGTGAACAGTGACAATTACTTCTTTTAATGAGATAACCATTTCAAGTCCCTATTCAGACCCAATTTGATTGTGTCAAGTCATTGTTACCTGATCACTATCAGTACTGTGCTGAACTCCCAAAATACATAGATAAAATAACATCCCAAAAGAGCAAAATTTGCACTCTAATTATTTACAGAATATTTCCGCCTTTAATAATTCATGGAAACTCATATAAAGCTGCACATATATTGGCTCCTGGTGGCTACTTACATTGCACCATGCAGTAGAAGACAGAGTTCACAATGCCAATGAGATACAATCATAGAATCACAGGACTGGAAGGGACTCACAAGGTCATCTAGTCCAATCCCCTGCACTTATGACAGGGCAAAGCATTATCTAGACCATCTCTGATGGGTATTTGTCTAATGTGCTTTTAAAAATCTCCTGTGATGGAGATTCCATAACCTCCTTATGCAATTGAATCCAGTGCTTAACTACCCTGCTTTTCCTAATGTCCATCCTTACCTCCTCACCTCTTGTTGCAATTTAAACCCATTGGTTCTTTTCCTTGTCCTGTACTTGGAATCAGTTATCATGTCCCCCAACAGTCTTCTGTTCTTCAGACCAACCAAATCCAATTTTTTCAGTCTTCTCTCATAGGTCATGTTTTCTAGACTTTTAATAATTTCTATTGCTCTTCTCTGACTTTCTCCAATTTGTCCACATCTTTCCTGAAATGTGGTGCCTGGAACTGGACACAATATTCCAGTTGAGGCCTAATAAGCATGGAGTAATGTTGGAGAATTACTTCTTGTGTCTTACTTACGACATTCCTGCTAATACATCCCAGAATGAGGTTTCCTTGTTTTGCCGCAGTGTTGCAATGCTGACTCATATTTAGCTTGTGATCCACTATGACCCCCAGATCCCTTTCTCCTGTGCACTTTTCTAGGGAGTCATATCCCATTTTGAATGTATGCAATTGATCATTCCTTCCTAAGTGGAGTACTTTGCATTTGTCATTATTGAATTTCATCCTATTTACTTCAGACCATTTCTCCAGTTTGTCCAGATCATTTTGAATTTTAATCTTATTCTTCAAAGCACTTGCAGCCCCTTCGAGCTTGGTATTGTCCATAAACTTTAGAAGTGTACTCTCTCTGGCGTTATCTAAATCATTGGTGAAGATATTGAACAGAACCAGACCCAGAACTGATCCCTGCAGGACCACACTTCATATGCTCTTCCAATTTGACTGTGAACCACTGATAACTACTCTCTGGGAATGGTTTTCCAACCATTTATGCATCCACCTTATAATAGTTCCATCTAGGTTGTTATTTGTATATGAGAAAGTCATGCAAAACAATATCAAAAGCCTCAATAATGTCAAGATACACCACATATACTACTTTCCCCCTACTTTCCACAAGGCTTGTTACCCTATGAAAGAAAGTTATCAGGTTGGTTTGACATGATTTGTTCTTGACAAATCCATGTTAACTATTACTTATCAGCTTATTATCTTCTAGGTGTTTGCAAATTGATTGCTTAATTATTTGTTCCTTTATCTTTCCAGGTACTGAAGTTAAACTGATTGGTCTGTAATTTCCTCAGCTTGTCCTTATTTCCCTTTTTATAGATTGGCACTATATTTTCCCTTTTCTGGAGTCTCTTCTGTCTTTGATGGCTTTTTCAAAATAATTGCTAATGGCTCAGATTTCTCCTGTCAGCTTCTTGAGTATTTTAGAGGGTGACTTGAATACATCTAACTTGTCTATGTAATTTTTAACTTGTTCTTTCCCTATTTTAGCTTCATATCCTACCACATTTTCACTGGCATTCACTATGTTAGACTTCCATTCACTACTAATAAACAAACAAAAAATTCATTTAGCACGTCTGCCATTTCAACGTTTTCTCTTATTGATTTCACCCCCTCATTGAATAACAGGCCTACCCTGTGTTTGGTCTTCCTCTTCATTCTAAGGTATTTATAGAATGTTTTCTTGTTACCCTTTATGTTACTAGCTAGTTTAACCTCATTTTATGCCTTGGCCTTTCTAATTTTGTCCCTACCTACTTGTGTAATTTGTTTATATTCATCCTTTGTAACTTGACCTAGTTTGCACTTTTTGTAGGACCTTTTTTGAGTTTCAGATCACTGAAGATCTTCTGGTTAAGCCAGGGTGGTCTCTTGCCATACTTCCTATTTTTCCTACGCGGTGGGATAGTTTGCTCTTGTGCCCTTAATAATGTCTCTTTGAAAAACTGCCAACTCTCTTGAAAAGTTTTTCCCTTTATACTTGCTTCCTGTGGGATCTTACCTACCAACCCCCTGAGTTTGATAAAGTCTGCATTCCTGAAATCCATTATCTTTATTGTGCTGTTTTCCCTCTTGCCATTCCTTAGAATGTCTTCCCTGAAAGTAGCTTCATCTCACTAGTTTTTCAGCTGCACGGTATTGCCAACCTCTACCATTCAAAAATAATGGGTCAGATAATTTTTTTAAAAAACCACATGATTGGCTTTAAAATCATTAGATAAAAAGAAAACTTTCTTTTTTTACATTTGCCTTCTGATGTTGAACCTTTAAGGTACACTGGAGTCACGTATTAAAACTTTTTTCCTCAGCAGTCAAGAGGGCTAAAGACTCTTTTAAAAACAAAAGCTCAGAGTTGCACACAAGTCCATGACACCAGGAGCTGTCCCTTTGAGAAATAATACACAGTAAGACATATGATAAAAATCACAAGAGTTGGCAACTCTGCCATAGTACCATCCATCTCAGAAATGAAAAAGAAACCCTCAGTACATTCCATAATATATATATAAATGACTGAAACAGCACTGCGCAGTTGCCATACGTGAAACTGAATTAGATAATCAACAAACACTAGAGAGAGATGACATCATAATTGAATGTTTATTTCCCTGCAAATATGCCTCCAATTCCATAGGGGGGGCTTCTGATTATAAAACTTCTGGTATGGATAGAGACAAGATGGTCCATTATACTGTTAAAACTAACAAACAAAACAAAACACACACATCTGTAAATAACACTAAACCAAGCTGTGTTGTATTTTTTTTTCACAGCTGGAATACTAGTTTTTATTACAGCTCAACTGGCGTTGCAAATTAAAATTCATCTATGTTTGTTAAACTGCTACTTAAAATGGCTTCTGCCAACTGTTACAGTTGGATATTATGTTGCCATTTATACATTTAGTGGGAACAGTTCAATAACACAAATATTTTCAAACAAGTGAAGAGAGTATTTTTAATTGGGTTTCAATAGATAACTATTGACTTATGTCCCTAAGTTTTGGTCAATGTTTGCTTAATTTTTCATTAGTGATGAAGCAGCTGTCTACTTATTAAATGAAACCAGATTTATTTGTAGGTGCATCGCACAATGCCTGATCAGAGAAGAAATTTTCACTTTTAATAAACTTCTGGTAAAGCACTCTACTATGTTGGTTAGTCAATACACAACAAGTTGTTTGGTGAATTTTCTTTTATCAATGTTAATTTACAAATAATTCTGATATACAAATGCACCCTTGGATGAATCAGGCACCAGGAATGAGATTTTCAAGAGCACTGAAGCAATATACACGCCTAATTCTAATTGAAATTCAATAGGCGTTGTGGGTGAGATATTGATAACTTTCTAATGAACTGAGGACCTTAAGGGCCAGATTTTCAAAGATATTTAAGTTCCTTAAGATGCAGATAAATTCCTAGTGGGATTTTCAAAAGTACTTGTGTTCTAACTCCCAGGTTTCAATGCGAGTTAGGCACCTAAGTGCTTTTGATAATCCTACCAGATATCTAAATATCTTTGAAAACCTGGCCCTAAACTGCCTTAGCTGTCTGAAATTCCTGCCTGAATTCTCAGACTACACCCCCCATTAAACTTGTCTGTTACTTTGGAGACTGAAGTCTAAAATATTCTTGAATTTTAGGGATTTTTGTACCCATATTTTTACATGGAATCTGTACTACATGCTTAGTAGCACTTTCATGGCAGTTGAGTTACAATAGAGAGTTTCAAAGATATTTCACTGAGAGCTGCTGAGTGTTCAACACTTTTGAAAATCAACCCACTTATTTAGGCACTTAAATATCGATTTAGTGTAAAATTTTCAAAAGCATCTAGAGGAAGTAGGTGCCCAATTACCTTTAAATTTCAATGAGAACTGGGTACCTAAATCAGTCACTTTTGAAAATATCTATTCTAGGTGACTAATGCCCCTTCATGCCTTTGAAAATTTTGGCATTAGATTTTTTTTCTCTTCAGAAAAATAATTGTATGTAAAGCATTTAATAAGAGACCAACCATACCACGTATTGAGTGCAGTCAACAGTTACTGAAACCAGAGTTCACAGCCTTCCTCAGCTTCTTGCTCTGTCCCAGATCTCCCTTTCAGCTATAATATATAATGTAAATTTAATCTATTTTTCTAGTTAGCATTTCATACCCTAACTTCAAGATACATACATCTAAGCACCTTTTACAATAAATGTTCCAGATTAATAAAATGGATGTAAAAGACTCAGAGACAGACTTTCTTCTTCAGGAAAAGGGTATTAAAATTAGCACTCTCGCTTTATTTTTATTCATATATTTATTTATTTTCTCTCTCTAGCCTTCTGCTTCACCAGCTGTTAAAAAGTCAAGGCTACAAACCTTTTGAGTTGTTTTCTCCTTAACGTCACAGTGAAGTACATTTTAACTATTGTTTTTTTTCTTTAACCTCTATTTAAATGGCATGTGTTTAGCCAATAGCAACAAGACATTGGGAAGTAATACTTCAAACTTTTGTCAAAATATTTTTATTAAAGTGGTTATCTTATATATTTGGTTTTTTGGTATTTTTTTAAATATTATTTTGTTGATACAAAGCCATGTATTTCCTCACAGCATCATGAGATCTTCTCATTTTCTGAAAGTAATGGTAATGATTTTTTTCAGTGTTGATATACTGTAGACCAGTAGGCAAATTCCTTTCCATCCATCATATTTCCCAAAATAAAATAAGCAGCAGTTTCACTGCCTACCAGCTGGGAAATTGTACATTTCCCCCTTTCTAATGATTCTTTTCCCCATCTGAAATAAAGGATGCTTCAGAATAGGCTGAAACTTTTAAAACTTCATAATATTGGCTTTTATGATAATCATGTAATTTTAAAAATAAAATAAGACAATAAACATTTCTGTACTTGGGGCAGAGGAAAATTACTGCTCCTTTGGAACATAATCAGCTTAGCTTTAGCCCTATGTGATTTTTTTATATGATTATCCTCTGGGTATATTAGATAAATATCTACAAGTATGTCCTTTGAAACATCTCCTCTAATCTTACAGTGAATTCCTAACAAGATTTCCTAGCTCTTTTCATTCTTTTTGGAACGAAAGAGCAGAGTAGGGGAGGAGCACACAAAAATAATGCTTCAGTAAATTGGTCACCAATCTAGTTTTCTTTTTCAGAACAAGCACATTGTTCTGACTGGTTACAATGCAATTGTCAAAATTTCCCTTTGGTTAAAAGTGGTACTCAGCTTAAAATATAGGTGACTATTGAGCAGAACTTCACTCAAACTCAAACTAGAATTCAAAGGATTCACTTTGATCCTCCCCCACAAAATAAATTATACATACTGTGTATGTACAATTAAACATATCAGCTAAGATTTCCAAAGGTGAGTTTTGGGTTCCCAACAGGACATGTTTTAAAGGGGTCTGATTTTTAAAACTGCTGAGCAATATACTTGAAAATCAGGCTTCTTTAAAGAATCTCAGATTCGGCACGCATCATTTCAGGCATCCCAAATCATTTAGTCACTTTGGAATGTGTTGACTCTGGATTTGGTATCCAGAGAACTATGTATTTTGCAATTTTGCTGACATAAAATGTGTTGTATCCATCTCTTGTCCTTCCTGTTGGGCTGGGGATCAATTCAGATCAATTCAAGTAGTATCCTGCTTAATAAACAAAGCAAGGAATAGCTACCACTCCTAGGTGAAGACTGTTTCTTCCTTCTTCAGGTTCCCTCAGGCAGCTGGTCTATTTCCTGAGTCCCTCTTAGTGGGGTCTTGGGTACCCAAAGCCCTCTGATCTATGTTTCCTCATAGTAGGGTCTAGGTAACCCCAAAGCCCTCTGATCTCTAAGTCCCTTTTCTGTCCAACAGTGCCACCAACCTCTTTGGATGTACATGTGTATATAGAGATTTAGATAGATAGAATGAGCTACCATGTGATCTTCCTAGTACTTATACCCTCTTCCCAAAGGAGTCATATGTCCACAAAATATGCTTTGGTAGCATATCATCTTGCATATCATAATTAATTCATAATTTGGGAGGGGCTACAGGTATCAGCTGATATTCACTTTCCATTAACTACTTCCCCAGGCACCTGATGTCACATTGTTTTATAGGGTCAGCTGACCCAGGTCAGCTAGTCCCAAATTCACCATTACACACCTCCATGTGTACACACCAAGAGAACTGGCCCCTGGCTGACTGTGATCATTCGTCCTCCACATCAGCACAGCTGCTTACACAGGGCCTGGACAAACATACATGCTCGTGTCGATGCCAAGTGCAAGTTTGGCCTTTTTCAGTGCTTTTCCAGTCTAGTGCTAAGAGGCCCTGCTCCCAGAATCCTCTAGCACTCTGGCTCACCAAACTTGTCCATTGTAATATAGTGATTCAGCACCATTCCAACAGTTGCCTTGCAGTAACATAAGCTATCTTTCTTTAATGGAAATATGTTTTTAATAAGATGGGTTGTGAAGAGACCCTTAAGAACATGAGCAGAATTTAAAAGGATGCAGTGCTTTCTTCCCAGGACAACAGATGAGCTGAAAAAATGGTTCTTAGATGTATGAACTGCCCCATTTGTCTCAATTAGCTTTTAACTCTGAAACATAAAGATGACAATTTCAAAATCAACCGCTGATTCCCTTCTCAAATTGATCATCTCATCTGAAAGATCCAGCTGCTGTGTTTAGCCCAGCATCCCAAATTGCCTCCAGTACTTCCATACAGATGCCCAAAGGCCCAAATGTCCTGTAGCTAACTACCCAAAACTCCATATGATTACAAGTTCTTCTTTTTTTTTAAAAAAAAGCTGCACTTTATATAAAGTTTCCACTATAAACAGTTTACAAAGGATTAAATAAATGACTAAATGAGATTATAAACATGCTATAAATATGAGTAGTATGTGTTATAGATCCTTATATATTTGGATTATTTCAAAGATAGGTTCATGTTCAAAAGGAAATACTTTTTTGAAGGGCTATGGCCTGTGTTATACAGCATGTTAGACTAGATGACAAAAATGATCCCTGCTGGCACTGGAATCTATTTATGCATGAGAAGAAAGTGTTACAGATTATTATAAACAACCTAGTAACTATAGTAGTCTATAGTAGACTCTATAACAATTGATTAATCTTTGATTAAAACTTCTCTTCATCATTCATTAGCCCTCATGTAAACTATGTAAAACTGGAACATTATGGAGTATTGCCCAGCTCATAGGGTATGGAAGCAAGCAGCTCTGGAACTATATTTCCCATCAGACAATGCACTACTTTGGGAAAATACAGTTTAATATTTAACTAAACTAAACTTAAACTAAAATGAAATGTTTCCAGTTTTGAGAATGTTGAGATTTTTTATTTGGACCAGAAATGTCAGAACAAAAACTTTGACATTTCTAAATTTGTTTTATTAAAAAATTTCTATTCCACCAGAAAGTTTCAAAATTTCAGCTTTTCCCTGCCACCACCCCCGTCCACCCCCCTTATTTTAGAATGAAAACAAATGTTGCAATGTCAGAATTGCTCATGGGATGAAAATTCCAAATTTTGCTCAGTTCTGCTTCCTGGCTCGTATTCTAAATGGCCTCTAGCAGAATGGGGCAAGATCATTGAGGTGGTTCCTAAGTAGTGTTGTATTAACAACAACAAAAATATTATCTTTATGATGCAAAACAAAAATTGCTGGAGGACGAGCACTACTAAATCTTCATTTATAGACAGCGTGCTGTTTTCTCTATTCTACGAGTATTGCTGTTTTTACTGTTGTCTGTTCAACATGAAAACTCTTTTTGCAACTGAAAAGATAGGGAAAGATATATAAAGAGATAACCCATACCCTTGAACAACTATTTCATTTTGCATGAAGGCTGATAGCATGTAAATCTGTGCTACAGGCAGGTTCAGAAAGCTCCAAAGAATCCCAAAGGAGTAGTTTATATTACTTTGCAAGAGAAATTGAAAGTATGCTACCTGAATAGACAGAATAGAGGGATATTTAGATGTAGATGGGTTTCTTTTGATTTTTGGAGCACTTTTAAGAGGTGGCAAATACATTACGAGGGTAAGTTAAATACATTTTGAGGGACAAGATAATTTGGGGAAAACAGCAACAAAGTTTGGAGATATTTGTTGATGCCTGTTTGCACAAGTTACCCTGCATTTGGTAACATTAGACAGCACAAGTCATCAACTAAGTTTGGCCTTGCAGAGTTCTTCAAATGCAAGTTTAATCAGGATACTTGCAACACCACACATCATAGTTTCTGAGATACAGGAATCTCCAGCTGACCTTCAGGAAATGCAGCATCAGTTGGAAGTGTGCCGTGCCTGCATGTCCATGACTCAGAATTTAATTACATTAGAGACGGTAGGATCAGAAAAGCTGATGCTGTTGTTATTCCACCCACTGCAAGCTGGTTGCCAGCTTAGTTATCAACTTCCATTCAGCTGAACTGGTCACTCTGGAAGTTTGTGGTGTCAGTACTAATATGAGGCTTGTGATGGTGCTTTTTCTGTGGTGGTCCCTCCAGGGAAAAGAGAAGATGAAACAAAAGAAAACATGAAGCCAATTATTAGGACATACATTTTAAATTGCCTGCCGACTCCAGAATCAGTGAAATATCTCAAAGGCAAAACTGTTTGATTTATGCCTCAAGACCAGAACTGTCCCTGTGCTTCCATGTAATACAGTTATATCTAATTGCAGGAAGTGATTGTAAACAATATGCAGAATGTGTCACTGACTTTGTCCACCAATCCTCAGAGTGGTGGGTAAAACTCCCAAGAAACCCATTCTTAATGGAAACTTTTTGGTTTTAATATTAGGCTGGGAATCTCACAGTTTATTATGAGCTGAACAAAGGAACAAAAGGTTTCCATGCTAGATAATACCAACGTGACATAAAAAAGTGCAACATCCTGCCTTCGATAGTGGCCAGTACTTGATACTAAGCATGCCCTGCTTAAAAAATAAAATTCAGTAATATTGGCAAAAAAGGTCATCGTGATATGAAGTGTTTTATGTGCTGTTTAAGGACCATATTCTATCCTGGGATGTATGCTCATTTAGCTCTAGTATAAGATACATGCACTTACTCATGCAGAAGGGAGATTCTGTCACAGCGTGCAACATGATATATATTAATTTATCAATTTAAACTTGTAAATTCCTGTATTTCTTCTGGGCCCAATCTTTGAAATCAATGGTAAAACTCCTACTCCAATGGGAGAAATTTCAGCCCTCTGTGGATTAACAGTAAACTTCAGGCATCAGGGTTCTTGACCTTCATTTATAAGGAAATATCCAAAAAATAGGTAGGCCTTATATGCCATGTAATTGGAATTTTCCATTGAGAACTTCCCAATAACAGATGCTCTGTGGGCCTGATCCAAAACCTACTGAAATAAATAGAAAGCTTACCATTGGTTTTGATGGGTTTTGCACTGGTCCCTATATTAATTTTCAGCACAGTTTCAATGACTCACATACATTGCCAACATTCAAGGTGCCTCTGACTCATACATGTGTAAAGGGGCAGCTTTGTGAGGGAGAACTTTAGTATTCTGTGTAATCCAAATCAGTGAAGATACCACTGCAGCTGGTGCCATTGAAGGCGCATTGTGATGTGAGGACATTTTGAAGGCAGATCATGGCCCACTTTTTTAACACAGACCTTGTGATCCATATTGCATTTCATCAGATAGGCTTCCTAATGCTTCTGGTGTGAAGAATCTACACTGGTGAGCAGCCTGGTTTATTAGTGTAGTCTTTGCTATAATTCTTTGTTCCTAAATTTGGTCCACCAATTTTAACATGGGCAACCTTATTTGAGGGAGGTGTCAATGAGTATTTACAAGACATTTCCAAAAGGCTTCAAAGTAAAATTATACCACCATTATACCAACCATTTTCAAGCAAAGAATACAGTGGGACTCAGGTATGTACATAAGAAATTAATGAGAAAGCATAAAAATACTATTTCTTCTATACTGTACTCCTTGCAAAACTTTAGGTAGGAAGTCTCCAGCTCAGAGATCTAGTTAGTATTTTGAGAAAAGCAGGACCTAATTCTTATTTAAATGTTTCTGGTAACACATTTTCTTTAACAAAATTTGAGGGAAAAAGTTGAAATAGTGTAACTTCACTATCTAAGAAGAAACTGCTAAATAAAAGCCTAAGAGAAAGGCAAACTGGGATTTCAATCCATTAAAGGCTTAATTTTCACCTGGAACCCCACTGGTTTCAAAAGTAGTCGTGGATGTTCAGTAAGTCCTCTAAAAAAAGGAATCAGTCCTCTAACAATCATTCCCTGTTTTAGTGGTATGTAGAGAACATCTTCAGTTATAATGCTCATTTAGACACAACTTATAAGAATTATTTATTAATTATTTATTATTTTTGTATTCTGTATTATTGTTACGATTGTATTCTAGTCAATAGCAGCTTTGTCTTTGCCTTTCATTGTGATTCATTTGTGAAAGGCTGCAGATTCTATACTCATCTTGTGATGTCTCATTGGGGAAATGGACTGTTAGCCACTGTCTCCTATAAAAATAATGGGCTGTGAAAAGGTTTTTTAAATTGTATCAGCAGCGTTTTCTTAGTCTAGGATAAAGGTAGTGTTAATGCTTGTCATCATTATATGAAGAGACATCCATCATGCATGTTTGAATAGTCACAACACAAGGAAAGCAGCCAATGGTGTTAATCAAAACAATTTCAAAATAATGTCTCTGCGGCACAAAGACACATTCATTTTACTTAATCTAGTTGGCCTAGGATAAAATATAGTTATTATCTATTATTTTTATACCATTGTCCCATTCTGTGTATGTTAATGGTAGGTAAAGCTAAGAGAGAGAGAAGGTGGAGTTTAATACTCTAACATTTTTACTTTTGGAGATCCTAGTTCAAATGTGGCCTAAACCACAGATTAAATAAATATGGTGGTCTCAGGTTAACTAGTGTGTACATTTCAAAACCAGAAAACAAGCTGACACCACACAAGCTTTACACTTAGCCCAGAACAGCTCCACTCTGGAATAGCATGGGTCCTGCACATTACAGCTCACTGTCATAACTCCTCCATGGCGGCTGCCCCCAGAACACTCATCCCTTGACAGTGCTTCCTCTTTTTATGAACACTAAAATCAATGCCCAAAACAAATTTTAACAAGAGAAGAAAAAAGTTGTCTCCCATCATTTGTGTGTTCCTTTTTTCAAAGGCTTCTAACAATTAATTTGTTGGAGGTTTTATTGTTAGCTGGTGAACAATTTATCTTGTAGGACACCTTGGGTGAAAAATGTTATTGTACAAATGATAGCATCTTTTCTTACACTATAAAGCTGATTCCAGAAGCTCTTTCTAACCCTCAGGGGTTTAGGATCTCTCTAAAGTAACATATCTGTTTGTCTGGAAGGGAATAGAAGCCTTCCATTTGTACTGCCTGGAAAGTTTCTTTACATTTTTACTCAGGAAAATTATTGCCATCTGTTTTTCAATTATTATTATGGAAACACTAGTCTGCTGTTCCATTAAGGTTGAGTTTTTATTATATATTTCATACAGATACACACAGAGACACACAAAATCTTATGATGAAAGAATGTTAACACTGCCACATCAAGGCAGTCAAAATTTCAGAAAAAAGCAGTGTAAAAAAAAAAAATCTTTCCTCTGAAGGTCACAACAGGAAATGAATGATAAGCAGCTGACAATACCATACCTGCTTTAAAAACCCTGCTTTCCTGAAGCGAAAATGACTGAATTCACAAGGCAAGGAAGACTGTTAGGAATACTGCATGAAATAGATCAACATAGTAGTTCAGAGCACCAGTAAATGAGCTTGCATTGTATAAGTAATTGTGTTTTGAAAAGATATACAGTATGTATTGTCCTCTTAGTTTACGACTGCCATTTCTATAGTGCCATTTCAACATGAATGAAGAGCAAAGATTGTCAGACAAGTTTTGACCCTTCTAGAGAAAAACACACTGATGATTGTGATAATAGTAGAACTTTTGTACAGTAAAAAATATCTTGGCCATCAAGGACTTTAAAAAAAAAAACAAAAATCCCCAACAACTACTTTAGTCAATGGTGGCTTTGTAAAGAAAATGCTAGTGACTTGTTGCAACTCAAGCATAAGAATGATTGTCCACATTATGACTAATCCAGCTGCCCTTCTGGGAACCTGGGCATCCCATTTGAGGTCTGCCAAATATAATGGTCATTTACAATGTGAAATAAAGAAAACCAATGGAAAAATTATGGCTCAGACCTCTATGAGTTAAGGTAAATTGCACAATAGATCTAATCTTGCTGCCACTGCAATCAATGAGCATTTTGCCACTGATTTTTTGCCTTCAGTGGAAGTAAAATAAGGCACGGTCTCAGCTCCAAGTATTATCACCTAATGCTTATTAAAGTGTGTATTTTCCAAAGATGTTACAATAACATAACTTTGATCATTTGGGGGGCTTGGTTAATTCACATGCCCCATAATTCACACTCATATACTGAAGTATCTCATCTGTTCTCAGCAGAGATGTATTAGCAAGGAGCTGGCGTGAAGTTTCCTTTTTACTAAGACTTAGTCTTTGCTTTAAGAAAATATAGGTCCCTATTTTGCTCCCATTGAAGTTAATGGCAAAATTACCATTGGTTAATGGCAAAATTACCATTGATTGATTGATTATGGGCTTGAGAAGCAAGCCCATAAAAAGACAGTATGGTCACATGTTTACTATTTAATATTCATATTGAAACTCAAACACACTTGAAAAAAATACCGTCCCTGATGCCTGATCTTTGTTTATTAAGGGTTAGACAGTAGTCAATCCATGTGAGGATGTTTAAGAGGTTTTAAGAGGGTGCCTTCCTCATCTTTATACCCCTATTTCAGGGGCTAGTAGATATGGCTTCCATAAGCACAAAGGATGAGCAAGGAGACAGCAACAACAAGCACTGGCCTCAAGAAAATTGGCAGGGTGGAGTGGAGCCATGGCCCTGCCGGTCTGTGCTCCACATACCATTTATAGAAGAGACAGCCAGACATGGGGAGGGACATACTCTTTTA
Organism: Mesoclemmys tuberculata; assembly: GCA_007922155.1. Classification (NCBI taxonomy): domain Eukaryota; kingdom Metazoa; phylum Chordata; order Testudines; family Chelidae; genus Mesoclemmys; species Mesoclemmys tuberculata. Next base: position 19,277,267 of record ML675631.1, read on the forward strand.
AAGTGTGACATAGTAGATGGACTCTGGGAGGTATTGTACCCCTTTGCTTCTGGAGCCCCTACTAGGATGGGGCAGATTCATTTCACCCTTTTACTCAGGGCTGAGCCTTAGTGTACATTCTGTCCCTGACTGCGTTTGCTTGCTTATTGGCTACTTCATGTGGTTCCATTGTGATGTGTAGTGAACCTGCCAGTCACAGTTGGGAATTAGTGAAATGAGTTGTGTGTACGTTGTCTTGATACTTCTTGTATCTGCCTCAGTTGTAAAAAACATATACACTCTTTTGACACCTTTTTTTTTTCTGATACATCATTGAAATCTTCAGTGAGGTGCTCCTGGTTGAATGCGGGAAACCGTAGCTGTTCCAAGACAAATGACTTCTGCCACAAATCCATTTTCATACCTCCTCTTGGCCATTCACCACACTTCTATAAGTGGATCCCTTGTGCTTTAAGCCTACGTTATCCAGGTACTGAACCAAGTCCAGGCACTTCTCTCGGCTTGGGGCCTCTAGGCACGCTGTCAGTGTGCAGACCCTCTGCCTAGCATCCCCAGCTAAGACCTGAGGGTCCAACTGCCTGACCTGTACTGACCCACAGACTCCACATAGCTTCAACATGCCCTCTCCCAGAACTCCAGCTGTGTGGGTGTCCTGGGCCCACAGCTTAATTCTCCAAGGACATATGATAGGAATGGCACATATCACACACAAACTTACTTTTCACAGGACTCCAGAACACCTTGGACCTTTACTTAAACATAAGAAATAAGTAGAGAGTACAGATTATGTTAAAAAACCAACATCGCGAACACAGTGCCCATCATTCTAGCTCTCCCTTCCCTTGACAGTCCTAGAGGGACCATCTGTTCAGACAGACAGGATTCCCTTGGCCTCATCAGATTCCTGCAGTAGCTTTCCTCTGCCTGAGCTGGAGAAATCAGCCAGTCCCTCTCTCACTGACTTTTGGATCAGCCTCCTCAGATGATCCCAGACCCGTAATAGGTGACTTCATTGCTAGGAAATCTCTCCCCTGACAAACAAATTCTCCATGGTGGGAGCCAGTTTTGAACAGAGGACTATCCCAATTTAACAAAACTCTATTATCAATACTGAATCAGTATCCATGGAATTTAAATGCAACATGGAGTTGAAAGGACACCAGAGAGGACAAATGGATTTTGCGACTTGATAAAATTATGGACAGAGAGTTAATAATATCACACAGAATTCAAAATTTGAAAACACAAATCTCCCAAATCATCAGAATGCCACAGAAGCTAATGGAACTCTATAGTTTTCCTATCCACACTAGCTTAAGGAATTGTGGAAGACTTAGGAATCAAAATTATGTTTTGCCTAGAATAGTTTCCCTTCTCTCCAAATGGCAGTGCCTCTTCATATTACATAATGGGACAGAACATTAAGCATGAAGTGATGAAGCAGTGTCAGACACAAGCAGACCTTATTAAAAAGCGCTGAGCTTGTCTGAAAGATTTTAGTGGCAGTCAGCTTTAAAACTGATATGAACTCCTGATAATGATCCAATATTTATACAGTGACTTTCATCCAGAAAGATACTTATGTGCTTTATAAGAGTTCACAAATTCTGTAGAGGAAACATTTCACCAGTGAAAATACAGCCTGCTCTGGGGTGAATTGTGGCAAGCAGTATCTTTCAGATGCACATTTTCATTTATGGAAGATGAGTCTAAACACATAAAGCCCAATAATCATTACACTCATAGCCAGTGTTAACATCGTAGTTGATGTGTCTCACCATACATGGTTATCTTGACACCAACTAACCTCTTTGGTGTCACAGAGTCATTCTCAAAGGGAATGTCACAAGTCTCTATATAAAGGGGAAAATTCTTCATCCATACAATTCCAAAGGGCACAATTTGAATTTAAACACACACACACACACACACACACACACACTCCAATTTGGCTTCTGATAAAATGATTTATTGCCTCAGATAGGAATATTTTAAGAGTTAGGAAGTTGTTAGATAACAATTGAAGGGCCAAATTAAAAGAAAAAGGTTACTTGGCTGCAAAATGTATCTATTATTCTGAATTCCCATGAAAATTAGGTATTACACAATTAACTGGAGATTTAGATATCTAATTGGCAATTTGCCCACACACGTACCACATGTGAGCACACAGCTCTGGTAACGGAACACATAAATGTAGACAAGCCACTGTGCATATATTTTTTGTATGCAAAGGTGGACTTCTCTTTTTCAAATGATTTGGCTCCAATTATCTCCATGTTAGGCCTTTAATGTATGTTCAGAAATACATATGTATACTTGCAACCCAAAGCCATTTTGAAAGCTATTTAAGAGATAATGACAGTTCTGACTTTTTTTCCCTTTTCAGTTTTATTTCCTACTTCATGAAAATCTTTTAACTGAATTTATTAGATAAACCAATAGACATCTCTCAAACTGAGTTTTGCCTGATTAAAATAATCTCACCTGTAAGTATCAAACTTTAAATACGAGCATAATAATAAAGTGCTAAGTGACAAGCAGAATTTATATACATGACAGCCACTAAGCTATTCATACTTATCTAGTCAAACCACTACTAGCCTACTAGTTTATTAGTGTGATACTCTGAAATCATCAGAGAGGGGGGAAAAGAGAGTGAGAAAGACAAGAGCTGAAGCCTTTTATGAATCTTGACGCTGTCATTAATTTTAAATAGCTTTTCTACTTTTCTCAAAAATCCTTACAGGAGCACAAACAATTTTTTAACAGTGTATCTTGCATGGCACATAAAAAGGAAAAGATGGAGGCTTAGGGCAAAATTCTGCTCTCACATTCACACAGTGGAGCTTGACTCTGATTTTCTGTATTTTCTACAGATCCTGAAATATCAGTAGGCAAGATTCTGGCTTCGGATACCAATATTCAGTTGCCATTGGGCCAACGGCAGTTGTGCAGTGATAACCACGGACAGAGTTTGTCCTACTGACAGCAAAGTATATTGGGACAGTAAAAAAATCAAGCGGTGACATTCATCAGACAAATCCAAGAGCAAAATCTGACCCTTACCTTAGATCATTAGCAGTGACTAAAATAGTGTGTGAAAGGAAAATCATCCTCCCCAGTCTGTACTTTAGATCTCTATTACAGATGCTGCAGTGTGTGACAGAGATCAATAATGCACCCTGGAGATGAGAATTCTGACTTTGCATCATATTAAAAAGCACAATTCAAATGGGGAATGTAAAATTAAACTCTGAGAACAGAACTGAGTTTATTCCATTTTCATTATTAGAACAGAACGTTTCTAGTGACTAGACCTATGCATTTTGTAAAACTGGAGGCACAAAACTCCCGTTACTGTATCTTCCTTTCTGCTTACAGATGTCCATTTAGCCAGGTAGCAATAGATTCGGATCCTTCACACACTTAAATCAATGGAGTTTGGAAAAGTGTGTCTAAGTGGGAAAAGAATCAAGGTCAAAATCTTATGGGATCACTCGAGAACTCCCTGGCTTCTCAGCTGTGGTAAATCATTGTGGCTCCAGGCTAAGGTAAATAGAATTATAATGATTTATGCCAGGTGAGGGTCTTGCACATAATATTTAAGTAGAACTGTTCCAGATTTTAAGTTGCAACCTTTCTCCAACCAAAATAAAATAAAATAATTCAACACTGAGAACTCTTCTGAAATGTTTTTTTGTTTTTGTTTTTTTAAATAAAAGATATCTGGTTTTAATTTAAATTAAAAATGGTGACATTTTGAAATGTTGATTTTTTTGCTTTTATCCCTCCTTTTCCCTTTTCTCCTCTTCCCTCTCCCCCACCAAATGCAATGCATTTTAGCTATATCCATGGTGGGATTGGGTTTTTACACTTTCCCATTCCTTTTTTAAAATCCAACCCTGTAATTTTTCAAAATTACCTCAATTTTTAAAAAGTTAAATTGGTAAATGAAAAAAAAATAATATGGGGAAAAACTCAGTGTGCATGTCATTAATATTATTGCATTCAATGATAAAAAAGGGGGGGAACAAAAAGAAAGCAGAGGAAAAAAATCTTAAACATTTTGAAGTATTTAAAAATCCATGAAAAAAATGGTAAAGGAAGAAAGAAAAATCATTTAATTGTGAACCTTATGAAATGCAAATAATTTAAAAATTTGAATATTTTCATTAACTCATTTCCTTTTTTCACAACCAGCTCTGTATTTAAGTACACAGTTGACTATTTTACTTAATGATTCTATTTAGGGCTACATTCAAAACATAAAAAAAAGTTAGATTCTGTTAGGAATCTATTCATTTTTTGTCCGAAGTGATGACTGTTTCCAGCTTATATTAATGAACTTTAAGCTGATTATACATGTCTTCAAACTTCCAAAGATTTATATTGTCTTTGTCAATGAGTGAGCTCTTTTGTTTTTCCTATTCTGATGCAAACCTGGAGAGTAGGCGGTAATCTCCAGTTTTATAATGCCACATGAATTTCAAGCACTTGACCCAAGTGTATTTAAACAATGTAATGTTATTATTATGTGTGAAAAATCTCTACCCCAATCTCCCCTGTTATTTTTTTGATAGGGTCTTTTATAGCTCAAAAATAGCCAGGATTATCTCTCTGCCAACATGCTTAGTTCATCTCAGTGTTCTGAGAGATAAGATTAGAGGCCTTGATCCTCCTGCTGTTAGAACAAGACCTCAATCTCTCACTGTCTCTATTTAATCAGGTTCCTATTTTAGCTGCCACAAAGCTGTCAACAAAAGAAAATAAGCTATCCCCCATTAAGGGGTTAAATTGGCTTTCACAGTGTGTGAATGCTCTTCAGAGCAAAATTCCACCTGCACCCTCCATCAGGCAAATTACTTCTGACTTTTAATTTATTTCTCTAGGAAATGGAAAGGTATGGCATAACCAAAGTCAATAGGGAATACAGAACGAGGTGTAATCAGCCTGCTCACCAATTCAGAGCTCTCTTCCCTGTCAGCTTTAATAGATTCTCAGACCACACAATTTATAGAATGCATGACATGTCCTTTCTGGTCTGCGTTTTATTTTGGACTTGTCTAGTTAATGGCCCCAACAAGCGACAACTGACGTTTGTTTGATGTAATGGTGCCTGTGAGACATATATGTTACCCAGCTAGCTTTTGGACAGGGTCTTTGACCACTGTGGACAGTAACAGAATTGGACTTCAGTTTTGCTGCCCTGCCATGTATAAATTTTTATAGAAATCTGATCTGCATGAAGTGAAGTGGTCAATTTTCTGTATCTTAGTGCTATGCTATACGTTTGTCAATTTCAGCATTACTGAATGTCAAATTAAAGGTATAAACCTTACAGTTTAAATTGTATCTATTTTTTCCATGGATGAAAGTGCAGTCTGACAATGCGTTACAACCAAAACACCTTTTCCATTTATACTGAAGACATTCACAATAAAGCCACTTTTCATATGTTCTGTCCATTCTTTTTTCCTGTGTTAATGTTTCAGATTTTTCCAGTTCTACCAGGACCTGATTCAAAGCTCACTGACATCAATAGAAAGGCACCCATAGCATCACTGGACTTTGGATCAGGCCCACACAGACTACAAATGTATATATTTTTTTAAAGAGATGTTTTGTCTACTCTGTATATGTCTGCATTCTTGCTTTAATATGTCTTTTCAGGCTATGTCTACACGTCAGCTAAGAGCGTTCCTCCCAGCTGCACAGACAGATGTTCTAGGTCAAACAGAGCTAGCGAGCTAAAAATATCAGTGTGAATATTACGACATGGGCAGAGAGGCTCAGGCTAGCCACCCATTTATGGACCCAGGGTGTCGGGAGAGCTTGTCCTTGGACAGCTAGCCAGCGCTGCCACCCATGCAACATCCACACTGATGTTTTTCGAATGATAGCTTGAGCAGAGCTAGTGTGTGTCCGTCCACCCGGGCTGGGCTACACCCAGCTGCAACATACACATACCTGCACAGCCCTATTGACTTCTTTATGATTGCTTGGATGTAACGTAGGGCAGAATTTGGATTCTGAACTTAGGTATCCCATAACCCTTAGTAGAAAATATCCTTACAAAAGTGAATATGCATTGTCAGGTGGTCACTACTTGAAAAGATGGTGGGCCTGTTCAACATTCATAACATTTGCATTTTACAAAGGACAGAAGGTATGATGTCATCAGCTTTACAAACAGCCATAATGAATCTGCACCAGATCTGGTTTTCAAACATGAAGGGTAACAAGTGAGTGAGTGTCATTTTCACTGAGTAAAAGGGATATATATCCTGTGTGTCTCCAATTTATTTTACATTACTGGGGTTTGAAACGAGAACCACTCTCCTCCAGAGTATTACTGTAGGACATCTGCTACCTTGCTGCTAACATCTGTCCACCTATGATCATTTAGACTTAGGCATAATTTTGTCCTTAATAGCTTTCCCCAAATTTCTCTCTCTCTCTTTTTTTTTAAAACCTCTGATAACCTTTGTAATCCAAAATGTAAAATTGCCTATTTTTTAGCTAATTATAGCTGACAACTCCTCATTACTGAAATAGGAATGGATTTGGAGCCAGAAGTACATATTTTTTCTGCTTATTACCTCTTCTCTTGGCTGAATTATATGATAAGAATTAATCAGAGTGATATTAAAGGTCTCAGAAGTGCATCAAAAAATGGGAGGGCGAGGGAAATACTAATACTTTAAAAGGAAAGGCTCTCGTAGTTGGATTAAAGTATAGATTACCCCCTGCTATCAAATTACCATGAACATTGTTCATTTTATCTTCTTATAATGCTGCAATTCATGTTTTATTAACAGAATTTTTATCTAAAATCAAATGCATGAGCCTGGAATAAATAAGGACCAACAAAGTCTACAGGTATGAAAAACCACCACCATCGCTAAACAACATCTGCAAAACAAACAAAAACCCATTGTGAATACAGTACATACAAATACGCATTATCCATAGCTTCTCCTTCTGAGCATTCCTTAAGCCCCCTTTGCTAATCCTAACCTAAAGGATCTAGGCTCCTAAAATGCCAGACTTAAATATTGCTTTCCATAGCACTTGCGGAAAGTACCAGAAATAAAGACACTTTGTCTTTTATGCAAGAAAGTATTTTACAGGCACATTTTGGAACAATTGCGAAGAGCCTGCAGTAAGTAAATATTGGACCCCCCTCTTCCCCCACCCTCCAGCCACAATACTGCAAGATGCCAAGGGCTCACACATCTCTTTGAAAGATAGTGTGTATTTCATTGATAATCAGATTCAGTTTACAGTATCTCTCTCTTTAGAAGAATAATCTGAAAGTTCATTAACAAGTTAGCATAGCTAAAATACAAAGAAATGAAACATATTCAGCTTTAATGGAGGACACCACAGACTTAATCCAAAGTCTACTGAAGTCAGCTGAAAGATTTCATGGGCTTTGGGTGAGCTCCAATACAAGGATATGAAGAGATGTATCTAGAAGATCTTACCTGAGATGTATCATTCTACTAGTAATGTCTGGATGAAGAGTAAAACAACGCACCTGCATAAACAAGATTTACTTTGTGTTACAAACACTCGCACTATTAATGCAAACACACGACTGTCCCGTAACTCTAGCATGACTGATTTTAGCAAAAACTTGTCAGCTCTGTCTACAAAGTGTAAGAATGTCCATCTTCCTTTTAACCCTGTTAGTGTGAATAAAAGAGCTGAGGGGACAACTATTACCAAAGCATGGAGAAACCCTTGGACTTTGGAACATTTTGCTCATCCTGTAGCCCAGCTTCACGAATTTTTGAGGCACTCTACAAAGGTCAACTTTTCTCTTATGCTTTTGCAGTAGAAGTGGTTGACATATACAGATGATTAAATGCAGGTTATAATCTTCATCTTGGAGATGTATTATTTGAGATATTGTATTATATCCTGTATTTTGTGGAGAAATTGATTCAGAGGGCCAGAGCTTTGGCTGGTACAAATTGGCATAATTCCTTTTACTTCAATAGAGCTATGTCAATGTATATCACCTGAGGATCTGACCCACTCTATGTCTTTATGGCAAACAGTTCATTTCTCAATTACTGTATGTAGTTGATTGTACAAATTGGATGGGATGTACTTGTGAGAAAAACAAGGAGAACACTAGAAAACAACACTACAGAAGATGGACTGTGATTGATATAGAACTAAAATCAATTTTGTTGATCCTGAACAAGGGCTGTAAATATCAGTTAAAAACAGGAGTGGGGGTGGGAGGGATTAATTAAATGTCCCTAAAAGGAGCATTAAATGAAAATATATTAAATTAAAACTGATGGGAGAGGGAAAAGGAAGAAAAATGGTTATATACTTTTAATTAACACTATTGCTTTATCCAAAAATCAAATTAAACTCTCACAAGGGTTCTCTCAGCAAATAGTATCTTCAATATTCATCTGTCATTAAAGTTTAATATTGAATAAAGAAACTTTTGTAAAAGTTGCTTCAAAGGTCTGCAGTACAGCCATAAGTAGGAGGCTAAACACTTGGGCAATATATTAGCATCCCTGTGTTTTCTTACAACAAGGCTAAAAGAAACTGTCTATTTCCACCTGCAAAGTTTCTTGCCTATCATACTACTGAAGGACAGAATTCCCTTCCCCCAGAAAACAAGCAGCCCCTTAAACTCATGGTGGACTTGATATGCAGACGTCCCCCTGTTGGTGTGGGAACACAGAATTGACGCTGCTCTAGTTAAACCAATAAGAGTGTAACCATTGACTTCATTGAAAGCAGGATCAAGCCTTATACGCAGCACTTCTTGGCTCCCTTTAGCAGCCATATGGCTATGAATCCCCTGCAGAAATAAAAAGAGGCATGTTGGCAATGCTACCTTTATGCTAAGCAAGAAAGCTGAGATTTTAGCTGAGATTTAGAGACTTTTTTGTCTAATTGTTGCTGTTGCAAAATTAGTTTTTACTGATTATACAAGAGGTCATGGTCATGTGCTAAGCTAGTTTGCATCTCCAGGAGCAGGAAAAATGAAAACGGTGACAATGAAATGGTGAAAAATCACCACAGGTATGCTACGAGTAGCTCAGGTACATACAAATATCTGGGCAGTCTCTTTAAGTGAAATTAACCAGTCAGCACTACAGCTGATTGAAATGTGTCCATTTGCACCTCCCCCCCATTCCCTCACCCTCAGCCCATCAGAAATGGGAATTTTCACGAAATATTATGATTTCCCCAACATTTTCCTTTTCTGATGAAATATCTTTCGTTTTTAATTTGCTTTTGGATATTGTTTCACTTAAGCGTTCTGGGTTTGTGGGTGGGGGGAGAGGGTTTATTCTTTTTCTTCTTGCCAATTTTAACAGATCATTTAACTCATATGTTGGGAATTTCAATTCTGAAATAAAATAATTTCACCTTTAAACATTTCTGATTTTAAAAACCAAACAAATATTTCTATAAAAAGATCTCTAGAAATATTTGGGGGGAAAAAAATCTGTTTGAAATCACAGGGAAATGGGAGGTTTTGACATTTTTGATTGTTTCACAGTTTAAACACAAATTTTCTACCAACGTTAGTCAGAACTTTTGATAAGGCTAACAAAAATAAAATTAAAAATGGAATCTACTATCCACAGTACCCCATTAATTATTATTAGCAGCACTTATTATCTGCATTTCCATAAGGCCTACATACTTAAATCAGGGTTGGGGCTGTATTTCCTGGAATTATTAGGACTTTCCATCCCTTCAGATTGTGCAATGTTTCCATGGTCCAAGGAGAAAGACTTAATTCTCCTCTACAGAAAGATGACCTGGAAAGCTGAATTCCTTCTTCAGGAAAACTGAAGGCCTTAGCATTACTAATGGTAATGCATTCAACTGTTGCTTTTTCAGGATTGATGTAATATCACTGAGTTTTCCAGGGAACTTGACGCCTCTCTGTGTAGCTCTTTCACTGCATGACACCAATAACATTAGTCCAGGTGGTAGGATGAAGACGTCTGATGCAGAAAAAAAACCTTTGATCTCAGCAGTGACTGATCAGCCCATCAGACTTCTCAAACATCATGTCTTGATGCCTCAGATCCAGGAACCGTGAGTAAAAAAGCCAAATATAGGTTACTGTGTTGAGCCAGCAGCAAACACATACGACTTATGACAATGCATGCATTTGATTATGGGACACTGGTTTTAAACGTCTGTTGTGCATTGCTAATTATAGACACAGCAGTCACTTTGCATCAGCCTCACCTCTGATAGGAAGAGACTGCTCCATAAGAGAGATTGCAGAGAATTAGGTCTTTATTTAAACACACACACACACACAAACAGAGTTCAGGTCATAAGGACAATATACTCATTTACTGACAGTGCCAAAAGTCATCAAGGCAAAAAGTAAAGTGCCAGGTCAAATACCTACTATTCGTATCAATGCACAACACAGAAAGCACTCTGAAGATCAGATCCGCAGATCGTGTAAATCAGTAAATTTCTCTGAAATGGACCTATGCCAATTTATATCAGGAGAAGATCTGGCCCTAGATATTTAAAGGGATTTTTAGAAAAAATCCTGCAATACAAATATGGAATCATTTTTAGAAATCAGATTTTTAGAAATTAGTTATTATATATATAAAATGTGTGTTATTTCTTCCAGCTTGGTCTATTTGTTTCACACTCATGACTTGAATGTTTGGAACCAGTCCTAATCACTGAGCTGTGTTTTTCACAGATGCCAGTAGGTGTCTCTCCTGTGTACTTTCCATTGGACACAAAGCCTTCCTTTCCCTGGTTTGACTATACATATCTTTCTGCAACTGAAAGCTCTTGAAGGCACACATATGATACCATGATTAATTCACTATCTTCCTTTTTTCCCCTTGATGCTTTTTGTGGCTGTTTAGTGCACTAACTTGTAGCAGTTTGACAGCACTCAAGTTTAATCTCAGTACCACCAGTAAGGCTAACATTTCAATTCTATGTACTGGTACAATTTGTTCACAATTCCAAAGGGCAGCACAAAGGAAAGTAATTTTCCCTGGTAATAAGATAAGTATACATCGAATCCAGGAAGGAAAAGCAAAAATAAATCCAGATTATCTTGCAAAGTCTATGGCTAGTCCCTAATGCTAATTTAAATTTCTTTCAGTAGGCAGCTGCCACAACATTACACGTCAGTATTGATTCATGGTGAATGTAGCAAGTGATAAATGCTGAATCACCCAAAGGATATGTACAGACGGTATTAGGTTGGGAGATGCTAAGGATTCAAACTTTCTCCCTATCCACAATGTTCTGTGTTTGCTCTTTACAATTAAAGGAGCCAAACAGGCACAGTGGAGATCAAATAACCATGCTTTACTAACTATGCACAACATGCAAGGCCTGGCTACACATACACACGTCTGCTCTGGTGGCTTCTGAAACAAGTGTGGGTCACTGGATGGCACACGAGCTACTTAAAGCGATGCTACCCAATACACGTGCACCTTGAAACAGTTTGTTTCCATAAATATTGTCAGCCATATTCAAATTCGAGGACAAGGTTCCAAGGACAAGATACCAAGTATGGCGATCATCCCACAAGTTTCCTATTAAAACACACAGGAAAATAGTTGGGCGATGCTTTTCTGGGAAGGAGAATAACACAGAATTCCCATAGCACCACACAAGATGAATTGCTGCATAGGGCCAGATATTCAAAAGAGATCAGAGCCGGATTCTCAAGTGCTCAGTAGCCACAGTCAGAGCCAGATTTTCCAAAGAAGCCCGCCACCCCTTTGGGCATCTATGTTAGGGCTAGATATTTCAGCCTCCAGCAGCTACCTTTGTGATGTGGCCAATTTCCAAAGGCTGCATCAGCACCCACTGTACTGAGCTCTTGAAATTATGAGCATTTAAGTGCCTATATGGGAGCTGAGCACTTTTGAAAATCTGGCCCATGGTCTTTTACATCCCAGCTACAAACAAATCTTTTCATTGGCTCGGTCCTCAGAGGATTCAAGAGGTTTATAATGAATTTTTTTAATTATTATACATCAATGAAAAGTGTTTTTGTAATGGCTAGATAAAGTAGGTTATCTCAGGCACCACAGTTGTTGTTGTTCCTACAGGAGGCATGTGCCAACTATAAATATCATTGATTATCAAAGAATGATAAAAGCTTAGTGTAACTAAAGGCTTAATAGTAAATTAAATGAATTACTGATCATTCTACTGCAACTTAATTTTAACTTGAGGCAATAAGAAAAAAGAAGTGAGGCTCATAACACATTTCACCAGTAAAACCTAAAATATAAACAACCCACTCAAATAAGAATACCCAGTGGTTCCTGGCTATTAGAGTCTAGCAGGGCTCAGCCACTCCAGGAATTTGTGTAAATGTTTTTCTAACGATGAAATGATTTGGTGTTGAACATTTTACTCCTAGTGGGTATTTTTTGCGATTCTAGTCCAACTGAGCTGATGCTATTCCAGTCCTCCTGAAATCCTACAGCCAAACCATCCTGAAGTACAGCTGGTCAAAAAAGTGTGTGGGAGGGGAGGGATCAGCAAAATTCCAGATGACTCCCCCACGCAAACATCATCCAAATCTCAAACTTCCGAAGACATTTGTGATGGCTCTACTCTCCAGTGGGTGGGAACAGACAGGGAATTCCCTAGGCAGGCGGGGATGATTTGGTGTGAGCTCCACCAGAGGCTGAGCATGGCGTTGAAGCTCACACAAAATTTTCTATCATGCACGTCTGCCATGCAAAGATCTGGAAGCGCAGGCCCAGCACACACAGAAACTCATAGAGGCCACTCTAATACTCATGCCATACTATGGCTAAACATAGGAAAGAATGGATGGTTAGCTAAGGGGATGTGTCTCTGGAGAAGAGACAAGAGCGACGAGAAGGAAGTGGTGGCTCGAGGATGTCCCTAGAATTCAGATAGGCAGGGACGAAAGGAGGCAGTAGAGGGATGTAGAAGTGGCTGTGTGGTGTCCCTGGAGCCAGGGTGCACTGGGGAGGAAAGCAGTGCAAATCAAATGGGAGAGGGAAAAAAGCAGTGATAGGAGGATCGGCAGTGTAGGAGGAAGGGGAGGGGCATGGATGCCTTTCTGCACTGCGGGAGAGAAAGAGAAAGAAGGCGAGAATGATGAACTGGGCATTAGAGGGATTGTATTGGAAGGAGAGTAGGAAGGACCTGAAGTATGTCCTAGACTGGGTCCACACTTACAGCGGCAAATTCGCCGCCATCAGATTGACCACTCTGGATCGACTGAGCGGTCTGTGTAGACCCGCTCAGTCAATCCAGCAAGTGACGCAGGAAAACCACCCCGGTAAGTGGCATAGCACTGCGTCGAAGGGAATGCTGTTCCCTTCGATGCAGCACAGTGTAGATGGCGCGCGGAGGAGACGCTGCAAAGTCAACGGGAGATATGCAAGTGATTTATGTCACTTGCGTATCTCCCGTCAACTGCTGCTGAATCGCAAAGGCAAGTGTAGAGCGGGCCTTAGTCTTATTACTTATTTTGGGTCTCAGATGCCACAGGTACTGTCTGCCTGAAAAGACAGGCACCACTGCTTAGAAAAGACAAGTAAAAAGTGGACTAAAAACCACTTTATGTCATCTGAGGATTTAGCTTCTTCTGGGCTCTCGATCCAAAGTCACCAGTTCAAGACTGGATGCCTTTCTGAAAGGAGCTTTAGTCAAATACACATAATTAGGCTCAATACAATAACTGGATGAAATTCTCAGGTCTGTGTTATACAGGAGATCAGACTACATGATCAAATGGCCTCTTCTGGCCTTAAATCCATTAATCTAGATCCAGACATGACTTCTCAAGCCAGTGGCTATCAAGGGCTGAATATTGATTTGAAGCACACCTAAATTACAGGGAAAGTTTAGCTTGAGATCAGAAATGGAACCTGAATCTACAGCAGACACCTGACCTTAGTTAAGATAAAAGAGCTGGCTTCTCAAAGAAACCCTTTGTGTATTACTGTGTCATTCAGCTTCAGCTGCATTGTCTTGTAGCTAAGTAGGCCTCTTCCAAGATAATTCTAGAGCCAATAAATAGTACCAATTCTTTTCTGCCCCTCCCCACCATGACAACACTTCGCCGTTTGTCATTCAACTCACTTCTTCAATGGTATTTGCATGTTTCTAAGAACCACTTCCAGTGCTTCCTACCACTTCATCCTGGCTGTGGCTGATCTGCCTCTTTTCCACTTTCAAAAATCATTCACTCCCCTCTCAGTAGGACACCTCTCACCACTCACTCCAGTGATGCTGCTTCTGAGAGTCAGCTTAGCAGGGGAACGTCAGGCTGATGGCAGCAGAAGGAGGGATGGACTGTCAGGGGCAATCTTAAACTAAGCTATGCCTGGCAATACAAAAGCACATACATAAAGAAGTTTAGTTTGTACTCTATTTCCCATGGCAAGCTGGCAACCAGCCTCAATGGAAAACAAAGAACTGTGCTGGTTAAAGACCAGCTGGATACCAAAAAAAGCAGAAGACATCTGTCCTCCTTGCCTCTCTCTTCCCCTTCCCAGGGAGAATTTACATTTCAGCTGCTGCCCTAATCTTCATGCTCAGCTAGGAGTCCAAACAATAACTGAAAGCTAAAAGATGTAGGCAAATGAGAAACACTCCAGTCACTTAACTCCCCCCAGAAGGGAAGGTAGTATCATCTTCTAAAGCCATGGATTCACCAGCTTCACTGCAGTACCTGTGGCGTTTGAAATGAGGCAGATTAACCATATTTGTAAATCGTATCTCTTGCATTTGTTACATTTCTGATTTATGTCTCTGTAATCTTCAGAGCCCAAATTGCAGGGAAGGATACAACATATATATTGGAAGAAGCTATAACAGATGTGTTCACTTCTAAAAAAGAATGTACAACATGTGCTGCAAAATAAAAGCAACATTTGGCAACATAAAATATCTCGGCATCTGTGTTAGATTTGTAACCGCAGTAAAATATTGATACGGTTGATAAAGCTGAAATTCTGTGTTCCTCTCTCTCTGCATGAATATGCCTTGAAAGAGAGCTTCCTTTCCATTCCAAGGGATTGTCCCGGTTTTTTAAAGATTTTTTAAAGCACTTCATATCGCTTTGCCTGATGAAGTGGAAACAAAGAAGAGAATTATACTGTGAATCACAGGCTACATTCTGGTTGTCTCATTCCATTCAGCACATATTGGTCATTCTTATCTCCCCATCCCCAATGAATTCTAGTTTTTAACCTTTAAAAATTGGGATGTGTGCCTAGATTATTTTTAATTATGAGCACACAGTGTTTCCTTTCATTTTTAAAATTGGTGCCATCTGTGAAATTCAGATCTGTGTCCAGGTCTGAATTTCAAACCTCTCTAAAGTCCTGAGGTCAAATCAAATATGCACATGCAGTTGAAGTTAATAGGTGTGTGGAGGTACAGGGGAGGGCTGAATATAGGTGTTTTGGGCGGGGGGGTTGGTTCTTGCCCATCTCAGAACTTAAGTTCAGCTTAATTTTTTCGGGCACAAAAATGGGGCTAAAAACTCATTGGTTCTTCTTCCACAGCATTTCACCACTTCTGCCCCTGGTCAGAAACAGAACTGGCGCAGAAAATTAAGAACAACGTGCATTACTCCACTAAACATTTACCATTGTATACAAATCTGTCTTTTCTCCAACCCTCACCACCAATCCCGTGACCTGAATCTCCGTTTCAGAGCCAGCTTTATTATTTCTGAATCTATTAGCAAACCAGTTTTGGACATTTCCCTCTGCCCCTTCCAAACAACCAGTTCCTGTCCGTCATTAAACCAGCACTGTGTTTCGAGGTGGGAGGGGGTGCAGATTTTGGAGATGTCCTGTGAGATAATTACATAGGATACTCTTCGAATGTGACATTATTTATATAAAAGTGGCAGTGTGCTTTGTGAGGTTTCCTATGCATCCTCCTGATTTTGTGTAGCCTGCCTGCTTGTTCTTCTCAGTCCCAGCGACTGGTTGCTATGAGGGTATATCTGTTTTTTCAAGGGAAAGAATGTTCCTTTTATTTCCATTGAAGAGTTTTCTTTATCTTTCTAGCTTCCTGTCACAAGGTGCTCTATACCTCTTTGGGGCCACGTCTGGGGATGAGCTCTGTCATTCCAAAGCCCCTTCCTGCGGTTGCTCTTACAGTCTCACTCTCTTGGGACTTAGCTGCTTCTGCTTCATGGCTTGGCCCTCCTGTCAGAACACTGCAGTTTTCCCCTTCTGCAGGGGTGAGGAGATGCATGTTTCCAAGTCTCTCAGGACCCATTGTCCCAAGCAGTCTTTTCTGTCACTGCCTCTTAGCGGTGCCACTTCCCTAGTGGCTGGTAGGGGTAGTTCTCTTTTCGCTGGGCTTTAGCTACAACAAGCAGTCGAGATCTGCATAGTCCTAAACCTTACGGCTGTATCTCTTGGCTACTTCCTATCTTTTCTTCTCTCACTCTGAGAGACTGCAGCACCTCTCACTGCATCCCTTTTCTATATTCAGCTACTGGGCTTTATACCGGCCCCACCTGTTCCTGTCCAGATGAACTTCATCTTTTATTAGCCCTTGCTCCTATTCGGCTGTGTTTATGATGCATACCAGTATACAATATTTTATGACATCTGTGTGAAAGGATTTTTTGCTACTCTACCATGTATCTACCACACAGTCTCTAGGAAAAAAAAGAGAAAGGAAACCATTATCTATCTGTTGCTCATCTTCAGCAGCAATACTGTCCTTAAAGTTACCTGGGGCAAATATGTAGAACTTGTAATGCAACATTACAGTCACCCTTGGAAACAAGTCGAAAGTTAGGATGGAATTGGTAGCTAGTACAGTGACTAGAAACATTCCATGCAGTGGCAACCTAAATGTAACATAATTCCTGTAATATACACAGTTAGTATCAAGTCCAATTTAAAGTTTCCTGTCTTGCTGTCAGACAAAGCCATGCTGTTATTGTAATAAGCCCACTGCTTTGTTGTTCTTGCTCTAGTTTTTATTTTATTGCTCAAGATGAGCCTGTTAGTTGCTTTAATATATTTAAAAGATATGTTAACAGGCACATAGAGATCTGAACTGCGGGAAACAGGAGCAAAAGCGCGAATGAGTAACTGCTTTCACCCCATTATGTTCATTCCTTCTGGTATGGTACAGAACATATTGGCTCTGTTCCAGATGCTGGCCATAAAAATATAGATGAGAGCTTCAAAATATTAAGAGTCATAATAGAAATGGCCTGAATCTATAAGACAAACGCCAAGTTCTAGAAAACATGAGATGCCTTTAACACCAAGAGGAAAGGGACAGTCAATTTATCACTCATCACTTACCCACTACCAAAGAATTGTCCCTGTAAACTGGTACTACGAGAGTCTAGTTTGAGAATTGGTTTACTCTTACTTCAGAATCTATGCCCTCTGTGACATGAATGCTGGATGCTATCCTGGTGTTGCTGGCAAATAGTTGGCAAGATATTGATGGGTTAAAAAAATATTCTTCCTAGCCATTAGTGTTCAAGGTTTCAAATAACTGATATAACTCATTTGTCAGCAAATTATTGACAATAATTGATTTCATGTATTCAGAAAGTGTTTAAATGACTAAACTTTTACATTATACATCGAGACTATTAGCTGTTTTATAGCATCTCTATCCGAATGTTTTCCTAGTATAGCTATATATACACTTTTTATGCTTCTATACAGAACAAACTTAACTATTGCACTCACATGAGAATATAATCACTTATACTCTGGATATCACTATGCTTTTTAACAAATAATACATGCATTTGGCACCAAGCCCCCATCATTTCCCACTAATGCTAAAGAGCTGATTGAAAGCCCAGTGAAGGCAAGGGCTTTGAATCAAAAACTTTTTACATTGACTTCAGTGGGCTTTCGATCAGGCCCTAAATCCACCAGATAGAGCTCGAGAAATATGAAGAAGTCAGCAGCTAGGGAACAGGAGTCATATAAAAATGTTTTTTAAGAACAGTAAGGTAATCTGTTAATACCTGTATGGAAAGTTCATGTATATTAATCATAATAATAAAATAAAAAAATATAAAAGGAACATAGGAAAAGTAAAGTCAGTTTATTCTTCATTAAATATCACCCCTGGCCAACATGCACAGCACAAACAACTCCCAGCCAACAAAAGATTACATTAATCTGAATAACAATGAGAATCATAATATTCAAGTGAAAGGAAAAGGTGGGAGTTAAAAGTTGGACAATGGAACAATTTGTTTTGAAAACTGTGGCTAAGGAACTGAGCATCTGATGACAATCTATGGCCTGTGTCCAGGAAGCCAGACTAGAATATCAGGTTGGGCCCTTCCGGCTTATGAATCTATTTCATGAAAATGCAAGAAGTAGAAGACTTTATTGCAAAGAGTCATGAAATCAGAGACTTACCTTCTGGTTGAAAAGAAGGCAAATACCTCTCTAAGAAGAAAGCACAGTGGTTGCCCTAATAGATACTCAAGAAATAGATACTTGACAAGTAAAGGATATGCAAGTCTAGATGCCCCAATAGCAACCAATACACATCCGTGCTTTTTGGGCCTTTATGCTGTGGATGTCCAGTTCTATTTGTTTTTCTTATCTCCCATACTTCAGCCCTTAAACAGGACAGAATCTGATAATATTGTTTCTTAGCAAAGGACAATTTAGAATAGTTAATTTACAGTATTTCATTAGACAACAGACATGATTTGCTTAGCCTTCACGTGTGTTTGTGTATACACGCGCGCATGTGCACACATATACATGGAGCAGAGCTCTGAAAATAACTTGAGAAGCAACATGGTCTAGTAGATAGGACACCAAACTTGGACTCATTATACTTGGGTTCTATTCCCAAGTCTGCCACTGGCCTGTTTGGTTCCCTTGGGCAAGTCAGTCCACCTGTATGTACTTCAGGTTCCCCGCCTATAAATGGAGATGATAGATACCTCCTTTGCAAAGCATTTTGAGATATACACATGAAAGAGCTAGGTATTAGAAGTAGCAATATCATCAGAAGACACATATTAGTTATTAGTTGTATTTAACACTGTTATACAGTAGTTACAGTGCTACAGTGGCTAAAAGTGGTGTATGTATCACTCATACTATCCAAAGGAACCAAGCTATAAAATCAACCAGCTCTATTTACTTTCTAAATTTACAATAGTCAGTTGTGCAGGTCTTAAGATGACTCTTTCAATGTTTTGCATTTGTCTCCTTTTAATGGTGCAACAGCATCATGGGCAATATCTGATAATGTATAATGTTTATAGATCTATGTTTATGTGGATAAAAAAAACCTCAGTATTGTCATTGCAGTGCATTGTAAGCACATGGTAAATAATCATTCCATGCTACTAGCAGTAATCCTCTAAACAGAACCCTCTTAATATACAATAAATAAATAAATAATCATCCCCCAAAGTTTTGCCATCCATTTAAAACATTACTGATGAACCAAAGGGGAAGAAAACAAGGACGTGTGTTAAGCTATGTATGTCTTTATATGAACAAAATTATTTACCCAAGCTTTATAGTTAAAATATGGAAAAAGATATAGATGAAAGTATTTAACATTTTGCCGTGTAGTCACAATATTAGCAATTGATGGAGCTTCATCTTCATAGCCATTTCGGTTTGTTTCCGCTGAGTTCGTCCAGCAAATATCCTCATTGACGCAATACATTTTCCTGTTTTGCAGTATTTTATCACTATAACAGTACACTGCAGATCCTAAGGCAAGCAATTGCTTGTAAAAAAACCTGCAACTGAAAATACTGCTTTCAAATAGGACTCCAACGTCCCTAAATGGTTGGGAAGCCATCAGAGAAGACGAACATTGCAGTCTTACTTTAGATCTGTTAAATTTGAAGATGGCTGAGGTTGCCTGAGGAATGATCATGCAACACAAAACAAATTCCATGCCTCTGAGTTCATCCAGCCCTAATCATTTTGAAGCTAAGCAGTGGTATTATGTAGACAATGGAGCACAACTGGTAAAACAGTAACTGGCCTGCAGCCAAGATAGTGAACTTAAACAGAATACTGGTACCTATAGATTAAAACTGCTCCATAAACTTACACAGACAGCACTCAGCCTGAAGAGCTCCCTAAATGTTTGTATTCAAAAGCAGTTGTTGCCACGAAGCACCTTACAGGTCAGAAAGACAAAGGAAAGGAAATAACAAGGTGCACAGATAGCAAATTGCCTCAGTATGCAGTGAAAAATGGAGCATGAAGTTGAAATTGTTGCCAGACTGCCAGAGTACAAGACTAGGGAGAAAAAGAAATAAATACAACAAAAAATAACCAACCCTCTCATACAATGGATGTTAGGACCAATCAATAAAAATGAGAATGATGTGTTCCCTAACAGTGTCCCCTAAGGTCTATAATTAAGAAAATTGGAACAACAGTACAAGTCAAGATATGAGCTACATCCCCTACTTGCATTGTGTTGATGTATGGGGCTTGGTTCACTTCTGTTGTCATATGAAAGCACATTACCTGTTTATTAATTAGCCTGAGGTTTTCATCCTTTATTCATACCTGACAAGTTACAGTGCATAAATTAATAACCATTTTAATTAAATCCTGTATTTTCAACCAGGAATGATGGCTCGCATACTTTCAGTGAGTCTAGTGGTTTTTATTCTCCCCCATTTCAAGCATATTCTAATGCTTCGCTGGCACAACATAATATTCATATGCTAATTTTTTACCCTAAATTAATTTATCCCGTTCATCCCCATCCTATTCTTATCTTCTGAAACCTGTTCTTATCACTCTAGGCTTAGCCTTAAACCTAGCTTTGTGAAAAAGAAACCAACATAAAAACTTCAACTTCCTTTACCTTTGCTTGTGCTGAATTAAATGGCACTAAATTTGTTTTCTTCTCTTAACCTACCTTGAGACATGGTGGCTTCAGTCATGAATTGGTGATGTGTGCGAGTGTACTAAAATTAATAGAAAGGGTCTCAACTAAAAGCCCAGCAAATAATTCACAGTAAATATTTTACCCTGAGATTTTAGCTACTTTTTCTACTTGCACAATGTCTGCAAGCAGAATGCCATTTCTGATTCAAAATTAATCAACGTTTTGGGAGCGATTCTTTTTAATGGGATGATCAAACAGATCTCTATGATTCAGTAGTAAATACCGGATATATGAGTGTGTTGGTTCTTGTGATTGGTCAGCAAGTCACAGGGCATCATTTCTGTCCACTGATTGCAGGTCCCATTCAAACACATCTGGAGCTTTCTGCAGACTCAAGTCATTACCAGCACCATGCCACACACTCATTAATAGCAGTGTAAGTAGTACATAGCAATTACAATGTTATGAAGTTTTATTTCATGTAAATGAAGTACAACTTTCATAAATGAGGAAAGGCTGATTGGGTAGAGTGAGTAGAGAGAAAGATGGCTGGGAAAAAGAGGGATGGAGACAGGTTGGCTGCTGGCATGTGCAGCATGATGAGGCAGCAGTTGGGAGGGAGCAAAAGATGCCCCCATTCTGGGGCTGTGTGAAGTGGCCAGGATAGATAGTCCTAAAAAAGGTCCAAATAAGAGGGAGTATTAAGCAGCTGGGAGAAGATAAGAAGCTTTCAACTGGGGCCAGCAGGTGAAGCAGCTGCAACTCATAGACCAAAGGACACTGACTCCCCAACCTATTTTCTCTCCCCCACACACACTTAAAACATGAAATATCCTTAGCACTACCTCTGTTGTGAGGAGCAAGCATGGGCCTCTAGCGCTCCACCTCTCTGTGTCCACCCAACCCAGGTTTCTTTGCATCCTGCTAACACATGATCACAGGTCTGCAGCCTTAAGAACTGGCCAGGGCTGGGCAAACATTTTCCATCAATCTTTTTTTGGACAGGAAATTAGGTTTTCAACTAAATGAAAATTTTCACTGAAAGTGCCTGTCATTTTGAAAAATTTTCAGGTTTGGGCCAAAGCTTGCAAAACTCAAAGAATTTGAATTGAAAACTGGAAAAAAAAAGTTAGGTTTTCATTTTTATTTGTATTTTTATATTATTTATCTTTATATTATTTTTATGCTGTCACAGTGACACAACTGATGTGATATGATATTGCCACATGGAGCCGATTTAAAGTGTACCCCCCAATCAAAGTGTCATGGCACTGTCTGCACCTGATCTGGCTGATCTGAATTCTAAAATTCGGAACACTTTAGTGCCACTTATTCCTAGCACAGAGGAACCAGAACCCAAACTGTCTTCAGAAGCACCTGTTCAAGTGGCTACTCCAGAAACTGAGAGATGCTACCCTGTGTGCCAAAGGAAATCATATGAGTGACTCAATCCGTAGTTGAAATAGTTGAGAGTTAACGCTGTTGAGTAGTACAGAGGCAGAATAATCATCTTAGTCTGTCTGGAGTGCACAGATAGTCTATTCTGACCTCTTTGGTCATAATGGCAGCAGGTTATAATGTTAGGTTAGATATGAGATTAGTAGTGGAGCAACAGAATGTAGCACAGCAAGAAGCAATGTAGGAGTTGAATAAACAAGGTCACGTAATTCTCTGTCTCTGTCTTAACTGGCAAGTTCCAAGGTCCTGAAATAACAGATCTAACACTTGTTCAGTTTTGGAAAATGGGCTTAAAATTCAGAAAGATGAGACTATCCCCCCCCTCTCAAGAGATCCAGTTTTGTGGGTCAAAAAATTAGTGACAAGATACAACTCCCAGCACCATACCATGGCTCCTATAAGAGTCAAAAATTGAAGGTGCAAGCTAAATTAATACAAATAAAAATATTAGATAAGCAGTCCTGGACCTCAGAAAAGGATCATGTTAACTTTGGTGTGAAGAATCGGATTCTTTTAATTTTCATAGATTTGCAGATTTTGAGACTAGAAGAAACCATTATAATAATCCAGTCTGATATCCTACATAACAGAGGCCAGAGAATTTACCCAGTGATTTCTGCATAGACCTCAATAATCTTGATTTAAAGTCCAGTCTCGATTTAAACTTCTTGACCCCTGATTCACACATCCCTAGAACTAACAGGAATTAAACATGGCTCAAGATTTTAAAATTCTGGGCCTGATTCTCCTCTGTCTTGCCCCTACTTTACAGAGGTGTAATTCTAATTGGAGTGAGTTTAGATTTATGCCGGTGTAACTGAAAGGAGAATCAGGCTTTTTATGTATCCTTCTAATCTTATTATGCTGCTGCTGTCTCTTTAAAAGCCATTACAACTGTTTATGTGTTTAGCTCAAATAAACTATTTAGCTAAATTGCTAAAATGGGGGATATTTTACTCACAAGGAAACATCTGAGTTATATATATATTAATATATAATCTAAGTCTATAACTGACGATTGTGCATCGTAGGGCCCTGACAACACTTGCTTATGTGAAGAAAAAGCTTTTTATTTTCCCTGTTAGATCATAAGTGCTATATTGTTAGCGCAGCAACAGCTTTAAACCAGGTTACAAGTTGCTTATTCTTCAAAATGAAGCTTTACTTTTTAGCTTAATTGCTTTTTTTTTTCCAGGACTATTATGAACATTTTAGAGAAGCAGAAAGAGCAGTAGCATAATGCAAGGTTGAAAATACGTTGGTCTCAAAAAATAAATTAGCAGCCATGTAACAATTGCATATTGTCATGTATTTATTTCACAACATGTAGCATTGTTCATGTGTGTAATTTTGCATGCTCAAGTCTACTGTTACCAGTGCTGTGTATCACTTATATTTAAGCTGTTATTATATATATTATAGTACTTTCTACAAGCTCCAAACAAAGCTATACCCTGTTGTGCAAGGTGCTGTACAAAAACATACTAAGACACTCTCTGCCCTACAGAGCTTACAACTGATGGGTAACTGAGGCACAGAGAGGTGAAGTAACTTGCCCAACATCACACTGAAAGGGAGTGGCAGACCTGAGTATAAACCCTAGATCTCTTGAACCCGGTCCTGTACCCTACTAATTAGACCACACTGCCTTTGTGTTCTCAGAAGATCAACTAACCAAATAAAAATCTTCTTACTGTATGTGACCAAACTACTGATTTTTTTACAGTGTTTTCTTTCTAAGCCTGCAAGTTTTTAAATGAGACAACTTTTGAAGAACAAGTATTTTTACTTGTGTGCAAAGGTACTGCGATCTTATATCACTCTAGAGTCTTTCATGTATTGCACTTAATCACATCGCATTGATCTGGAAATGGAGTGCATGGCTGGGGATCTAAAAATGGCATAAAGCTCTTCAAGTCTCTAAGAAAGACAATTGCTAATGATATATGGTAGTTAAAAGGAAGGATCAATGAAAAGAAAGAACTGAGGGGTTTTTTGTTTTGTTTTAAAAGGTTTGGTAAATAAAGAGAAGGATTTTCTAAATAGTTTAATAAAGTTTCATTTAGAAACCAATTGATAGACAAATAGAAAAAACAAATCTTAGCTCTGTCAAAGAATGAATGGGGCTCTGATTCTCAATGTAGTCCAGGATTTTCTTGAGAAATTATCACTCTTTATTAAACAAAGCAGTAAAATATAGTTCATGTTTTCTTTTCTCTTCTAGTCTTTTACACTAATTGTCCATTGGTGCATCCAACATAATATGCCACTAGGAAAATATCAAACTGGTAAGTATAACCTAGCTTCATTTAAACAAGCTAATTTACTTGCACTTTGGTGGCTATGTACATATTCTATTCTGTAATGTATTCTTACGCTGCAGTATATTCTACCTAAGTATGAATGTATTATATGCTGCTCATATAAGTGACTTTCATAAAGTATATCTGGTATCCTCAGAGTATCACATCTTACCATGTGATGCTATTTTTTCTTCAGGACAGGAACAATGGAAGTCATCCATTCACATCAGTTGATCCCGGTTAGCATTCCCATACCTTCTAGACATTCCAGCACCTTGTCAGCTGCATTTCTGATGGGAAATGGTTCTTGTTGAGCCTTGAAGAACTGAGAGTTTGCCCTTCGGTCAGAATGAAGTTGGCTTTTATGCTCTTCAGGTGCCCAATACCCTTTTGAAACACCAGCAGTGCTATATAGAACATTCAGATGGACTTGAACAGACTTGATGGATTGCCAACCCAAGTGAATGCTCGTTAGCCACCTTTGTCCAAACAGTGCTCCTCCTCCCAGTTTTACAACATAGAGGTCCAAGTCATAGCCCTGTCCACTGTACTGTACATTTACTGTGCATACTACTAATGGTGCCATTTTCTCTTCTATGTCTATCTTCAGCATAAAGTTGGTCCTTTCCAACTTGCTGTTACTGCAGGTTTCCAGGAATTCGTTGTGTGCAATCACAGACACAGACAGCTGGATGCTCATCTGCATCTTACAGGGCTCCCTTTCACCACAGGTGTCACCCAGATGGTTGCTTTGCCTGGATCCTGCATACTTAGCGTGGCTAAGTCATCCTTGGTGCTATCAGCTTCTGTTTGCAAAATGTGCACCTTGTGGTGTGATTCTGGGCTCTTTTTCTTCTTCTTCTCACTTGGCGTTTGGTTCTTTGTAGCAGGCCTGCTTGGATGTGTCCCTTTCTGCCACAGGATCAGCAGTCCTCATGCTGCTAATGGCATTTAGTCGCACTGTATCTACCCTTGCCACAGGAATAGCAATTTCTTCGTGACTCGGTCTTGTCTTTTTGTCTTGTAATCTAATTTAATTTTCATGTGGAGTATTCACTTTTACCCATTGATCGAAGCTCATGAGACTCTTGGTTGACAGCCTTTATAGGGGTACTATTTCCATAGCTGTCTTGAATGTGAGAGCACTTATTGTCAGGAGATGCTTCTGTGTAGCCTCATCTCTGATACCACATACCAGGCTAGTAATCCTGAACAAAGAGAGAATGCAGTACGAGGACACTTTCTATAGATTATGTCAATTTGTCCTCACCCATTTTTTAAAAAATAGTAGTATCTAATATGGACTATTGATTAGTTGACCAGCAAAATTCATTCAATTCAGACGTGAGGTAGGAATGAAACATCGCCTGAAGGGGAGAAGCCAATGGTTTTTGAGTCACATGCCCATAAAAGTTATCTGTGAGTAAAGTTCCAGTATACTTGGGTGCAATTTAGGAAAAATGCAAACTGCATCATGTCGACTGGAACTGAAGCCATTTCCATTTCTCTGGCCAGTGAAAGCATCTAAACAAAATGAAAATTTTCATGTTGAATCAACCTTTCAATTAAAATGTCACTGCGTTTTGGGTTTTCAAAATACAGCCTTTAAGCCAAAACATTTCTCTTTTCCTTTAAAAGATCAGTTCAAAATGATTTTGTTGTTTCAAAGTTTCCTGAAGGTAAACTGAGACTGGTGTCAGAAATTCCATTTTTCCTATTAAAAATGAAGGCCCAACCAAAAGTGTATCTTTTGACAGGAAAAAAAGAAACCTCTGCACAAAAAATGTCCACCACTAATAATGATCCTGCATGAACAGCTAATGAGTTAGTTGACAAATGTTTAGTTGGCAGGCTGAAGTAAATCGGAACGTCTGTGAAATTCTGGAGCAAGTTCCGTTGATTTCTCCCTTGCTAGGTTTCATGGGTGCTTCTGAGGTTGCTTCCACCCTCCCATTCCTGGGAGTGCATCCCAACCGCTACAAAGACAAACTGAAGTGCCCAGCCAACCTGAGAAGCTGTGTGCAGCCTGGCACTTCCCAGTTTCATTGTGCGCGCTTATTCTTCAGTGTTAGGGAAACACTGAATGTACCAAAGTACAGTCACTGAATGCAGAGGGCAGCAGTCTGCCAGGGACGGAGGTATGTTGTGCAGAGGCCTGTATTTTAAGTTGTCCAATATATCAAAAGTCCAACTCAGCATGTTACACTGAACATTTATGGATGCTAGCAAAAGTTAAAGACGAGAAGACTGATACCAACTGGATTGTTTAAGTTGAAATAATTATGATACAGGCTCTTCAAGGCCCCTGGTAAAGGCTTGCTTTGAGGTGTCACCCAGCAGCAAGGGTGAAAGTAAGAGTTAGAAGTAGAGACGGAAGCTTAATGTTCTCTCTTTCCTGTTCTTTTCTGCCCCCTTTTGTGTTTGTCTTGTTTTCAGGTAAACAGGATTAAACTTTAACAACAACAACAGTTTCAGATCATCTTAACTAACTTCTTCTCTTTTCCACACAAAGGACAGTTAATACCATCTAAATGACTGCCAACGAGGAGTTTTTCCCCATAAAAACTCTCTACATTTAAAGGAATCTGAAATACTGTTAAAATGAAAACCTTACTTTATACTTTTCACTTTAAATGTTCTAACTGTTTTTCTTTCATTTTTTGTATCTTTAATGAAGGGTTAGATTTGGAATGCTGGTTGTTGCCATGGAACTAAGCAGGCCAAGGTCTCAGTATTCAAAACCGTGAATTTTAATGTTTAATTGTTTAGTGTTAAACAGTGGCAAGGTCATTTAAATTCCTTTGACTCTCCGGGCCCACTTATTCCATCAAAATTAAACACCACAGGCCAGTCAATGCTATGGAAAGAGCTGAGTAGCCTGTTATGAGGGAGTTCCATGCAGGGATAAGGAGAAAAGATGAAGAACTTTCCTGATCTCAAGACTCCTTCTTGGGGGACACAGATCTTTCATGAGAAATGACTCCTGCAGTGTGGAGTAGAGAGAATGGAAGTGTCTCTCTGTCTTATACTTTGTGTGTAATTTACATCAGTGCAAAATGAGTGCACGGGGGCTGTGAAATGGTGCCACTCTGATTTGGGAGCATTTTATGTTCACTTTGCACTGGTGTAAATAATGACAAGAGGTGCAAGGCACTAGAGAGTCAAGACTAGAATCTACCCCCAACTAGCCCTAGAAAGAGCGAAGTTAGGTAGCTAATAACCTTCCCCTAAAGAGTGCTGCTCCCTGGAAAGAAGAGAGAACTACATCTCCAGAATAAGGGTCAAAGAGAGAGAGTCTCAGAAAAATTTAATGCAGTACAAATAGAGACAGATGAGTAGTGATACTTCTGGGTATTCAAACTGAAACACTTGATGCTCCTCTGTCATTTCTTTGGGCAAGTCATAAGCTGTTCTCAATTTTGTGCTGTCAGTTAGAGTTTAAAATTCTGAAAAGAGAAACAGAGGTAGGGCTTTGCACGTCCCGTTCTTATAACGGATACCTTTAGAATGTGTTCTTGGAAATCATTGAACATGAGACAACTTACTAATAGGAGAAAGACAGTTCAGTGCACGGACTGATAAATTATGAAGGACATCATCATATTTCCACTTAGAAAATCCATTTAGAACAATAAAAAAACTCCCACATCAGAGTAATAGTGCAAAGGTCCATTCTAACCTTGACACAGATTACTGTTCAGTTACATTTTCTAAACAACACAGGGTTTAAAAACAATATATCAATAATGCCTCCTGTGCCTATATTATTTTTCCTTTGTGGTGAGGTTTACTTGGTCAGACAGCTTCACTAAGGCATAGGAGACAAGCAACCATGACAACCATTAGCTAGTCAAGTGTATTGTACAGATGATTTGAAAACAGTTAGTTGAATTCATGAAGGACCATAGATAAAACCCATGGCAAAAAACTTCAAAAAGTATGTAATGTGGCAAGAAACATTTTTTTTCTCAGAACCATATATTATTATTTATAGGCAGTAGCTACTACAGTATCCAACTGAATTGGGGCTCCATTGAGTTTATACAGTGCCTACTGTAACCCATATGTGCCTAGGGAAGTCCACCTGAAAATGCCAAGATCAGGGCAGGCTTCCAGAAGGAGAGCAGATTCTCCCAAAAATGGTAGTTAACACTGAAATTAGATTCACCAATCAGTCACAAAGAATGCTCCTGATTCCCCACATGTGTTATCAAGAAGCTAAAAGAATAAGTTACACAGCCCCTTTTATTGCATTTCAGTCTCTGGCTCCCAATCAGCAACTAGGTTCAGTAAAGAGATAAGTTAGTTAAAATTCTGCTCACTGTATAAAATGTTCTGATCCCCAAAAGGCCAGCCACATTACCAGATCAATAATGGTTTGGATTTTACCCAAAATACCACACTGCCAGCCAATCCTTTAGTATCTAAAACGAAAGGTTTATTATAACAGAAAAGAAACAAACAAGAAGAGAGATGTTAAATGACAATCAAATACATACAAATGACTTCATAGGCCATATTTAATCAGATTCTCAGCAGCCTGGTGAGTTCACTGGCTTGCAAAGTTCCTCTGGAGTACATCCAGTACCTGGAGGGGTCTGGCAGCTCTTTGTTTCAAAGTTTCAGATGTAGAGAAGTTGATCCAGAGATAAGAAGGAGGAATGAAGACAAAATGGAGATTCTTTTATATTCTCTGGCTTGTACATCCTGTGTTTCAAACACACACTCACAGCACATTGGCATGGAAAAGAACTTGTCTACAAACATGTCCCTACATGTCCTGATAATTAATTGATATAACCCCTGGCTTGTCTCTCTGGGCCATTGTTTAGCAGCTGCTTTCCCTTGATAGGCCTTCAAGAAGGCTGGACAGTGCTGATTCTAATCTGTCTGGGGGAATCACCCAGTAACACAGCACAAGTTTGGAATACAGATACGTTACACATATATAATAACTTGCAGTGCAAGGTTGATACATAAATATAAACAAGATGATCATATTTAGCAAATTGTAACTTTTCCACCGATGCCTTACATGGCCTGTCTGGTAAGATTCATTGCAATTTTGTCATATTTGTATTAATAATATAAATAGTCACTCATATTTCATACAAAGGCACACCTACTACAGAGGTAGAGACAGTTATATAAGAGTCTATAGTCTAAATAGACAAGACAAACAAAAGATAGGAAGAGAATCAGAGGGAAGAAAATAGACCAGTATGAAATCCAGATATAGAACTCACATCTGCTGACTCAGTCCACTCCGCTATCCACTAGACCATGCTGCTTCTTAGTGTAGAGGTTTGTATTAATTTGTTTGTATTATCTCTGCTATGCTCTGTGAGAATGGAAGGATACTCAGAGGATCTCCAGTGAGGAGCCATATTTAATCAGACTGGTGAGCATGGAAACAGAAGGCATCATTTTTGTGCCTCATGGAGAGAAATGATGGAGACAAGAAAGGTCAACCTTTTCGGACTACTTTGAGTTACACTGAAATATATGGTTGATGGAGGCAAAATTATCTGTTCATAATCCTCAGGTAAGCATGAAAATGTTGCTTCTAATGTGTATGGCATGGAAATGAAGCATCCTTAATAAAACATTAGCAACTATAGAGCTTGTGTATTTACCTGGGGGAAGAGGAGTGTATGGATGGGAATTAGTAAATGAGTTACACTTGGTGAGTCTGAACACACTGTAATGACATGGGGCCGGAAGAGATTACAGAATGCCTGTAACACATTATGCACATCATCATAGAATTGTAGGACAGAAGGGACCTTGAGAGATCTATTAGTCTGATCCCTGCACTCAAGACAGAATCAAACATTATCTAGACCGTTATCTGACAGTTCTCCATCCAATCAGCTCTTAAAAATCTCCAATGATGGAGATTCTATCACCTCCCTAGGCAATTTATTCCAATGCTTTGCTATCCTGATAGTCAGGAAGCTTTTCCTAATGTCCAACCTAAAACCCCCCTTGCTGGAATTTAAGCCTGTTTCCTCCGGTCCTCATTAACTCAGAGGTTAATGAGAGCAATTTTTCTCTCTCCTCCTTATAACACCTTTTATATACTTGAAAAATGTTATGTCCCCCATCAGTCTTCTCTTCTCCAGATTAAACAAACCCAATTTTTTCAATCTTCCTTCATAAGTCATGTTTTCTAGACTTTTAATCATTTTTGTTGCTCTCCTCTGGACTCTCTCCTCTTGGTTAATGTCTTTCCTAAAACGTGACACCCAGAACTGGACACAATGCTCCAGTTGAGGTCTAAACAGTGCAGAGCAGAGCAGAGCAGAGTTACTTCTCATGTCTTGCTTACAACACTCCTGCTAATACATCCAGAATTATGTTTGCTTTTTTTTAAAAAAAACAACAATATGACACTGTTGACTCATATGTAGCTTATGCTCAACTATGACCCCCAGATCCCTTTCCACAGAACTCCTTCCTAGGCAGCCATTTCCCATTTTTTATGTGTGCAACTGATTGTTCCTTCCCAAGTAGAGTACTTTACATTTGTCCTTATTGAATTTCATCCTATTTCCTTCAGACCATTTCTCCAGTTTGTCCAGATCATTTTGAATTTCAGTTAGGTTCTACTAATTATTGCAGATAGTATGCTTAGTCAGCTGATGGTCTATTATTTATGATAATAGGTTCCAAGAGTCCCAAATGAGAACAGGGCCCATTTGTCAAGGCATTATACAAACACATAGTAGGAGACAGACTGTCCAAAGGAAATTACAGTCTAAACAGTTCTAGAAAGGAAGGATTATCCCCATTTTACAGATGGGGAACTGAAGCATTAAATGATTTGCTCATGGTCACACAGGACATCTGTGACGATTCAGGAATTGTTTTTAAGCAATTTTAAAGTATGAAGGCCTTGTCTCTGGCCACAATGCTGCTGGGAAGTGTCTGTATGTACTGGAAGCACACAATTTCTGCAACAGTCAGGTAGGTGATAGCAATGAACAAATCAGCTGAAGGAAGGGTAAGTACTTTGAAGGAAGGAGTTTTCTAGACATTGAGCTGAACATATTGTTCTGACACCTGCCTGTTGTATGAACTCACAGGGTGTGATCACACATGTTTCTGTCATTCACAGACTTGCTACATTGAAATATGCTACCTCAGTGAAGGATTGTGCCACACATGAAGGGTGCAGATTGATTTTAAAAGATAGATTTAAAAAAAAATCTAACTCTAACACAATAGTGCTGCACATTTTATTTTAGAAACTCAAAGTTCTTTGCTAACATAATTAATCCAAAATACAAGGAATGAGTCAAGTACAGTGACATTACTTATATATTAATTATAGAAAAGTATTCATTCATTCATTCAGCAAGTCAGTGGCCAAGCCAGAAATAGAACTTGAGTTTTTTAAACTACTGTCCTCTATGCCTAGCACTATGTTAGGCTGCAACACTGTTGACTTGTACACATAGGTATATTTCCATTATGTCTACACATTGGGCCTGAAGAAAAGCTCATTGAAGTCAATGACAATTTTTCCACTGAGTTCTATGGGCGTTGGATCAAGCCAAAAGTGGGTACTTCTGGAACAGTCTATTTCCACCAGCTGGTGATTAGAAGAATTTCAGGACATAGGTATAGAAGGGGACATCTGCCTTCAGCCTACCCCCTGGAAGATTAATGAGGGTATGAGCCACCACATTCATATTCATGTAGGGTACTGCCTATGAAACATTTTTTAAAAGATCTAAATGATCAAAAATAATAGCACTTTATTTGAAATACTGAAGCAAGAGGAAATGAGTTTTACATAGTGACACTTTTCTTGAAGTTAATAGCCTCAGAATTTAAAATCTATATTATTCTACATACTGTAGGTTTTTTCTTTTACTTTCCAAAAGGTGAAATGAATACTTGAGAATGTTCAGTTCTCTGATCACTGAAGAGGTGGGAGAAATCTCACTGTATTTCTCTTGAACTACTTTTCAGCTATAAGGAGTCTATTCTGTAATTGTTAAAAAAATCTTCACTGTATTTGAAAGATGTGCTTTATTAGAAATAGCTAGCTCCATTAAAGTCCATATAATCATAACCATTACTGTAACTGTTTGGATGCTCTGCTGCACTCTACTGTACCATTTCAAAGTCCATTTAGTCTTTCGTCAAAGTAATACTTGTGAGTTAATTTTGAGCTAATAAAGTATTTCTTCAAACAAAAAAGTTATTCTGGAATGACATTGTAATCGCCAATTTCTTTCATCTTCTCCTTGAAAGTTCTGATTTGCATAATGTTTAAACTATTTTATATATATATATGATTTCTTTCAGAAGGCAGCCTTACATCTTAGAGCTCTGAATATGTTGCAATATAGTAGTCAAGATAAAAAAAAAGGACACTGACTGTGAAGATTATAAGGAACAGACTGACACTAGCCACCTCAATATTTCCCCTAGAAATGAAGCAGAATATTATATACTGTGAAATTCATTCCCATTGGCAAAACATAGAACTCGGAGATCAAAAGCTACAAAATATCTCAGGATATTGTTTTTACACACACGCACGCACATGCACACGCGTGCACACACGCAAACGCACACTCTTATAAGAAAATAAGAAAGGCATATTTTCCTTTGAAGACTTCTTTTGATTTTACTAAGTTGTGCGTTCATTTTTTCTAATTGTGATGTTTAACACTTTTATGGCAGTAGGGCCAGGGCTGCTTTCATTAAGGATCATTTTCATTTAGCATTAACATTTCCCTATGTAGAGTCTCAGGCATCAAGGGGACATTCAAAAGACCACAAACTGCCTCTCTGACAGCCACACTGCAGAGCACTCAGCCACTGCCCCTCCCTCAGTCAGGCTGCAGTTCCCCAGCTTACTCTCTGAAAGGCTTATCAAATTCACTTTCTCCCTGCAGGCTGCAAGTGAAATTGACAGGTCATCCCGATAAGGCAGCCAGGAGCCATCTTTTCAGTCTTCACTGGGCGGGGAGGGGGAATCAAAGTTTTCTGGTTAAACTGAAATTTTCTTGCAGAAAATTCTGATTTGGGAGGGGAGGGGAGGAGGGGAAGCCTTTTGCACCAGAAAATCATTCTAACGGAAAATTTCTTACTAACTCTACAGTTGATCTTCAGGCTATGACTACACAGGGATTAAAAAACAGTGGCTGGCCCAAGTCAGTTGGCTTGGACTCCAGGCTGAGCCTGAATATCTACACAGCAATTTTTTAGTCCTGGAGTTTGCTCTTTGGGACCCTCCAAGGGTGAAGGGTCCCAGACCTTGGGCTGGAGCCCAAGCCTGAATGCCTACACAGCGATTTTTAGCCCCACAGCCCAAACCCCATGAGCCTAAGTCAACCGGCCTGGGCCAGCCACGGCCATGCCACAGGACTTTAACCTTAGAGGTTGAGGCTTTGTTCTGCACGTGGAAGTCAATTGGAGTTTGGCCATTGACTAGAGCTACTTGGGATTTTTCTGATTAAATGCTTTGTCAATAGAAAATGCTGATTCATCCAGACAAACTATTTAAAGCGAAGGGTCAGTTTTGATAAATACCCCAATTAAAAAAAATTTGGAAAAATTTTTAAAGTTATAACATCTTATTTTCTGCTGAATTCACTGGAAGCAGGGGAAGGCCAATAGTTCAACACGTATTTCTGTTCAAATGTTTCAGTTTTGTTTCAGTATTCATCGTTTTGGGTGATTGAAGGGGGCAAGGAACTCTCAATGGTGGATTGAGGCAATGCAGGACAGGTCTGTTTAAGATATCTACCCACTATATTTGTGTCCTGCTGTAGACGTATGGAGTGGATGCACAATATGTTAAATGAATATGTGCTTCTGGGTTAATTCCCCACTCTCATGGATATTATCTAGGTATTTTTATGGTCCCCATCATCATAATATCTCAGCAACTATGGGATGATAGAAAATTAAATTCATACTTGCTCGCTAGTCACCTAAGGAGAAGCCCTAAATTTGGATTTAACAGATCCAGTATAGTATCTTTATAAAATATGAAGGTATGTATGATGGTGTGTCCATTCCACACAGGGCAGAGCAGATTGTTAGGACAATTAATCTGATAGGTTGCACCTGAGGGAGAGCCACAGACTGAAATGCTAATTGATGATGAAGCCCAGGTGGACAAAGCCAGCAAGCTGATAACAGAGGAGGGCTGCAGTGTGAAAGCTAGCAGTCACTCTCTGAGCTTACAGAGGGAAAAGGAGGAAACCGCAGGAGAGAGACCACTGGGATGCTGGCTAAGATGAAAGGCTTTACCTAGCAGAGTGCAGAAGGAAGCCTCTTGGAGGTGGAGTAGGAAATAGCCCAGGGAGAGAGCAGCAAGCTTAGAGAGGATACAAAACTTGGCTGCTGATTGTGAGGTCCCTGGCTGGAACCCAGAGTAGCAGGCATGCCCAGGTTCCCCTTCCATCCTCTGGGAAGTGGCACCGAATTGTGAGAAATGCCAAGCAGACAGCTGGTTCAGATGGACTTTGATACCAGCAGTGAATTAACCCTGTGACAATATGACTGCTCAATATAAACTAATGTTAATCCAAGTTATTTCCCTACTAGTTTGATTATATTATTCTACACTTCTCACATTATTCACGTCTTGAGTTCTGTTGTTACTTTAGATCTCAAAATCCCACCCCAACCAATGAGCACAGGGCACTCATGTCTTGGAAGAAAGGAAATGATGGAATCATAGAAGATCAGGGTTGGACCTCAAATCAGGACCAACCCCAACTAAATCATCCCAGCCAGGTTTTTGTCAAGTCGGGCCTTAAAAACCTCTAAGGACAGAGATTCCACTATCTCCCTAGGTAACCCATTCCAGTGCTTCACCACCCTCCTAGTGAAAAGGGTTTTCCTAATATCCAACCTAGACCTCCCCCACTGCAACTTGAAATGATTCACAGAGACCTGTTTAGCCAATTAAGGAGTATTGTCAAAAGATCTTTGTCATCCAACTTTATTAATTCAAAAGGATGGCGGCCATGACATGGGACCTTAAATGTATGAAGTGAGGGAAATAAGAATGAGGATGCTTAAGGGATGATTATGGAGACTCATAAGAGGGAATTTGTGATTACTTTAAGTTTCATATTGCCAAAAGGGTAATCAGAGACCAATAAAAAATATCGTAATTTCATTTATGTACAGGAGTTTCCTTTTAGCCAGTATATTCAAACATAGTGATTATTGGATCACAGTAAGGATATGAAATGCCTTCCACATGAGGAGAGGCTAAAAAGATTAGGGCTGTTCAGCTTAGAAAAGAGATGAGTAAAAGGGGCTATATGAGAGGTCTCTAAAATCATGATGTGGATAAAGTGAATAGAAGAGTGTTATTTAACCTTTCACACAATACAAAAACCCGGGGCCGCCCAATTAAATTAACAGTTTAGTACAAACTAAGAGGAAATACTTTTTCACACAGCACCCACCTAACCTGTGTAATTCATATGTACTTATGTTCTTACCAGTGCCTCTGTTATGGGGTGCCTTGTGGCAACCTAGTTTACATAAGCTGGGTGTTTGTCCTGTTCTGAAAATTAGTAACATCTAAAAGGTCTGAAAAAGAATGCTCAGAAGCCGGAGGCACCTAAAATTACTCGTCACTTTGGAAAATCTTGGTGCAGATATTTGTCATCTGATCCTTTTAATTTATGTAAGAAATATTTTATGACAATAAAACAATTGCCTTAACCTGTGATAATTCAAATTGCAATAAACATTTTCAAATGGTACTGGAACCCTATGTGCTTTTTTGACTTCAAATACAGTTTAAGGCTAAATGTTTCAATGAATATTTCTACAAATGTGACACAGTAGCAACTGATGGATTAAGAACAATAATTTCTATAATATTTCTTGAGGTCAAACAGTTCCTTAAACAATCCCACAAGCAATTCAGCCCTCACAGTTTAAACAGTTGGGTAATAGTCTCATTTCTAAACATCTAGAGTTTGCCAAAGCTCATTTATTTTTAATGAGACGGTACATATTTTACAGTGTGTATCTTTTTTTATTTGTTCTGTGATATAAAGGCTAATGACAGATATGTGTGCCTTCTGTTCAGTGGGGAGAACACAAGCTTTACTTATAGCAACATATTTGGAAGAATAAGACAATTTAGCACCACCCAATTCCAAAAAGCCAGACTTCCAAAAAGCTTATTGTCCTTGTTTGTTTTTAATCCCATCACTGAAGTTGAAAGGTACATACCTCAGAAGCAGTTTCAAATGGAATATTTGATCAAATGCATGGAAGACATTGTGGACACAAATAGACAGAAGACACCCCACTTACGTTACTCCACACAACAATAGTAAGTTGCATCACATACTGGGTACAAAGACATTGAAGACACTGGCTCATCAATTTTAATACCTATACCACACACATACACAGTTCTACAATCACATAAAAGAAAATGTCAAACAAACATTTAGTGCCAAACATTCACCACTATAAGGAAATTCCAGGCTGATACAGTGGGCCTGACTTAAAGCAAATAAATAATTAGCTGTGCAATTGCACTTCATTAATACATTCAGGTACAAGCATTGAACTGCATATAGGTAACTGTGAGCACAAGTTACAATAATGGGTCATTTATGTGCACATTTAACTAATTTTCGTATGTAAAGGAGGCAATTGTCCATAAAAATTAAGCACACAAGTGTATTCAGATTTTGCCTGTGCAATTATATACCAAATGCTTAAGAAAGAAAGGACCATTGTGTTAAATGTACATAGTCCATTCATAGAATAATAGAATGTAGAAAACTAAAAAGGCCTGATATAATATCCAAGTCAGCTCCCTGCCAATGTAGAATCATTTACTCCAGCTACTGATATATTTTTTCTTTTCTGTCCACCTTAGCTTTAAAGTATTTTAAGCAATGGGACTTCCTCCAAATTCCTTTGGGAATCTGTTCCACAGCGTAATGCATCTTAGTGTTGAGGAGCTTTCCCTGATAGTTAGCTTGATGTTCAGTGGACTTTGTGAATGTTTTCTTATTTTTTAATAAGCTTCCGTACCCCATTGGAAAAGTTTGTAGAAATTCTTATTTTAGGGCCAGATAAAAGCTTTGTCTATAACCAATGAATCACTACAATGACCCAGATTTGTCAGAAAATCAACCACTGAAGTGTTATTACTAAGTCAATATTTCCTTTTTCATCAAGTCCAAGGAAATTATACCATAATAGAGGCATTTGCCATAGTAACATTTTCATCATAACTAACACAGGCTAATATTCTGTGTAAAATTACTACCATGAATTAACTTTATGTCTGTAGAAAATGAGATTGTATGTAATTACTGATTTCCATTCATAATAAACTAAGCAAATTATCTCCACTAACATAAATGCACCATAAATTTGTTTTGAGGCATAATGAAGAAATAAATTTGTGAAAGAAATATGGACTGAATCTGCCAAATTATTGTAAATGATAGCTTCTTTAAAATTAAAGCATGTAATTGCAATTGGAAAATATCATCCTCTTAATGGTTGTATTATTATTTAGGTAGAGCAATAATCTTCTTTGCTGATGTCTCATTTCTAAACAATTGCGAGATTTTATGCATTTTAAATACCAAAATACTATACAATCTAAAAATGGAACGATTTACCATTTTTAGGATTAGGTTGGTCCTAATGAATTTGAGGATTTTAAAAATGGAGATAAAAAATGGTTAGAATAAGGTGTCACATTTTTGTGCTCATATTATATTAGGCTAAGCGTACTCATTCAATAGACAAGATTATTTTAACATATGGTTCTGTGCATTTCATGCTAATGAGTGATAATTGCCTTATTGAATGACATTTAAAATCAAATAAAGCAATCACAATTTTATGACATGCTATCAGCTACGCATTACAGTTTGTAATGAAATTAACAGCTTTAAAATACCATATATATTAAAAGCTGATCATACTGTTTTAAGGCACCAGTGTTATCTGACAGTTGGTGAGAAGCTACAGTATTATGTCTATCAGTTCCCATTTATTGTCAGTGATCACTGGAGTTTTAAGCTTGTGTTAAAATATCTGACTTGAGATCATCTAATAGCCTGATCATTTGAACACTTACATGTGTGCAAAAATGCATTCATATCCTAGCCTGGCTCAGTTCACTGTTCAGCCCTGTATCTCACATGAGTGAAGTTATTCACATGCTTTAAATTGCTCAGGATGGTGTCCTGAGAAATTTCATAATCTTTTGTTATGCATTCTAAAATGAACCAAATCTTTCTGAAAAAACATCTTGGTCTTCATTTGAAGTACCTTTCTGTCAAATTGACAGAGATTTCTTAGGATGAAGATGTCAGGAGAAATCCACTGCAGTTGGAATACTTAATAGCATTCCAGAATAGATAAGCCCCCTTTTAATGTAGGGAGCTACCACCAATGTATTTGTATTTGTGCCAGTGGGTGCTAATACTGTATGTGCGTGCTGTTCACTACCATGCTATTATATAGCTATACCAAAGCAGGCATCATGTTCCAAATCTTCCCCCCAGTCCCAACAAGAGTCACATCCTGTGCACTGGGGACAGCTGGTAGAATCCTCCCGACACATGTGGCTCAGCGGAAGAACTGCACCCCTATCGCAGGCACAAAGCTGCGGCTCAGCTGTTCCTTCACATGCAGTAACTGGACCACTCCTCTAAGTCCTGCTCCTCCCCCATTCTCCCAGGGCCACAACTCTCCCCATGGATCATGGTGCATGGAAACCTACTGGAGCTTAGTTGAGCTCCTTCTCCTTCTGTGTTGCAAAATCTCACTGCATCTGAGAGGTACCATAGCCATTCTTTGGTCTCACAGGAGTTCAGCCCACAGGAGAGAGGCTTAGAGTAAAATGAGCATATCAGGGATTTTTAGATTTCTTCTCAAAAAAGGCTGGTTTGGGGGGGGAGAACAGGAACATTATTTGATGTTTTTAATCTAATGAATTCTCACCATACACCACCTGAAGCAGGTTTTGTCAAATGATTGCTTAGTGGAGACATAAGGAGTGCTTTATAATGGAATATGGGAGTTCAGTTACTCCCTGCGTGGGTTCATACAGCACCTAACACAGTGGAGCTATTTGATCTAAAGCAAAGTGTATCCATTACTGACATAGAAGAGAGTGAAATGCCAGCCCATAACTAAATAAAAGTGTGTCCCAGGCAAAAGTGTGTGTGTGGGGGAGGAGGGGACGCGGACGGTGGCAGGGGGAGTTGTTGCTTCTGCAAGCCATTTTCTCTTTCAAAAATAGCTCTGGGGGAGAGGAGAGACATTGAAACATTTGAGAGAAAACCAGCCCTTTTTCTGGCTCATTTTCACTGTTTATGCATTCATTTCTTCTGTAGGTCTAGATACAAAAAGTCAGTCTTGCATTTAGTAGCATTTAAATTCTCAGTAGTGAGAGCAGAGAAGAGAACAATGACCCTGGCAGAAAACTCTGACCCTAAAGTAGCTTTATCTGAATTAAGGATAAAAGAAAGAGGCAGCAATCACCAAGGAGTTGTTGCCAGTACAAATAGGAGCAACTCTCAGCTAATTCACATGACCAGCAACAGGAAGAATTAAGATACTTTGGGTCAGAAATCTACATCTGAATATCTGGGCTTTGTGCAGCTGTCTATTGGGAAAACTGAATTTCAAGGTGTTAATTTTTGCAACATTTTAACTGAATTTTTTTTTTTTTTAAATTTAAAACATAGGTCTCGAAGTTCTCTTTTACCAAAAACCCTGTTTTCATTAAAAGCTGATCCACATACTGTTGCCAAAATGGGTAACATTTCTGATGAATCAATGCAGCTAAAAATTGATGCAAACAGTTTGAAAATATTAAAGATGGATTTAGTTAGAACCCTGCAAGATAAAAACTACTTTGCATAAGTGGTATCATGTTGCAACCCATGCAATCACAGCTGACCCAAAGGCAGCAAGGGGCACCCTGAAAGTCAGATCTAGTTCACTGGGCATCAAGAGCTCCATTCTGCTGAGTGCCAACCGGAGCTCAAAATGGTATTGTCCATACAGCATGACCTTGCGCTCATCTTGTTTCATGGAGGATACCATTTTGTTCTACAAAATGGAATCCACTATACAACATGACCGTGTATGCACCATACATCTGAGGTCACAGTTAGAGACCCCAGAATTAAGCTTTGCAGGGAGACCCCACTGGGCAAACACCACCGTTGCTTTGAAATTTCAACCTCTTTTGTGAAATTTAAAAGTGGTTAGGCCAAGCTTAGCAATGATGCTTATGTGACTCCATTGAGAGGTTTAATGACCTCTAGATCCAGCTGCCTGCTCCCATTTGTTCTCTTCCTCCCCATGGATCTCCATACTGGCCTCACATCCACCACAGAGCTCTTCAGCATAGTGTATAGGATTGACAGAAGTGCCCCTGCCTGACTGCTCCAGCCATTCTTTGACCTTGGGCATGAGTTACCCAGTGGTTCTGCCATACACATGCTCCCTCTGACAATAGATAACCTTTGCCATATGATCACACTTGTATCTGAATCCAAAGCCTAGCCTGCAATGTCCCTGGGTATGGAGTTCTGTCCTGCTTCTAACATTAGGTGTTTCCTCCCATGACTTCAGTAGTAAAGCAAACCCTTTGAGTAGGGTCAGCTGAGTTAGTGGTCCTGGCACATGCTACAGAGGGCAGTTTTAGTAAAACAGATGATATTGAGATTCTGGCACAGTAAATTAGTTCATAATGAGAAAACGACTCTCAGCCATCCAGATAATCAAGAGAGATGTTGTCCTTGGCTGGCTACCCATAACAATGAGAAGAAAGCCATTGGCTCTATGGGGTTTGGGTCTCAATATAAAAATTGTTAAACCAGTTTTGTTTTGGATTTTGAAAGTTAGAACTGGGAGTAACAACGGGTAACTGGAAATCAGTAATTGATATCACAAATTAATATCAAATGTTAATTGCAAATAATAATCAGGGGATTGTATCAGTGACTAGGATATACGTGGAATAAAGAGTTATGTTAAGTACTCATTAAAAACAAAGACCACACATACCTAGGGAAAGGGCAGTGTCACCTAGGCATATACTCCCCCTTTGTTTTCATCCCATGTGAACCTTGGTTGGATCCCACGGCTTTGCACTGCAGGGAGAAGTAGTCAAGGACGCAGTTTGGTTTCTCCCCTCAAATCTAGTTAATTCAGCCTCAGGGGGACCCTGCAGATCCTCACAGATTGGAGGGGGGGATGGAGGGAGAATGAAATGGTCCCCCCCCACAAAAGAGTGAGAAGGAAACTGTAAATTTATACATTTGGCTATGCTTTTTGCAAAAATCACCACTAGGACCAGGATCTAATTCTTCTACTCACTGTAAGTCCATATTACATTCACTGTCATTAATTTGGGTTCTATCACAAGACAATTGCTCTTTATTTATTTATTTTAAGAGTAAGAGGGTGAAAGAGTGATTTCATTCCAGAAGCACCAAAGCTCACCTCCATAAAAGGGGTGTGTGGGGGCAGGGGTTGTTTGTTTATTTTTTTAGTGAGGGGGTTGTTGCTACATGTTTTTTTATTACTCATTTTCTTCCCCTCTAACTGGAGATAATACTTCTTAATGAATATGACAAAAGGCCCATTGGTGGTTCACTGCTCTTTGTCAGCAACCCATCAAGCCTGATGTACTCACTAAATTTCACACACTGGTTTCCTGATATTGATTTAAAAGGTGACATGTAATATGTTGTTTGAAATCTAATAAATACACTGGTCATTGATATTATTTTGAAATGTTTAGAAAAAATTGGTAGGTGAAATTAAGGATAGTCTCTGATATGTTACGGAGACTATACACAGACAGAGGTGACAAAACAAGTTTCTTCTATGTAAAGAAGAAAGAAAACATGGCCACAGACACCCTGTCCACTCTGATCTGCTGTCTTGGGGGTCACCCAGTGTCTAACCTTCCTGCAGCTTTGTAAGGGGAGAGGAGGGACCCTAAGAACATCCCAATGTCAAAGGACAAGGGGCGCACTGGCATCAGGTAATGAGTTTCAGCTGGCCTGATCAATTCAGTGTACCCCAACTCACTACATTTATAATCTGTATCTAAACTGTGTCCTGTAAGATATCTAGATATCTTTGGGAAACTAATAATGCACTGATCATTATATTCTTGTGTGATGTACACACAGGACGTGTACAAAAAGTTATAAAACATGCGCTAGAATTATATTCTTAAAATGTGTTTGGCAAGCAATGCATAAGCACAATCTATCTTAGACAAAGGATTGTATATTTGATTCTCTAAACAGCCTGGTTTTCAGCCAAAGACAATGAAGATCCATTTTAAATATTAGGTAAACAATGCTATCAAGTCCACAAGTGGGGGAGGAGACCGCAAGAGCATCTTTGCGCCAGCAGGGGAGAAAAGCTTGGTTTGGTGTTTACTTTTCAAAGAATACATTGCAAAGGTTTTCTGGTCTATAGCGACAGAAAGCCTGAACCTCACATGATAAATAATTGAATCAAATGATTTATAGTACAGTAATATTGTTAACAAAGTGTATAGTAGTCTTTTCTAAAAGCTAAAGACACACTGGTAATTAAGATAATTGTATTAACACTATATTAGGAAATATGGATAGTCAGTATATTATGCTTTAAAGTCTGTGGCCAAATAGGGAGAAACACATTCCTTACCAGACATGAGAGAAGGCAGCTATCTACCTGTCTCCTGTGTAAATTAAGCAGGGTGGAATCAAAAGAATGGAAGCCCTATTTACGTACAGGGGGATCAACACTCCCCAGGAAGGGAGGAACAATATGAGGTCATTGTACCTCTTTAAACAAAGTTTTTGAACTTTGGAAGATAGAAGCAATCTTTGGCACTCATCAGTCAAGGGAACAAATCACTTGCAAGCTGAGAATGATGGGTCCTTTGACCAAACAGGGGTTGATGTCTCTGGCAACTGAACGTAGGTGAGAAACCTGCTTAAACATAGTTCTGAAGTGATGACAACCCCTCACTGATCTGGATTACCCGCCCTGAACCCCATGAAACCTAATTCATAAGGTTGTTGCAGGGATTAGTTAGTGCCTGTGTATTTCAAGAATCTAACACATGCTAAAAGCTAGTTATTTATTTTGGGAGAAATGGACTGCTGCTTTGAATAAAGCAACTCTATCCAAGTGATTACTGTACTGTTTGTCATATCTATAATTTCAGAGTCTATCACAAATCATAGTAAGAAAAGAGGAAGTGAGATGGAAAATATACCTTTTTAGCTTTTAGAAAAGCATTTAAAGTATTCTTTAGAGCTATTACTATCATATTTAACAACATGTAATGGAAGCGTTGAGAGGTAATATAGAATACAAGGTACAGAGCCTTGTACTACTAATACACTCAAACACACCTTTTGTGCATAACAACAATTAAAATGCAAGTGAGAGCTGAGACACTATCATAAAACATAGATCTAGCACTTAGGCACATTGCTTTTTCTCCAGAACATATAACAAAGAAATGAGACTGCTGGGAGCTGCTAATTTTAAAAGTTAGATGTAACAAATGCCAGAAAGAGCCAACAAATCATCAGCATCTGCCAGCGCTCAGTACTTTCTCTATTTGTTGCATGACAATCACTTCTCATTTAGAAGCATATCTACGGAAACAGCTTATGCTTGAGAAATCATTGTCTGCATCGGGAAGAACATTTCCAGTTCAACATGAGCAACATCAGCTGGGCTTTATATTGCAAATTCTTACAAACAAGTAGTTCTTACTCATAAGGACAGTGCCACTGATGTTAGTGGGCAAATCCTTTACTGGTGTAAATCAGTTTTGCGCCAAAGGAACTGCATCACTTACATCAACACAGA
The DNA here is from genome assembly GCA_007922155.1 of Mesoclemmys tuberculata. Lineage (NCBI taxonomy): Eukaryota > Metazoa > Chordata > Testudines > Chelidae > Mesoclemmys > Mesoclemmys tuberculata. The sequence goes on from ML675631.1 coordinate 19,321,813, forward strand.
ATTTGGCCCTACAGGAGTTACACATACAAAAATTATACAATGGCAGAACTGGAGCCACATATACATAAACTGCAGATATGTGTGCAATATACATTTATGGACAGTTTTGTTCACATAATTCCATTTATTTTAAAAGTTATGTTATGAGAAAATTAAGGTTGCACAATGAAACACTTAGAATCAGGCAGTGCCAGAGGTGAGGTTGCCCAACAACATTCACTCAGGCCCTGGCCCATTATGATGCATATTTTAACTACATGATCACATATCGAATTTTAGGCCCTGAGACATTTGCATCCTGATCAAGTAAGGTGCTGAGAGTTCTGAACATTTCCCAGGAGTCACTCAAGTCCCACTGAAGGGAATGGGGCACTGCATAATGAATGAGGTATGGAGTGCATTGAAACAAGGGATTTTTTGTGGATATGCTTTTCATTCTGGGTCAGATTATGTCCCCAGTCTTGCAAACAGTGTCATGTCGGCATAACTTGATACCAGTAGTCTCATGAACTTCAATGGGGTTAATTTAGGTGAATAAAGTTGTACATGTGCATCAATGATTGGGATCTGTAATCACTAGTACAATAGTGTAAATCCAGAGTAAATCCAGTGGAATTACTCAGGTGTAACTGAGAGGAGAACTAGGCAGGGCACAAATGATGTGTAGTCAGTGAGGCAGGGATCAAGATATATACCCACAGGTCATCTGTGCTCATTCCATGTTCAGGCTGGACAGCATGTAGTGAGCGAAGCTGGGATTTGCTCATTGAACAGGGAAAATAAAATACATACTTTTTGTTTAAAAAGCCAAATTCTCAGCTGACTGATAGCACACCATAGAACTACGCTATTTGACACCAACTGAGGGTCTGGTCCAAGAAACTATTGCTACTGTCTCAAACTTAGTCCTGAAATTTTAAAATGCCACTTGTTGTGCAGGAAAAAGGGATTATTTTTTTAAAAAAACCTGAATGTTATTCAATGGCATTCATATTGCAAGGCAGGAAACCCTCTTCAGCACAGGTAAAGTGTCAAGGCTCCATAACTGTACCTGTAATAAAAAAAATCATGCAAAGGCAAAATGTTGAATGTGGACAGGCACAAGAGACACTCCTCTTTATGCTGATAGAGAGTGTCACCCACCTCCCATACAGACAGTCACCAAACAAAAAGCCTGAAGACTAAGACAGTTGAGAAAAATGTTCCCTTTGTGTTAAGTGCCAAGACAGAACACACTGCACATTAATTGTATGTCTCAGTCCAGACCATCTGTCTCTACAATGTAATGAACACTGGTATTTGCTCAATAACTAACTTTGGGTCTGAACTGAACCCTTCTCACTGTCTTGTGGTACTATCACTGACTTTTTGTGAGCTACCGCTGCTCCTACATGGACTGTAATGCCTTAGCTGGGCATAATGAAGTTGAAGCTGAGACCTCTACAGCATGACTAATAAGAAAGAAGCCAGAACACTTACACACCTGAAATCTCACCATATTATAACTGCTATGATCTCCCATGTACCGGTTGTAGCAGCTTCCGTATATTATAGAGCCACTGTAGGGAGTAATACTAGAAACAGGGAATGCATTTCTACTAGTGAATACTGGTTGTGTAATAACATTTCTTTCACTACTGTACATGAGTAGCTGTGAATGCTTAAATAGTCTTAACTGAAATCGGAGGATAATGAAATAGAGCAGCCTGGGTAGCAGCGGCTGCTATCAAAAAAAAGGTACAAGCCAGGTGATCTGCACTGTAGTCAGTCACGTGTAAGGGAAGGAACTTTGATTTAGCATTTAGTGTTGATGGGCAAATGCAAACATGGATTGGAGCATTTAGGCAATGCAGTCGATAGAGGTACCATGCCATACCCAAAGAACTGGGGGAGGGACTGCTTCCAACGCATGCTTAGAGGTATGTTGTAACTCCTAGGACATTCAGCTTGCTACCTGTCTTGTGTCCATTGAGCCATGTGAGAGTGGAGTGGAAGTGACCCTGCCTCCCTCCTACCCGTTTGGAGATGTGCAAACTAGTGGGCACTCAGACAGAACAGCTTGTCAGCTCCCCAAAAGAAAGGACTGGGACTCCCTGGATCTTGTCCAACAGGAGTATGTGTCTTCCCTCCAGGGCAAAACATTTCCCACCAAGGACAAAAGGCTTAAAGACAATAAAATGCAGGGAAGATTAGTACAACCCAGCAATCCACAGACAGAGAGAGAGAGATCTGACTAGGGCTATCTCCCAGCTGTGTCCTTTGACCCATTTCTTATTCCTGTTAACACTAAATGTTCTAGGGGGAGAGGAGAGCAATTCATTCTGCTACACAAGCAATTCAAAATTAACCCAGTTCTCTCTCCCCCTCTCAAAAAAGTAGTTGTCTTACTACAATGCTCGTCTTCGAGAAGCTGGATTTATCATTTCCTAGCCTGCTGAACATGATTAATGACTTTTCATTATTTTCTGGCTTCAAAATCAACTGGGAGAAGGCAGAGGTTCTACCGCTTTCCTGATTTTTCTCCAGGAAATCTGTTCTCATCATGGATTTTTTTTTTTTTTAAATAAAACAGTGCCAGGACAGTCTGAAGTGCCTACATATTTGGGATTCACATAATCTCAGTGATATAGGGAGCAACCATTTTTTACCATTAATTAAAATCCTGCAAAGAGATTTTGACAGATGGAAGCAATTGCACCTACCCCTGGGGAGAAGAAATCATTTTAATAAAATTGACCTTACTCCAAAAATAAAATAATGACTGTTGATGATGCCATTAGTGTCTGAAGAGTATTTTTTATGAAGTTAGAACAAATGTTTGAGGAGTTCCTATGGAATGAGTAGGCAAGAGGGATTACTATCCAGACGCCAAGAAGCAGGAGAGAAACGGCTCTCCCTAATTTACAAGAATAGAAGAAAACTCATATCGACAACTTTTTTAATTGTTTCAATCCAGTTGGATGTATCATTAGTAGTTATCAAGTTGTTCAGAATAGGTGGAATTCACCCTTGCCCAAAGAACCTGTACAAAACTTACGCACAACTCCCACTGAGAGAATGGGCCATTTGTCTCCATCTAGTGGATAGTTTTCATATACGAGTGTGTATATGAGCCTGATACTGCTTCCAAATAAGCCCTTAAGCCATGGTTCTGTCCCAAGGACCACAAGGATAGAACTGGTTAAAAAAAATTCCAATCAAAAAGTTTAATGGCAAATGGGTTTCTGATTAAACAGATTTTTGTGAACATTTCCATTTGTCCAATTTTGGGAGGGGAGGGTGGAGAATTAAGAAACCAAAAACCCAATGAGATTTCTTTGGCTGAAAAATGTTCAGTTTTGGGAGGTTTGGTTTTTCTATGAAAACTCAGGTAATTTCAGAAGGAAAGTTATCAATGAAAACAAAACAAGCTTTCAAAATATTTTGTGTAGGAAGAAAAATCTAAGCCAGCTCTATATGTTATATACTCTGTTAGGGAACAAATTGCTTTATTTTAAAATGTCAATGCGAACTAGGAATCACATGTCCCAGCTCAAATATAGGCATACCTTTTCTGTGGAATGTAAGCAGCAACCAATCTCAGTGTAAATACTGTACAAGAACATCTATCTCCAAGTATATAGCAAATACATTAATAGACATAGGGCTCAATGCATTGTAGAATCAAAGGGATCACCCTAATGCTCACATTCACATTTGTTTAATCTGTCCCATACCCCTGCCCTGTGAAGACTTGGCCTTCTAAACGATTTTGTCCCCATTTAAAATGTTTTAGTTATGGATGCAGGGGAGGGGGGGCACTAGATCTCACACAGATAACCCAGCACAGGACAACGAATTAACTGTTCATAAGCCAGCTAATTTTTCATGGTCTTCAATGTCCCATGAGGATACAGCCTATAATAAAAACAGCAATAAATTGCTATACTGCCCCAGGAACATCTATTGGTGGCTCAGAGATATCACCGTTCCCCAACCTATGTCTCTTGTTCCAAGGCAAATTACTCACCCCCACACCTACACATCACAGGCTCTGGGCTAGAAGAAGTAGTCTCTGTGTGTGAGCACCTCTTTAGCCTTGAGCACTTAGACCCAAAGTCCAGATTATATACCCACCCTTATGGTTCTGTGTCTTACCCTCTCTTATGTCCCACCACAGATCCATGGACAATCTTGCTCATTGTTTATATTGCTGCTAGAATATTAATGACATCCACCCTACTCATAAATGGGAGTTGGAATGTTCAAGTTAGATATATGTTCTTGTCTTCTCTTCACAGTTCTGGAACGGCAACATCAAATAATGGAGTCAATGGTACAATAGTGGCACTACACACATTTATCCTTTCATGATCACTTTCACCCAAGCTGCCTTCCACCATCAAATCTCAACCAGTTCCTTCCTGTCTGTCAAAATCAAATCGAGAATCACCTCTCCCCTAGTTGCTTTCACCATCTTCTGCAACAAAAAGTTACCTCCAATACTTTCTGAGAATTTGTTTGGATAATCTATGTCTTGCTATATTATTTCCCCAAAACATGTCTGGATACTTGAAGTTCCCCATCACCACCAAGTCCTGTTTTTTGGAAGATTTTAATTATTTAAAAATGACCCAAGCCCAAATTCTCATTTATACTAAGATGACTTTACACTGAGAGAGACTGTCAAAGAAGTATAAATTACACTCAGTGGAAGACCCCTTTATGCTGATAGAATGGTGTAACAGGACAGCATCCACCTCTCATTAGCACCCCCTACCCAGGTATGTGTCAGCACCTCTGTCTGTTGTGACCCCTGTCGGTGGCATCTCAGACCATTTCAGTAACAGTTCTCTGGCCAAGTCACAAACAGTCTGTGGGCTTTCAACTACAAAACACAAAACACACCTTTCAAATAAACAGTTCAACAGCAAAGTCTCAGTCTGCAATCTTTAAACAGTCCCAGCCATGGTATAGGGCTGTACCCCCAGGGCTTCATCTCTGGAGGCAATGGTTTCATCCTCTCTAGGCCCTTCTGGCACCAGCTCTCCAGCTGGGCCACTCAGCAGTTCAGTTCCCCTTCTGAGGGTGTATCAAAGTCCAATAGAGTCCAATATTTTCCAGTGGCTAATGTGGAGGACTTGGGCCTACCCACTACTCCAGGTCCCAGCCCATGGACTCTATTAATAGCAGCTATGTGCCCTTTCACCCCCTTTAACTCTTCATTATGTTGCTACAGGTCCCTGGGCCACTTCCCCATAGCCCCAGCACCTTCACATATGTGTCACCCTTACCGTAGGGCTGAAGTCTTTTACTCAGTTCCAGCAGCCAGCAAGAACTCCATCTTGCTCCCCCCGTCAGCAATTGCTCTGTCCATATGCCTGTAACTCCCTCAGCCAGCCAGGAACAACAACTGACCATCACTAGCTCTGCAGCTTCTTTTATACAGCTCTCCTGGGCCCTGACTGGCCGCTCCCTGCAGCCTCTCTGATTGTCTGCATACCCTGCAGCCACTCTAGGCAGCCTGGAGGACTTCTCTACTGCTCCTTTCTGGGATGGAGTGTGGTAGGACCACAAGGCCTCCAGCAGAGGGCCTCAGGGCCTGGTACACCATGTCACAAGCAGCCTTTGTGTAATGAAATTCGAGACCAAAGTGATTCAAGGTATCTTTCAAACTTTGGAAACACATGCAAAAGAGTAAAAGCTCATGCCATTGTCAAAAACCCATCTCACCTTCCATCAGGATAGCAGTGCACAATTAAGTTATTATAAAAGTCACAGAGTTGCAACTTATTTGTTTGAATCAAAAACAAATTATCTTTGTTTCCTAAACAATCAGTTCTACATATGACTTGAATGAGGTCTTCAAAAAGAAAGGAAGAAAATAATCAAATGTACTTAGGAGAAGCAAGAACTCAGATTTTTTTTCCTATTTCCACTTCCACCACAACCAAATCCTTTATTAAAATGGATTTCTCTCTTAGTGAAGAAAAATGTATTTTGATAAATTTCAAGCCCATTGAAAGATTTTAGATTCCTAATTTCTAAATGGAACCACATTTATTGAGTTTTGTTTTGGATTTTCTGGTATCCAATAGGAAAGGTCCAAGACCTGGCCAAAATTTAACCGGTCCTTAAAAAAGGAGCCTGACGAAGCTGGAAGGAATCATCCACCCTTCCTTAACCCTTTCCTCATGCCTCATTTCCAATTGCCATAGTTGCAATTCTCAGACTGATCCCTACTAAACCCATCTCCAGAGACAGCCATCCCAAAACTGTTGGGAAGGGAAAGGAAGGAGGCAACTATTATTCCATAGTCCACTCCAGCCAAAGGGGTTGGTTTGTTTACACAGGGGTATGAATTCTACACCTTCTTAAAGGGTGATACAATTGAAGCACTTCCCCCATGTACCTCATAATGCTTCATGTGTTCAGTGGAGCATTGTACCCGCAACATGGGACAGTAATTACACCTGTAATCTGGCCCTAATCAAAACATTATGAGGGCTAAGTTAGTTGGCACTCACGAGCCCAGAACCTCAGACAATAATATCTAGCTTTTATATAGATTTTTTCCACCGTAGAAAAAGGGTTTCACATCCCTATATTGTAGACTGGGAAATAGATGCACAGAGAAGTGAAATGACTTGCCTAATGTCACTTAGCAACCAAACCAGGACTAGAATCTACACCTCCTGATTCAGAGACCTGTGTGCTGTTTACTAGACCACACTGCTTCCCTTTGATTTAGAAATGCAAAGAGAAGAAGGGGCCAAAATTGCCCCATTTTGCCTGTTTTGTTTTTAACTGGAATCAATTAAAGAAACTTAACATTTATTACAGCTGGCCACAGCTGACTTCTCCACTTCATATTCATTAAAGAGCACAGCGCTGAAATATCTTTCTTTCCACCTATGCACGTGATGACTGACTTTTTTCTAGATAGAGTCCCACCTTTTTCCACCAGCCACATTCTAGGAAGATGAGGAAAGTTTGTGAAAGTGTTGAAGTACTGAAGGCTTGACAAAGATCTCCATTTCACTCGGACTGCACACAAACAAGACTATTTCTATGATGATATACACAAAGCTATTATAAAGGCTCCATGCCTCTAAATTCTCCTAGAGCTGATTGAATAGGAGAAGAAATGCATAAATATTTGTTCAACTATATATGGTCAGCTCAGTTTTCTGGGACTTGTAAGGTTTTACTATTCATAAGTATTTGGGCAGTGCCTTGTTTATTCATGAAAACATTTGGGAATCACTAAAGATTCCTGAAGTTTAGCATGAATGATTATTTGATGGAAATTTCTGACCTGAAGTGCATTATTTATTCCTCAGTTTAAAATAAAAGGTTAGACATCAAATCACGGAGAAGACAAAATACTACAAGTCCCGGGCATCTAGTAAAAACACTGCAGGAATGCCTAGCTGAATGTGGCAATGGACAAACAACTCTTTGGCCCAGACTGGTTTCCATAAACATTCAGCAAAGATAATAAATAATAAATACCTTCAGAAAATCAGGATCTTTTTGTGACTAGGTCATGGATGAAAAGAAGTCTTTTTTTTTTTTTTAATGACAGGAATATTTGACATTTTTCTTAGTTAAAACCCAAAACAAAAGACAAACATGTGTGTCTTTTCTTTATAATTAAGATAATTACAAAGGGCCATGCATTAACTGTGATTACTGCCATTGACTTCAATGGGATAACTCACATAAGTAAATCAAGCAAGACTAGCCACAGTATAACTATGGTCATTAAAACTCTGTAAAAAAACCCAGCACAATTAGCCACTTCGATGGGGCTCTGTGTGGGTGCTGGGATCCCCCAGGTACAACTAAATGCACATTTGGAATCTAAAGTAATACATTATTTTCCAGATTACACATAAATTTCTCATCTGTCTTGTCTAGCAGTATTTATTTATTTATTACAAGCTGCTGACAAAGTTGTGCTATAGTGCAAGGAATAATATAGACTCCCTTTTTGATTAATAAATATCGATCCTGTGCATGGGCATTTTTAATGCCCTATTTTGAAATTGTCAAGTCTTTTGTTGAAGTCAATCAGAATGTAGCTGTTTGACAAAGGTACAGTGAGCAACTGACACCCTAGTGCACTAAAAGAATGATTACTCACACTGTACATCAATCACTTGGCAGAACAGAAATATAGAGTCATAATAGAACACTATCACATGATAAATACCTTGCTCCTTGAAATTCTTGTGCCTCAGCATTTAGGGATGATACATGACTAGGCTTCCCTTTGACATTTTTTTCCTCGCAGCAGACCATTGTCCTGTGACTTTTTTTGGGGGGGGGGTTTCTATTTTGTTGTAAGGCAGCTAGTAAAAATAAAATTTAGGAGGAACTGTAAGAAAGTGGCACACCCAGAAACACACAACGATTTAGTCACAAATGTACACAGTTGCTGACATCATTTGCTATTTAAGACTAAGGAGAAGAAGTTTATTCTGCTGTTCACTCCAGTTGAAGTATGGGTTATTCTTTACTTCTGTCACGTAGAGTAGCACTTACACTAATAGTTCAGTGAAAGTCAAGGGTTGAAGAATTGGGCTGGTAGAACCATATTCTCCCCTCAATTATGATATGTAATTTCTCCGACATTGCAGTACCAGACTTATACACTGCTCCCTTCTCTTGTGTGAGCCTAGTGTGAGAGCGGCTTTTCTACCATTCTCTCACTGCTTTTAAGGCTCAGTTTGAGGGAAGGGAAGTGGTGCTTCAAGGAGTTCTGGAGCTACTTGGAGATAAACTGCCCAATCTCTTCCCCCTAACTCTCCTGGGCAAAATGCTGTGTGGCAGGGAAGAGGAATTCAAATTCCACCATACCTCAGCTGCACCAGCCTCTGCTTCCTATAAACCTCCCCACCACTATAAGATCACTAGTCAATCTCATTCCAAGATTTCCATTCACTCCAGCAGCACTATACTCTACAGAACCACAACACTGCAAGACTACTTACCCTCCCACCCCATTCTCTTTTTGATCTACATCCCACAAAAAGTCATCCCGTGACTTAAGACCCGCAATACTTTGCACCTGAGAAGATCGAGAAATGAAGTGGAGTCTAGATTAATTTTTCAGCTGTTTTGTGCGTCACAAACCAAAAAATGCTGAGAAGCCCTGTGGTGGAGCAATACTGTGCACTTTAGGATTAGAGACAATACACGAGGCATAAAAGAGTTACTGGCATGAATATATTACATGCACGTGGTGAAGCTTTGAGTGATTTATGCACATTTAATAGGTGCCGGTAAAACTTTTGTATCATACTACTGGAATTTTTATGTTACTTACTTTACAGATATTTGAAAATTTGGAATATTTGAAAGGAAATGGTATTAATAATATTTTTAATTTCACTCCCCATGTAAAGCCAGAGTGCATTAATACTAGGAATCTAACCAGTGCAAACATTGAAGGGGAGACATATTGTAAACACATTTTAGAAGCCTCTGAAAATGATCTAAAATAGCTATGAAAAGATGCATTATTGTAAAGGTCCAATGTCTTGCCATCTGCTAATGCTAGAAACAATGATAAAGGGGATTCCAAATCTCCTGTGTTTTGAAGTCTGCATCTTATCCATAGCAGCCCATACATTTTTTTTTAAATGAATTGTATTACTATAGCACCTAGAGACACCAAATGAGATCTGGTCCCAATTGTGCTAGTCTTTATATATACAGTTTGACCTGACATACACAGGAGTGGTGGGCAGGGAAACAGAAGCATTTAGACATGAAATGGCTTTTGGCAGGTTATATAGCAGGTCAGCGGCAGAGACACAAATCAGTTTTTCTGATCCTTGTCCAGTGCTCTGTCTAATACATGATACTGGGCCTTAAACTTGTGATTAGTCCAAGACTAAATATAGAAAAAATTCTATATGTGTGTATTTCATTATTTAATATTATTATTAAATATTCTCTATTATTTAATAGAGAACAAAGGTCCATCAGTGTTTCTAGTCCTCTGATAGATTTATATCCATGACACAAAATTTTATAGGAAAAAGTTAGCCAGTTTATAATTTTCTATTAAATTCTATTCTTAGATAAATTTGGGGAAAAAAGATTGAAGAACCTCTGATTTTTTTAACAAGAAGAAATAGTTGTTATTTGGAATGTTAGAAGTACCGTAGTTTGTTGAGATGAGTTACAGGGCAAACTGCAGGTGCGGTGACCAGCATGTTAAATGCAGATTATCACATGTCTCTACACTTTATCACATGGTCCTTATCATATACATGGTATAATAATCCTAAAGTTATAGCATAAGTTAAAAGGTCTTTAACTTCCAAAAGTCTTAGTATATGACGGCAGAATGCACTCATAAGCATTTTGAAGATGCTCACAAAACTATTACACATTGAAGTTCATTATCATGGGTAATACAATTGGATTGCACAAAAACAGTTTGTAAGTAATTGCAGATGAACTGCACATGATTGCACATAGTTTACACATGATTACAGCTCGATTGCAAAGACAACCATACAAACAATGAGCTCAATTTACTAGATAGTTGTAAATGTTTTGTAAATGGATTATATGCTCTTAAATCCATTTGTTTAAATGTATTCAGTAAATATTTTTCAGCTGTGAATTCATGCAGGATGCTGGGTGAGGTTTTTATCTCAAGTCTGAGTAAATGACCTTTCTACTCCTCATGCCCTATTCAATTTTCAAATATTTTCCATTTATACCCTTTCCTCCTCTCCTCCTTTTTTTTATTCTATTAGGGTCTGATACAGTCAACAGAAAGACTCCCATTTACTTCAAGGAGCTCTGGATCAGTTCCTTATTGTTATAATTCTGATGAGATTGGCATGGATAATTAAATAAAATTTGCTTCTATTTACAGTGACAGCCATGTGAACATCATAGGGCTAGACACACAAGGGGGACTTAGACATTGCAATGCCTAACTTTTGGGTGCCTTGCTGCCTTGTGGAATTCTCAATCCCAAATTAGGCATCCAACCTCAGTCTACAATACCTTGGATGAGAGTTAGGTGTCCATGTAATGAATTCACAAAGCCAGCAAACTGTGCAGTGACCTGTCTAAACTAGACAGTCGGAAATGTTGAGAAGAGTGGTGAGGCCTAACCCCCACCCTAAAAGGGAGTCTAGGTTAGAGGAGGCATTTATTGCCATTTGGGATTCACAGCTGTGAACCCTCCCCAGGAGTTAGGCACCAAAGGCAGGTCAGCCCTTTCTGAAGAAATACTGAGAAGGTGATGCCCCCCCATACCCAATAGCTTAGTCATTAAAAAGAGCACTCACCTGGGCTGTGGGAAACCCAGCTTCGTATCCCTCCTCCGCCTCATGTGGAATCTGAATTCAGGTCTCCTATAGTCCCAGAGAGTGCCCTAACCGCTGGATATTCTGAGGTGGATCTCTCAGGGTATGTCTACATTATAAGTACTACAGCTGCAGCTATGCCACTATATCTATTCTCGGCTCTTGCTACGATGATGGAAGGGGCTTTTTTCAATCACTGTAGTAAATTCACCCCTTTGAGAAGTGGTAGCTAGGTTGACTGAGGAATATCCCATCAACCTAAAAGTGTTTACACTGGAGCTTAGATCAGCTTAACTATGTCTGAGTCAAGGGTGTGACATGAGTTTTAGGTGTACACCAGGCCTCACTCTCTCTCACTGAAGCTTTTCCACTTTCTATAAAATATTTAAATACTAAAATATTTAGGTGAGTTAAGGAGGTGGCAGCAGTACATGACAACAGCTGAGTAGTGATTTTGTGAATGCTGAATACTGGACTTAAGCACCTAAAGTGATGGTTAGGCACCTATGTCCCTTGGTGGATGTAGGCTATAATGTCCTATTACAGTGATACAGAGGCTAAGAAGGATCTCCTGTTATGTGACCATCTAACGCTATGTAAGTATGTCACTGATGGGAGAACTTCTTGAGGTCTGAGTACAGGTTTGGTTCTAGAATCTGATATCTGATGTCAGACATTTTGCAATATTGGTCAAAGTTTTTCAAAGTATCTGAAATTTTCCAATCTATAAAATTAGGCTGAGAAATCACACAATATGAGGCTTTCTTGAATCTCTGAAGCTGCTGTTTCCAGACTCAGCTAGGAACATCCTTTCGAGCAATATTTCTGTGCTTCTGTCTCTGGTGCTAGGCAGACCCCAGAAAAGCTAAATCACAAAGTAGCTGAATATTCTGGAACTTCAAATAACAAAATGTCAATACAAGTTTTGTTCTAAAATAAGTGTTGGGACAGAGTTGAAATGGAGGCTTGTTTTTTTCCAGAATATTTCAATCATCTTTATGAGATATGATCACAATCAAATTTATTATCTGAGGAAACAAAGCAACCCAAAAGAAGCTCTGTGATTGCAAGATTAGGTAGGTAGAAGGTACTTGCTTACAGAAAGTTACATAATTTAAGAGTAGAACCAGAATATTTATTTTTAATTCATTTTCCCTGAACACATTAGAGGGGATTTTTTTAGTTTATTTTTGTTTTGCCTTGGTTCTTTTCAAATCAGTGAGAGCAGAATAATGTCATTTCTAAAATGCTGAGAGAACTAGATTCTTAAAAGAATATGTTATGCCAATGACCAATTTGATTGAAAGAGAAAGCTTCTTTTCATTGTCTTTCCCCCTTCTTCCCTACCCATTCTTTTATCTAGATAATTAGCAAATGACTCTCCATATTAGCTGCATCATGTCAACAACAGAAAACCCGTAGATGACTACAGAACTGCACACTGCATAATCCTCAAAGATTCTTTGTGTCACTTAATAATATACTTCTGTGGATACAGACTCATTAGATCATCTTAAATTGACAATTTACTATACTACTTGTTTACAGTTCATTCAGAAGCTATAGAAAACAAGAAAGGCAGTAAGTAGCTGCTATGCTTAATGCCCTGAATGTTAACATGGGCCAATTTTAGTGTTGCTGCAGGCAGATAGCTCTGCTGAACTCAGTGGATTTATGCTTCTCTATACGAGCTCAGAACTTGAGTAAGAATTGTGTGTCTATAAGTTACCATTTCTCAGTAGGCTCAAGAGCTGCCTCCTGGTCATTCAGGAGAAATGTACTTATGATATTAGAAAACCTTTTTTTACAGAGGGAATTATTAATTTAAAAAAATGCCCTCATCTTTATAGGAAGCTAACAAATGTTCTTGTTAAAAATGAGAAACCATCTCACAATTAATTATGCCCACTGAGACTTGTATAGAAAAAAAAAAAAAAAAAAGGCCAAAATGCAGGCATCAAAATTATTGGTTCAAAACAATTTGGGAAATTATCAGAATTATTCTTCATATATTCTGGAATTCATTATTTTAAATGGTTCCTTTAAAGAGATATTAAATTTTTGTTATGAATTAAAGCTAAACAAATCCTATAGAATAATGATTAGAGTAGAACAGTCCGTGTGTGTGTGTGTGTGTATTTGCTCCGAGAATGTTAATTTAAATTCAGATTCATTTTGGGATCCCAAGTACTGGATATAACATGAAATACTCACCTTATCTAAAGGACACTTAGGACTATTTTTTTTAAAGTATTAATTTGGGGTTCTTCACTCTTTGACTGGCCAACCTGAGATGCCTGAAAGTGGCCTGATGTTCAGAAACTACTGACTAGTTGACCTCTGAAAATAGATGCCTGTAAGGGGTTGATCATCAGGACCTGTCCAGCTGGGAGGGAGGCCACACCCACTCACTATGGTAGCGTTTCTGAAGACTCAGAGGGTAGAGATCTCTTTACTAAATGTTATGACTCTTATAAAGGATATGCAATTTTTTGTTTTGTTTTGTTTTGTTTTTCCTCCTTCCAACTTCTTAGAGAAGTTTAGCTTCGAATTTTAGCTGCGAATTCTACAGGGAGTCTACTACCCAAGTCTCTGCCTGCATTCCTTTGCAAACCATGAACTTCCATTGAGAGCAAAACTGGACTCTGTAGATTTTGTGTAAACTGGATATATTTCCAATCCACTGACCAAATGTTTGTTTACTTCAAGGATTTCTTTTCTGTCTTTCACTTCCCCCTTGCTCCTTTATAATAAATAATTAATTTCAGTTAAAATAAAAAGCAGAAAGAGCTCACAAGGGAGACGGTTCAGTAAGCAAAGGGTACAACATATAGAAGGGCATAGAACAGGCAGTGAAACATCTGAGGGGAGGAAAATCCTCAAGCACAGGTAAAAATGCTCATTGAGACTGAAGACCTATGAAGATCTCCTGTACATGTCATCCAAACAATATGAAGAAAATACCTGAGAAGTGGAAAGAGGCAGAACTATCAGACTGGGGCTTTCCATGTCTTCTTTTCATTGCATTAAGAAAGGTATGAATTACAGTTTAGATTCTTCCTAATCCCATATGTATTCGATGAACTCTCTCTGTCTCATTCAGGCCTGAATACAACAATAAATAAGAACTGCAAGGGCTAGAGATACACAGATATAGGATCAACATATGTCAGCTGCACACAGTGGCTTATGACAGTTCTAATAAGGTTTGCAACAGCTCACTTGCATGTCTTAGGAGGTCCAAAATGGTGTCCTCCATGCAGCGTAACCCATCATGTACAGTGTGTGGAAGGTCACACTGTACAAAGGACACCATTTTGTTTTACAAATGGATGGAATCATCCCACAAGCCATCAAATGGACAGCACACATCTGGTTGGGCATGCAGGCCATGCAATGCATATATAGATGTCACATCGCTGATTGCATATTAAGTGCTTGTGTAATAAACTAGTCAAGCAGATCTGTCTTCCCTCTATTTGATCCATAGAAAACAGCTAGTTGCTAGTTGCTACTGCTTTCAACTCAAGTCTTTTAACTCAAGTGGTATACTTGCCAAACACTTACAAATTTCCCCAGGAGCCAACACAGGTCCATTATCACCCCTGTCAGCATCAAAATCCCTGTGATTCTGCGTAAATGAATCCCACAGTGGAACCTGGCCAAAGCCTACTGGGACTGCGACAGGGAAGCTGTCAAAACAATGGTGATCCAAAACTCCATGACACCAGAATATTATCACCAGTTTGTTGGCTTCCTTACTGCTGTTGCCAGGAAGAGTATCCTTCAGGGCTTCCAGAAAAATGCACTCCCTACTGGAGTGGTGGATTTTGTGTGAACACTACACTAGTTGCCATGCCCAGCCTTACTACGATGTCTTGGAGCCACTAATCGGACTGATTTTCAGACCTCAAAAGCCTGGCTCAACTCCATAGCCTCCAAAGTGGTGGAAAGCACAAAAGGACTGCTCGACAAAACCACCAAGCTAGAGATCTATCATCAACTACACTGGACAATGACCTCAATCCCTCCACAAGACCCCATTGCCATCAGCACAGATGAAGTAAGGTAAGGCAGCTGGTGGAGATGGTATTCCCCCAGAATTTCTTCATAAACTATGTCCCAAGGGACTCCAATGGATCGCAAAACTGTATATCAAAACCATGGAATTTGTATTCACCCAAAAATCCTGGCAGGAGGTGATAGTTATTGCCACACTCAAAGTGGGCAAGCCAACCACCGATCCCTGAAGTTATAGGCTGATATCACTCCAGTGCACTACTTAAAAACTCCTGGTATGTATTATCCTCTGGAGAATCAGACCTCTCATTGAATTAGTGATCCCTGAAAAACAAGCAGTATTCTGACCTAAACACAGTTGTTGCGACCAAGTTTTGGCCTGTTTAATGCACATCCAGGCTGGATTCCAGAGGAAATCTAAGACGGGTGCAGCCTTTCTATACCTGTCATCAGTCCATGACACGGTTTGGATTAAAGGCTTGATGCTGAAGCTTGCAAGGATCATCCCCTGCTGCAAAGCACAACAGCTGCTAAGGATGAAGCTGAGGAATAGATAGCTATGTGTCCATTTAGTTCATCTCAGTTCCCCAACAGTAGACTGATGCAAAGATCAGTACCCATGCCAAAGCTTTTCAATGTTTACATGAGTGACATGCCTCCAACAAAGTTGTGCAAATTTGCATATGTTGATGATCTTGCCCTGGCAATGGAAGCAACCACCTTTAACAACATTAAGTCCAACCTTGAACAGGGATCTAAACACCATGGAGGAATATTTCTGGAAGTGGAGACTCAAGCCAAATCCTCCAACAAAAATATTCGCTGCCATTCCATCTTGATAACAGGATTGCTAAACACATCCTGAAAGTGACCTTCTGCAGTAACACTGCGCAACATGACCTCACTCTGACCTATCTTGGAGTGAAGCTGGTTTGCAGGCTAACCTTTCATGACCATCTGAAGAAGGTAGCTGCGAAGATGAAGATCAGAGTCAACTTCATCCAGAAACTGGCAAACACAAGCAAGGGAAAAATCAGCCTCAGTGTTACAGACATCAGTGATGGCCCCTTTATACTCTGTAGCTGAGTACTGTGCACTGGTATGGATCAGTAGTAGCCAAATATGAATTGTTGATCTCCAACTGAGTGCATCAGTGGAACCCTCAAGTCAACCTAAATACCTTGGCTGCCGGTGCTGTTGCACATTGCTCTCCATCCATTCACCATGATGCCGCAATGCTTCGGCTGTTCCAGCGGATAATAGAAAATAAGTATATTTCTCTCCACCAGGATCTTAACAATGTCCCTGACTACCACTTGAAGTTGCATAAGACCTTTTGGACTCACACATTTAACCTTCAACAATGAAACTGCAATCCTGACGAAGCTTGGAAAGCCGAATGGAGTTCACAAGAAGTTTTAAATAAGCACCTCGTAAAAGACCTGACACAGATCCCTGGATTCAATTTCCCATGAATATGATTCACTACTTTGAACTACATGCATAACCACTTTTTAAAGGAGCAAATGCATTCAAAACAATGCCAAAATACTTTTCAATAATAAAAAAATATGGCATTAGTGAAAGATGCACATGAATATATAAAATGAAAGTTAGAACTATACACGAATTTACACAGGTTTGCACTGTATTTTCAGGTGGTTATATCCATTTGGGACCAGTGTGTGATAAAGGACTACCCTATTCCCCACCTCACTCCATGAAGCATGCCCAAGACACAAAATAACAAGACACCTGCTCATCCCTCATGGAGATAATAGTCTTCCTCTCATCAAATATTAACAATCATTTCTGAAACTCAATAGTCTTAGAGCAACTTCTTGCAAACATTAATTAAAATAAGCTATTATTTTATTATTACTACATTTGTAATTCTCCTACAAGTCAAGTAGTCAAGTGCTTTGTACCCAAAGAACACATCTGGAAAACAATATGGTAAGTTAAAAAACAATATGGTAAGTTAAAATACTTCAATATGCTCCTGGGTAATGCTCAATTTTTGTCGTCAAAAAGCCAAATTAACATGCTATCATTTTGGGCCAGATGCCACAATATCATTATTTTTCTTGATGTGCTACAAGAGCTTTTTCCCCTCTCACAGCCCCCTTACCTTCCATTCACTTTGCTTATCAAATGATAAAAATAGAAAACTAAGGTTATTCAGACATCCTTTACTTAAAACAGACTCTTTATGAGATGACATTCAATATGGAGCAAGGAAAATATTGCAGGAGATTTTCTGCACATGTACACTTGGATATTTTAGTGAATTTGTTTTGGTTGCCTTTGCACCTCTCCTGCTTTTGCTTTCCTCAAACATTCATACAATCAAGTATTACTGGTGTTAAGTTTCACAGGAAGATTATTTCAGAGATGTATGAATGATAGAATCTTCCTGGAAATTGAATTTTAAGTTAAAGAGTATTCACAGAAAAAGAAAATGAATCAAATCAGGAACCAGAAACAATAGCATGAGAGTTTGACCAATCACACCTAAGCAACTACCGTATTGTGAATATCAAATACTCACTGAGAACTGTTGGCACACAATCTTAGAGTTAAAAATATTCACAAAATAAAATAATAATTGAAAGAAACTGTGATGTTTGGGGAATATCCCTCAAGTAGAAAAGGAAACTAATTTCACTGAGTAAAATTTTCAGTTTTAAATAATTTCTACAGCAATGTTCAGCAAAAAGTAATCAATAGACTAGGAACTTTAGAAAGAAATTGACTAGCCTGCTTCTATTTTTGTAATGAAGATCAGTTGCTACCTGTAACATGCTTATATTTATTGACACAACTCCATTGTTTTGTATGTTTATTGTTGGGCTGTCCTGTGATACTGTGTGTATTTGCTGGTCTGCTCTGGGTCATTCCACCTTCAAGTCTTCTCTTTTTCTAATTTCTTTAGTCAGGGCTAAACTGGATGACACCACTTAAAGATGCTATCAATGGACCAATAGAAGCATAAAGATCTTGAAAAGCCACTGGGGGCACAAACAAAGCTCTCTGAAATTAACTCAATCCTTTTAGCACCTATTTTAGAGTCTGGGCCTGCATGAGAATGGATTAAGGTTAGCAGAGGGCAGCAGTGAGCCACCAGTACTACACAAGCAGGTAATGATTAAAATACACAGCTTGGAGGAATTATGCCATCAGAAGTATTTCCATGCTTATCCTCCCCATCCAAGTCTGTCCACCTTTTTCCCACTTCCTGCCCCACTCCAATTGGTGCTGATCCTATAAACAGCTCGTTAGCAAGTGGAGGAATTAACGACATCACTATTAAAGGGGGATCGTTGATGAAGAGAATGGGAAGTTCTGCACAAAATGCACACAAGGCTTTTGTATGCATGTGTATTCTTTCAAAATACTAAAGTAAATAAGTGTACCCAGTAGATGGCATCACCTTCCACAAAAATTGAGTATGGATGACAAACTAAGGCAGCATTGTCCTGTAGATGGACTGCAATGCCAGAAACCTACACGCTCTGGCTTGTTCTACCACTGACCTATGATGTCCCCTTGGACAAGTCCCTAAAGGCTAGATTAACTAAAGTATTTAGACACCTAAAGATGCAGACAGGGATCAAGTAGAATTTACTGAACTACCAAAGCAGGTTAGTCACCTATTCCTGTTGAAATAAATCTAAGTTGTTTAGATGCTTCTGTTAATACCAAGTAGGCACCTACCTACACCTTTAAATACCTAGAAACCCTGGTTTCCCTAAATCTTTTAATGCCTCAATATCCCCTGTGTAAAATGGCAATTAGATTTCCTTTCTCCCACCCTCTTCACATTGTACTTGGGGCTCGGACTGTTTCTCATGTATGTGCACTGTGCCCAGCACAATGGGGCCCTAATCTTGGTTTGTATTTCTAGGTGTTACTGGAATGCAAATATGTAAACTAAAGAAGCAATTGTAGATTTAAGTGAAAAGAGGATAGTAGAAGAGGTAATGGAGATGGTGATAACTCCTTTAACTGTAAGCCACAGCTGGCATTTCAGCCCATTACCTTTAAAACCTCTGCCATCAAGGAGGGTATGACTACTCAGCCACTTAAATAATTTTATGATACTACTGCTTGATTTTGGCGTGGCTCTGGAATTTGGTTCCCAGTCTCATGTCTAGTACATGACATTGATGGTTTTTCTACATGGTGGGGCAACAGGGGTGTAATTTCTAAAGCACGCTAACTTGTTGCACATTAATTGGTCAGTGTAGACCCTGCTAATGTGTACTAAAGACTCCCCGTGTGCTTTAATGGGGTATTGTTTCAAACAGCAGTACATTAAAAGTAAAAGCAGTATATGCACCCACATGGTCTATATGGACCAATTAATGTACTGCACATTAGTGTGCTTTAGAAATCATACTCGTGTGAGTGTGTTACCTCATCATGTAATCGAGCCCTAACTCACTCTAGGGCTCGGTCTACACTTACCTTTGCAATTCGGCAGCAGTCGATGGGAGATACGCAAGTGACGTATATATACAGACCACTCAGTCGATCCAGAGCAATCGATCTGACAGCAGCAAATTTGCCGTCGTCCGTGTAGACCCAGCCTAGGAGTAAGAATTAAAATTCTCTTTACAGAGATGAGAAAAAAAGAGATGGGGCAGATTCTGAAGTTCTGTCAAAATTAAGAGAAGCATTAGCAGGCTATCATATACAACCTCCAATCAGACATACCTGGCTGATATACTTTTTGCATTTTAATCCCTAAAAATTATAATAAAATCTTGGAAATTAGAGATGGAAAAGACAGAGTTTGTTGCAGCAAATGGTTGCAGGTCCCAAATCAGGCTTACTTTCTACAGCATAGTCCCTGTTGAGTGGTTTATCAGATCCAGTTTTAAGTAGCTGGTAGCTAGTGCTTGCATTACTTCTCCAGGGAGGGTTTTCCTCTATTCTTGGGGCTGCCATCCTTGGGAAAGATTTTCAGCCTGAATTTTATTCCACTTAATTTCTTCCTCTTCACCTGTAATATCCATTAGTTCTGAGTGTAGTAAGCAATACTTCTGGTTTTAAGTAGAGCTGGTTGAAAACCATCATATAATTCACAAAAACAAATAGTTATATTTTCTTGTTGACAAAGACAAAAATCAAAGTGAAAATTATGAATTTTGAACTGGGTTTTGTTTTTTAATGCACCATTTACCAGCCCCCAGACTGTCCCTTGTCTGATCTCAAAAGCTAAGCAAGGCAGGTGTGGCTACTACTTGGATGGGAGACCTCTGAGCATACCACATCTTCCTCCTCAAATAGCACTAGTCCCCTTCTGAATCTAGCCTTTCATTTCCTTTGCTTTAATTAAAACAGTTAAAGATGCTCACAATCAATCCACTACATTCAATTTCAAGTCAAACTAAACATTTTGTTTTACCCTAAATGATTTCCCCCCCCACCAACTTCTCAATTTGTTAAAAAGTTAAAAAAAATAGTTTCAGGTAGAGCCAAAATGAAATTTGTTTCTATTTTTTTAAAACTACCAGGAAACAAATATGTAAATCATTTGTACAGCTCTAGCTTTACTTCATTAAAGTCCATTGTAGAATCTATGTACATTTTGTCCCAAACTAACATCTTATGCAGGGTTCCTAATTAAATTCTAGTGAGGACTATGCAGTGCACTGGACTGGCATCAATACATTCATTTCTCCTCGTAGTTCTAGCACACTGGACATCAGTACAGTTACTCTCTTCTGGATGGTAGAGTTTCATTTAAAACTCAGTTTCAGTGTTCTATTTCAGATCCTTTCTGTCTTCATAATAACGTTTCCTATTTTCCTCTATCATATATGAGAAAGTGAAGCCACATAGCAGTTCACAGTATCACTCAAGGTGTCTATAATTATCTAAAGAGAAAATTAGAGGGGAGAAAATTTTCACATTTTTTCACCTAATGTGAAAGTGACTGGTTTATTCCTGGATGTTATCCAGGATCCCCCTCAAGCACACCAACCGTGCATGTTTTGGTATAGTACAAAGGTTGGTGGAGGTGTCAAACCACCTCTGATGGAAGAAATGTCTTTCAGAAGCAATGGGAGGTGGAGGGGAGCAGCTGCATAATGACAAGTGCTATGTATCTAGCCATGTTGTTAGTTGTTATAAAATAGTGTAAATGGTTCGGCTCATTGAAAAATTGAACATACTGGTTGTGAATGAAGCCAAGGCTCAGGGGAGAAGTTGTCAAAGCACAGAGATTTGTAGGTGCTTTAAGACAATAAAATAAGATTTTATTTTGCATTGAGATCATAACTACAACAAATCCATTGAAATGATCAATTGAAGCCAACAGAAGTTACTCTGATGCAGAAAACGGCAAAGTGAAACAAGCCAACTGATTGACTGCACTAGCTGAGTGGGGCTGTATATTGACAAACCGGCTCAGCTGACCACATATCCTGTTCAGAGTGGCAAGATCCAAATTATGTTGTTGGCGCTTCTTGTCTAAAAAACTACTGTATAGAGTTTCAGCAACGGAGCTGACGTTTTTTCCATTTAACCCAGTCATACATTGCTACGGACTCTGCACATCGGCCTGATGCGCCTGCATGGCAGAGTGTTGAGGCTTTCCCAAAAATCTAAAAATGGTTTATTGTAGATTTCACTTTGGAAAGTCTCAGTCACTTCCTATGTTGATTTCACAGCAGAAATGCAATGTAATGTGGCATTCTGGTAAAAGTGAAATAGATTTGCAATAGATTTTATTTAGATTGGTTGTAAACACTCCTCTCCTAAATTTGACTCATCTCAAGTTGAGTCAAAGAGACTTGTAACAAAAACAAAAAAATAAACAAACATAAAAACCTAAATTTAATAGTCAGATCAAAAGCTACATTCTGGCAGCAAATAGGAAGTTCATGAATAATGACACAGGCAGTTGATAAGTACAGAGCACTCCCTACAAAATTAATGACCTGCAACAGACACAAAAATCGTTTGACTCTTGCTCCACAAAAAGGTAGTCTGAGTACTACAGCCTGATGGAAATAGTCATCATTTTAAAGATAATACGGTACCTCTGAAATCTTAGGTTCAGTTGTCTCAACCAAGATCCTCACCTCTGGTACAAAATTCAGCGTGCCTACTTGATCTTCTGAAGTCTAAAAATATTTACACATCAATTGAAATGGAAAGGCTAACTTTTAAAAATGGACCTCCGTGTTGTAACAGGGTGGACGAGGCATTTAGCATTTTTGTGTGTGAACAAATAGAAGTATTCGTCTCTCAGTAATCCCCCTGATTCTCCACAGTCTGCACCCATGTCAATGATTGCATAAACTTCCAAAGTCATTGCCCTATGGATGAAAGTGATACCATTTTGCATCAGTAAATTTTAAGCGATGATGCAAGGTGAAAGACACTTGAGAAGCTATCATTAAGACAACCAACCTAAAGACAAGGCCAGATCCTTGGATACAGCTGAGCTACACTCTCTACTGGAACACGGAAGGGAAAAGGCTGTCAACAGGACCTAGCATCCTTGATCCCAGCGGACTAGGCTAGAGAACTCCTGGAAGCCACTCTCCCAGTCGAGGCTTACCAGAACCTGAGGCAAATTTGGTCATGTCCTGACATGCACCCTATGCTTGATTTATCATGACCCAGCTTTGTTTTTCGTCCTTAAAAGCTTATGTGAGCTTTTTCAGAGAAGGGCAGTCCTCAGTGATGCATGCAATGGAGTGAGGGCTAAAGGAGTCTACCAATCCTGAATCTGGCTCTGTGCATTTTTACAGTTCCCTACAGCACCTATAAAACAGAGTGGTTTGCCTATAAGGGCTGAGGGGCCTGCCTTAGCCAACCCTGACTACTGAAAGAGGTGCACCTGAGAGCGATCAGGTCCCTATAAAGAGCAGCTGGAAGTAGCAGTGAGGGAAAAGGTTCAAGGAGAACAGAGACTGTTGTGAGTGAACAGGTTCTAGCAGAGTCCTGGAATTTGGAACTATGATTACAGCTATGAAGGGCTGCAAGTAGCCTGTTAAGGATTAGCAAGCTGGGAAGAGAGTTCAAAAGCTTTTCAGGCAGCAAGACCCAGGAACAAGAAGAGTTTGTCTGGAGGCTTTAATTTGGTACTTTAAATGTATTCTGAGTTTATTTCCTGTGAGCAAACCCTAACCCAAAGGAAGGGCATTTTGACCATAGAATGAGGTAGTGGAGTCTGTGTAAGAGACTCTGAAGAAGGGAGAAACAGAGACAAGGTGGCACAAAGAGGACTCAAGAGGTGCCAACCTGGAAGGGGAAAGAGTCTATTGCAGAGAAGGCTAACCTACCATTTAACTCTTGAGTTTCCCCCCCTTTTTTGATGTATATGTTCCAAAGCAACAGAAAGTTTATTTTCCAGTATTAACAAAGAGGAAAAAGCCTATTATTTCTGCCACTTAAAACCTTTCCAGTTCTAATCACATTTTAGCTGCAGTCAGGTGTATAGATTACAGATTCATGTGCAATTCAGCAACACTGAACATGTGTTTTCAATAGAGAAATGCTTAAAGTCCGAAGGGGAGTCTTCCGAGCAGCATTTTTAATACAGTTTGCAAGTTCAAGTGTCCATCCTGCTGCAGGGAAACCTATGATTATCACTTTATCATTATCCCTCTAAGCACTTGACGTAAGTGGGCAATCATCATAATTCTCATTTTCATGAGGGGGAAATGTGCACAGAAGGCATAAGTAATGTGCCCAAGGCCACATACTGAATCCGTGGCGGAGGTGGGAGGAGGAAGTTGGTGTTTTGATTTTCCAATCCAGTGCCCTATCCCCTGGGCCACATGTACGTGCTAGATATGGATTAGCCCTATGTAACAAAGGAAAAAATGCAAGTGGCTTTTTCTTCTCTTCCCCCAAGTTAAAGCCCTGCATGGCAGCGAATTACAGTGTCCTGCTTCCTAGATTCAACGACAGGATGATGTTAATATCAACAATGGTAAGTTGTATGAAGCTGTAGAAAGCAGAGCAATTAACTATCCCTTTCTGCACCTGTTAGCCCAAGGTTGCTCAGTGCAGGCTTTCAAGGGGTATACCATAGATTTCTTTGGCACCTCTGGAGACGTTGCTCATCAGGCCTTATCTTTCTCAATGCTCCCATGTGGGTGAGGAGACTGTAGATGCACATGCTGTGTGCTGGAACCAGCACGCCAAAACCCAGCCTTAAGTTGTCGCACAGATCCACGGCACACAGTAAGTGCTGTTGGGGATTTCCTTGAAGGAGACGCACTCACATGAAAGGCAGAGGCAGACCTTGTATGCTACATATACACAAAGTGAAAAATTGGCCAGTCTTGGTCCTTGTACTCGGCTGTAGAGAATTTATCCCTAACAAAGAGGCTGAGAGTGAGAAAATCCATTTCTTCACAAAAAAAGCTTCAAGTTGTAGGTTCAGGGTGTTTCATCAGCATTGCAGAAAGCAGAATGCTAGTGAAGTTGAACAACTGAAACTTTATTAAACCCTGTGCACTGCTTTGTCCGTATGGCTTCATTGCTTCCAAACACACTCCACCCATTCCCCCATTTCCTGGTGTCTTGTCCACAACAGCCCCTCACACGGAACATGTGCCCACCCATTCCCTATTTTGCAAACATTTTAATATAAAATATGAAAACTAAATGGATGGCCAGACCCCTCGCCCTATGTCTCTTTAGCCAGAGATTGCCAGTCAAGATGGAGTCTCATCTTTACCAGAGACTCAGCACATTAACTAAGTTTTGAGGTTGTTTATTAGGGAGACCAAGTTAGGTCACTCCTTCTGTGAGATCTCTAACTCTAGCAAACTCTCTGCAGGGCCTCTCCTTCCTCCCTGTTGACCTCCAGCTGGTTCTGTCTCCATTCCGTGAGAATCTCTAGTGCTGTAGGCTCTCTCTGGAATTTTGTGTGCTGGCACGTAAGTGTTTCCTGTTCCTTCAGATCACTTGGGCCTCATGCATAGTCAGCGATATAAACTAGATGCTATTGAACGTCTCAAAACTCCTTTAATCCACTTCTTGCATCGCTAGTAGTTAGATCCTCACAGGAGTGACTGGCTTCAGAGCTGGTAGGTTCTTAGCTGGCCTGTCCTTAGGGCCAACTTTATGATTATTGGCCATTGCCTCACATCAGTGCCCCATCCTTCCGGCTGCAACAGCTCTCCTCTGATTGGTCATAGAATTTTAGTCCTTCATCCCACCAGTCATTGCCCAGGACTATTTTGGCACCCCTGAGATGGGGTATTCCTCTGTACCAAAAATGGTAACAAGGGCTCATGTGGTCACGGTCTCTTTCTGCTGATGGTTATCACAAAACTGGCAGATGTCAAACTCTCTTATCAAAGGAGCAGTTGTGTATTCATTCCTGGCCAGTAAAACACATTTGAGCCCGTCTAAGAGAGCTGTCAGTGCCCTGGTGTGAGGCATGTAATTTTTGCAGGATATCATCTGCAACAATAGCTCTCTCCCCTCAAAATGAGATTCCATCCTGCACACTTGGCTCATCTTTAATAGGAAAATATGGTTTTGCTACAACACAGTATTTAGCTTTTGTCTTCTGGCCATCCTGCTAGTACTTCTCTCTTGAATGCCTGGAGTTGGATGTCCTTTTCCTCAGCCTCTGATTTCCATTAGCTACACTGTTGAAACTGAGAGTGCTATGGATTAAGTGCTATGTCCTGATCCCCTTCCCCCAACTCATTCATGAAAGGTATATATACACCCTGCTCAGGGTATCAGCTAAACACCAGAAATTGTTCTGGACAACATGTGCTGCAATCTCTTTGGAGCACTAAGAAGGGGCTTTGCCATGATTGTCTCTAGGGATTTTTTTGTCTGATTGCACTATTACTGAGTGGCCATAGGTGTATTAATAGAATCACTTCACTCAAATACAAGAGCTCTGTCTCTATTTGGGCATACCCTTGTTCAGTCTCTGACCAGGTTCTGCTGGCCTAAGTGACCTGCAAAGAGCTACACACAGTCTTTTCTCCAGTGCATCACACTAAACTTCAGTGATTGTCCTAGCTGGTAGTATTCCAGGGTCATCCTATCCTCTTTCTCAGTATGTTGGTGCTTACTGTTGGGGATCTGCCTAGTTCTCCTCACATCTTGTCTTGTGAGCTGGTGCATGGGTTATGCTACTGCAGCCAAGTGTGGACACAAAATGTATAATTCAGATGAATTGCTGCATCCTTTTCACATCCAATGGAGCTGGCACGTCTCTGACTGCCTTGATCTTGTTGGGATCTGCTTTCAGGCCCTCTGTTGTAAGCAGATGTCTAGTGTATGTCACCTCATGCCGTTAGGTTGCTTTTTTTGGACTGAGTGTTGGCTTTGAAAAGTTCTGGCAAGATACCATCAACTGTGGCAGTGGTTAGTAGCATCTTTGCCTAGTCTAGTGGCTTTGGGACTATACAGATATATAATTCACCTGATGGCTTGTTTACCCTACCATGCTGCTTACTCAGGCTGGACTGGCCTCTACAGAGCTCATACCCTGGCTCTTCAGGCTTTCAAGCTCCTTGCATGCTACACCATATAGTGTCACTGTAATTTTCCTTTGCATACTGGTTACAATGTGGGGTCTACCTCAGTCATAGCTGTCTTTCTGACTCCAGTTCCACTGATCATGAGACACAGTGGGGATAAGTCATTAAGCAAAGTCTTGGAAGAAGGTGAAACTAAGGCCAGAGAGCTAATTGTCAGCATTCAGTTCACGTTGGGCTCTTGCTCCCCCCAGACAATCCCATTATCATGTCTTAATGACAAAAGTACAGATAGAACCTTCTCGGAAGGCCAGCAAACATTTGACTAGTACATAGTTATCAGTCCAGATGAATCACGGGGGGAAAAAATCAGAGTTCTAAAGCTCAGCTCTCCATGCAACTTCCAGTAATTTGCTCCCTCCACTCTTTGGGTCCTGTGCCAAGCACAGCTGGACCTGAAGATTGGAGCCTGAAAAGGTCAAGGTATAATTTGCCTCAGTTCTGTGCTCTGTACTTGATCTGGAGAGGTTTTAAGCACCTTCCACTGCCACTAATTTCAATGGTGCGGGGCACTCTGCTAAAGGCCATTATTTCTGTTATGAAAGCCTTGAGCAGAATAGATTTGCAATGATTGTGATTGTTTAGAATGAGCAGAAATGTTGCCACATACTGAGGAAGCTGTAGTTGTGATAACCTTGGCTAGCACATACACCTTTCTCCAATTGAATTGCTGTGTCCTAGAATCCTTTGACTACACTACAATCCCAGTAATAACATTTTAAAGAAACACTCTGAAGTGATGTTCCTCATTGCATGATCAATTGATTGCCTGGATTATTTTAATAATATGTCCCTTAGCCTGACAATTCACAAGGCAGTCATACAATAGATGCTTTCCTTCAATAAAATTTACCTTACAAAACCATGGAGCACAGCCAATTTTAGCTTTTTTTTAAATTAAAAACAAAAATCCCAACTGCTCCTTTTGGAATTTTTTAATTCAAACTCTTTGAGCATCAATGCCTTTTGTGAATGTAAAAAATATAGATTAATTTAAAAAAATGAATAAATTCTCAGGAGTCAGTATCTGAATTTCAGAATTGGTCACCCAAGTCACTAAGGGATTGACAATGGACATTTTACAGTGAATATGTGTAACCACAACTCAATGCATGTATTCACTGATTAATGTTTACTGCAGTCAAAACCATGTCACTATTTAGCACAAAACATGTAAATGATCAAGTCGGACAGGTTAGTTCCAGACCTTTCTGAAATAAAAAAAAAATACTAGTGGGCTTGCACACATTTGAAATGAACATAAATCTGAGGAGTAGCTAAATATTTTTTCTAGCAATTGACCACCTCCACCACCCACCCCTCAAAAAACGACAACATAACCCTGTTCTCCAAATATTAATATTTTATGCTGTTCAGAATGAAATTTTAGGAATGTTTACTGTTGGGAGTGGGGTGGGGGGGGTTAGAAGTTGTGTTGATTACAGATATCCCAAGAGTACCGGAAGACAATGGCTGCAATGGTGCTCCACAGATGTTTGGCAAATATTTTTCAATTATACACAATCGGCACGGCAACAGTACCAGAAGGCATAGCTGACTTGTCACATAGCACAAGAAATAATATAGCTTGTGAACTACAGATTAAAATATATTTGCATAAAAAAGTGTTATCAAGCAGTTCTGAACAACAAATTGTGTCCCAGTCTTCAGATGCACAAGGGATCCACATAGATGGGTTTGTAGGGTTGGGTTTACATCTATAAAAATCAAAATATTCATGGATAATTTGCATACACTCACAAAAAAAGAACAAGTTCTTTATACAAGTAGCAGGTCTATTCTGTCAACACTTCTAGTCTAGTTTTGCCAACCCAAGAGGCTTGGCTAGTCAGAGGACCACCTGACCTTTGGGTAGTTTACTAGAACTGACTGCTGCATGCATCATGGTTGACTCTTAGGACATCACTACATCTGTCAAAAATTTTACTGGTTTCATCTGTTTTGCTTGTGCACCAGGTAGTAAATTCCCAAATCCCTGAATGCTGTGCAGGACCCGTCTGTTATTTGTTCTCGTATATGTCCTTTCCCCCAGCTTTTCTTCCCCTGTTTCCAATGATCTAATGTGTCCTTGCAATACGACTAGTGTTTATTTTCTGCTTTTTAAGCAGTGCATTATAAATATGGAAGTGAAGGAAACTGAGGATTTCTGGGTTTATCTTTGGCAGCTATGATTGGTAGACTGGACCATTCCAGTTCAACTTACTAACATCAGCCATTTCACAGGTGTGTTTGAAGTGTGCTCCAGCCTCCTTCCTAGTGCTTGCATCTTGAAGTGGCTTATTCCCTCTCCTCACATGGATAGGGTCCTACGCCCTGGCTTTTTTGGTTGCTGCCTCCACACAAACTGAGTCTTCACTGTGCCTGAGAGTTCTGTCCTTTGTGAAAGAGACTAATGCTACTGTGCTGCTGAGGAGTATAAGTAGTGATACACGAGACGCAATACAGTATATCAGTACAAATCCCAGCCCCCCACTCCACCCCAAAAAAAGGCACACCCCAAAACTATAACAAAGAGGGATATTATTGAGAACAGGAATAGGATCGGGGGAAGGAGAGGGTTAGCATTAACTAATAAATACTACATATTAACAAAACAAATCTTATCTCTGAACGTTCGCTATTCTTCCCAACTCCTTCTCTGCCCAAGCAGAGGCCATGCTGAGGATTACTTCAGAGAGGAGCGTTGCAGTGCTGTATACATTGGCTGGCTTAAAAAGTCATCCTCTTGCAAGGGCTTCACCCCTAGGTGAGGCATGGCCTTCTTCTCAATCCCTGGACTGGAGTCCTGAGGAGGTCTAAAGTGGTTCTCAGTAGCTAGCCCCAGAGTGGGTCTCTGCCACTCCGGACACTGGTCTCCACAGGGCTGGAACTGCATGACCCATGTGCTAGATCCCACAGAGGTTCGAAGTCTCCCTTTGTGGTTCAGGGGAGTTAAATTGGACGCCCTTGGTTGTTTTGCTTCTCTCTCAGATCCCAAACTCAAAGCTCAAAATAAACTAAAAATTATGCTCTGTCCTGGAGTTAGGCTGTTGCCTCCCACTGAGGGGACCAAGCAGCCCTGGCTCATCACTGGCCCAAAAATGGCTTATCGACTGATGCAGAAGCCTCCCTATTGGCTTCAGCAGGAGTTTCTAGTCCATTCTGTCTCCACACCTGACTACAGGCATGCTGGGTGCAGAGTCAGAGGGCTCTGGTAGCCAATATTGTTGAATGCAGTACAGCAACATTCTTTACAAGCTCAGTCCAGAGCTCCAGGAATAGGCAAACTCCAGATGGGGGTTACAGGTGGAAGCATGTATTTGAGGACCATTATACTTGGGGAAAAATGACATTGACCACTGAAAGAGAAACACTTTTCCAGGGTTCCTAACCCAATGAGCAGTCATTATTCTGAGTTTAGCGTTTCCCATTCCTTTAATGCGTTAGCAGCTTCTTTGCTCTATAAAAAGCCTATATCTTCCAGTGTTCGTCATCCTCTCTTTCAGAATAAATAATATCACATTTTCCAATGATAATTTGCCTCATCCAGTCCACCTTATCTTTCTGAGTCCAAATATATTTAGGCCATTTTTCTCATAATTTGTGTCCATCTATCTGTGCTCCAAAGTGATCTAATGTACCAACACTCAATTCTTGTCATAATCTTATCATAGAATATTAGAGTTGGAAAGGACCTCAGGAGGTCATCTAGTCCAATCCCCTGCTCAAAGCAGGACTATCCTCAGCTAAATCATCCCGGCAAGGATTTTGTCAAGCCTCAGCTTAAAAACCTCTAAAGATGGAGATGCCACCACCTCCCTAGGTAACCCATTCCAATGCTTCACCACCCTCCTAGTGAAAAACTTTTTCCTAATGTCCAACCTGGACCTCCCCCACTGCAACTTGAGACCATTGCTCCTTGTTCTGTCATTCTCCCATTACCCATGGTAGGCACAGGAAGTACCATCGAAAGTTGATAGCGATGATGCATTTGAATGTCTGCCCTGCCACGGGGGCATGCGATCAGCCCGAGGTTATCTAGAGTCACCTATGAGTGAAGATCCGTGATTTCAGGTTAAGAACTTCCTTTTGGCTTTGATTCACTATCACGTAGCATCAGCTTGATTTGCTGGTTTACCAGTATGATCTTGTTTTACGTCCAGAGGATCATGGTTCTCCACAGTCAATCGTATTTGTAAAACTGTGACTGACTCACCTTGTCGCGGGGCTGTTTCTGAAACAGAAAGCATGCGGCTGTGGGGACAGGCTGCTAGCCTGACTAACAACCTCTACCCAAAGGCAGACTTCAGTGTGGCTCCTGCCCTTCTTCCTATTTGGATTGGTGGCACTAGCAGGCATTCTATTCCCACAAGCATAGCTCTTAGTGTCATCAGAATACAAGTTTTCCCATGCCCAGACAGTAGGATTGAGACCATAAAAAAAAAATCTACCTATTAAGATGTTCTGATCCTAAACCACTTTAGTGAATCCATCAAAAAGAACCACTCAATGCTATTATGTACAATGTGCCATGGTAGTGTAAATGTTGCCAAAATCATGAGGCTGGCCACCAATGGTCATGAGATTGGCATAAAAATTATGAGTTTTTTTAACAAACACTTTTGGTTTCTTTATTTGATTTGAACCATTTGTATGCAACTCACTTAATGCATTTCTCCACAAGAATGAGGGCTACAACCTTTTTTTTTTATTATTATTTTATTAAGGGACCACTGAGATTTCTATAGTATCTTGATGCCAGCTCTGCAGGCTTCAGGACAGATATCAGTGATTTATAGCAAGTGTCCTGGATTTGGTAACACTGCTTGTCACCAGTTCCGTGCTTGTCCTATACCACCCCCCAACCTCCCAACCCTTAACACTTGTGTTCATATGCAAGACTGGGGATTTGTAGTGGTTCACCCTGGGAAGTGAGGGATACTAATTTGAATGGGAAATACGCCAGCATTCTCCCCATAAATAATAGAACCACAGAGTTAGTGTGGCTGTATTACCCACAATGAGATGACTACCTTATTAGGTTGCATGTGTTGACGTCCGCTCCAACGTAAGAAATGTTGGGTGCTGTTTCTTGTTTTGGGTTTTAAATCATCTTTTTTCTTGTACAGAAACTTAGTAAGTAAGACTAGATTTGGATAAAAATGAGTAACAGCTGGACAATGTTTGTGTTTGTGCGATGTTTGGGGAGAATACATAGTAAACTAGCTGGACATTTCCTGAGCAGCCATTCAAGCTCCAAGTTCTTTCCCCAGCACAAAGCCCAGGTAACCAGCCAGGATACACAGTGGCAATAGCACTGCTCTGTGGTCCCATCTTTAGCTTCAAGGCTGAAGTATCCTTTGTACTGCCTACCCAGTTTGCCTCTGCAGAAGGACCATTTAGTGGATCCACAACCTCTGCTCCTTTTCCTCAGCCTACCCATAAATCATGCATCTGTGAGGCTTAGCCATAAGTGCACCTCAACTGTGCATCACTGGTGGGGTACCCCAGAACAACAGAACTTTGGTTCTAATCTTAGCAGAGCTCTGTGGCTTGAGAAGGGAAGGCAACAGGTTCAGCCTGTTTTTTTCTCCAGTTTTAGTAAGAAGATGCTTTTATCATGAGCATTAGTGCTTAATGTCATCCTCTGAGGGCTTGGTCCAAAGCCCATTGAAATCAGTAGAAGTCTTTCCAGTTGACTTGGAATGGATTTTGGATTCTGCTCCGATTTCCTAATATTCATTCATCTCAATATTTTGGTAAGACCCATATATGTTTTACAGAAGTTACTGTGCTGAATATTCCACAAGAAGTCCATGCAAGGAGATTAGATGTGCTTGTGGGCTTTCAATGATGTTACAGTAGACTATATGCCGTTACAATTAATAACCTTTCAAGATTCAGTTCAGTTAATTTCAGGACAATGGGCATGGTTTCCTTAAGTGACTAATTGAGCTGACATTTGTAAACCATTATGGACTCTGAATTATTGTATGTGACAATCACCACTTTTCCGTGCACCACTTTTCATCTGACTAGAACTAGGCTGATTCAAAAAGTACATTTTAGAGCGATAATTAATTCAGCTCATAAAGTGTGCCTAAAGGAAAAAAGCACCTTTAGGGAATGAACACAAAATAGTGTGTGGAGCTTTTAAGTAAGCTGTCCACAGGGTGATACCAATTTAAACAAATTAAAATAATTATCAGTAGGCTAGGTATGGAAATATCCTCTTTGTAGGACTGTTGAGAGAGGCCCTGAGGGTCTGGGTGGCACAGTAAGATTTTAAAGTGATTCCACTCATAACTGCTGGATAGAACCTGCACTTACATTCTCCTTCCAGCTATGTAGCAATATCCTCAGGTGTTAAAGTGCCTTCCCCCAGTACTCAACAGGATTGTTTTAAAGACAACCTAGATGACACAATATCATTTATATTAGGAGCTGTTCACATTTTAATACACCTCATCTTGCCCTTCTCAACTGTGGTGGCTTCTCCCAACTGCTCCTTCTCCCTCGCCCTCGCCCGTGTCCTGCATTTAACCAGCGCAAATGCTTATGCTCCTTGTTTATAAGACGACAAATGTCCCGTGCCAGACTATTTGCAAGTCAGACAGCTCAGGCCCGGAATCCCAGCCTGGATCTGAACTTCGCTGGGTGCAGCTTAAATCTTGTCAAGAGGTAAAGGTGGCACTGAGGTATTTTTACCCACCCTAGACTGAGGCCATTGGGCTACTTTGCCAATCCCCATCTTAAAATAAATTAGCCTCACAGCTGTTCCACCTTGCACCAGCAAAGAACATCTCGAGGACCATGCCATAAGCCAATGATTATCAGGGCACTGGGACACTTAGGCTATACGGCCTCTCCTTAATATTAGCCACCATGAAAGAGCATGCATGGTTCGGAGTCACTGACACAGCTCTATACCAGAGGATTGCTTCACATAGAGGAACAGATCCATTAACTTTCCATCAGCTTTCTGTAAACCACCCTGAGTGGGGAAGTTAAGATCTGACCCAATATCTTAGACTGGGTCCTTGGCTATAAAAGGAAGAGCAGACTAAAAATGTCTACTCCCAAAATGTGAGTAGAGTCTGTAAGAGACATCAAGTATTACTGTACCTGTTAACTCATGAACAGAATTTCATAGGTTAGTCAGTTTATAGAAATGAAAAACACAAAAGCAATTAAGATTCATTATGAAAACACTCACATACAGCAGGGTAACAACGAGATTAAAGGTCTGATTTTTTAAGAGTTAATGCATTCAACTGTGCACCTAATTATCAGGACTGCATGCAGATGGCAGGTGTTTGGGTGTACAAATGGCCAGTATGAGCCATACTCAGTCATTTCCACACACAGATACCTGATTGGCAGTTCAGTCATTCAATGCACATATTTGGATGTGCAATCCGTTTTGAAAAGTCAGGCACTAACATGCATGTATTAAAAAAAAATATTCACAAGTAACAGATTTGCTACATTCCAAGGGAAAGAACAATTTTTCTGCAAAGTTTATTCCATATCATTAGCAACATATAGCTGCTATCTAGGCTTAATTTATATCACCAGGTGCATGGGTAACTAATGATTCTGGGATAAGGCAAGTATTTTGCCACCTGTTATTAGCAACAGCTTCTAAAAATAAAATCCTTTGCAGTGGGGGGAGGGAGGGAGAAGAGATTTTTACAATCCTTGCTCAATAGATAACTTTGTACCTCGTTATGTGATGTGAGGGAACTTAGCATTGTCTGTGCAGAAGTCATTATTAGTCATTCCCCCCCCCCATTTATATAAAGCTATTGAAACAGCTAAGAATGACTGCAAGGAATTTTTATTCTGCCTGTAGAGGGAAATGGCAGCATTTATTCAAAAGCTGAGTAGCTCATTAGAAAAAAAAATAGTAAGGAAAACCTCTGACACTGTCACTAAGCAGAAACATTCAGCTGCTTTCAGTTGCAAGATCAAATCCAGATAAGTCTGAATATCTATAAATTTAAGCTTTGCATTCCAGGATAGCCTTACCATAAACTGTAAGTATTCATTTCTTCAGCTCATTTTTCTCAGGAAATCTTAGAGATGAGCTGAAACTGGAATACAAGATCTGATTCATCCTTAAACAGAAGGATGAATTTATATTTGAATCTGGATCAATACTTTACAAACTGGGCCTCTCTCTGCAGATCAGAGAGAGTACCACAGTAAAACACTCCTGCACTTTGGGATTATTTGGATTTGATATTTGTAATTTAGCCCCATTTCTGCTTCTAGATAGGTCAAAGCTAACCGGACACATCCTAAAATGAAAGACTACGGGTATTCTTGTGTCATGTAGTTCAATAAATTATGCCTTGCAGATTTTAATCATTATGCATTACACAGTTTTTTCATTGTTCAGTTGCTAACTGCTGTCTTGTTTTGTAAAAGCCAGCATATTACAGGAACGCCTAGGGACCCCAAATATGCCAGTGGTCTCATTGTGGTAAGTGCTGTAGTGTGTGGTGTATATTTGATTGACGTTTACATTTGTTACTGTTTGCCACAGGGTCCACTCAGCAGAGGTGGCACCTCCTCGTGGTGGCTCTGGGGGTTAGCTCTTGCCAGGCACTGCCCTCCTCTGGCACTGTCTCTTTCACCCTGCAGCCCCTCTCATGCCTGGAGATGCAGTTTTCTGTTCATGGCTTGGCTCCACCAAGGTCACTAAGATTTTACCCTTCCAGGAAA
This sequence comes from Mesoclemmys tuberculata, assembly GCA_007922155.1. Lineage (NCBI taxonomy): Eukaryota > Metazoa > Chordata > Testudines > Chelidae > Mesoclemmys > Mesoclemmys tuberculata. The sequence continues at coordinate 19,357,424 of ML675631.1, forward strand.
AACAAAGTCCTTCCGGATACCAGCTTTAACTGCTACAGTCTTGTGTAAGAAAGTTTTCAAAGTCTTTTTGACTAGAAACACCAGGATGTGGTTCCAAAAAACACAACACCCTTCCATTGTTAACTGAAGCATATGGTTGGATTTTCTAGGTTTCCCCCCATTTTACCTTCCAATTGTCTATGGAGAAAAGGGAGAAAACCTAAAAATAACATGATACAAAATGAAAGATCATAAACCACCTACTTTATTTTTATATACCTTTTTGCTAGAGAAAACATTTCACCCCTCCATTTTGCCCAACACTGCTGAGCATTACGAACAAGTTGGGCTAGAGCCTCGGTCTCACCCATCATTCCATCCTTTTAGACGCCGAGACTGAAGCAGTCATTGTGCTTCTCAAGTATAGAGTGTGATTATGTTCTTCTAAACTAGGCAAGAAGAAGTTTGTGCAGTGGGTACTTTGAACACATTCTTATGCAGGCATGTGCCCTCTGAATCATATCTTGGATTATTTTCATTTGCTTGATCATTATTACGTTCACTGCATGTGACATAGGCGCACAACCTTACCTGGTGGGAGTTTGCTGTCGTGGACAGTTTTTAAATGAAGTTTAGTGCCTATTTTTTTTTTTAACCTCGTGAAACCCTTTGAAAATTAAGAAGTTTGTTGATGTACTGGAAAAGAACTCCTCCCCTCTCTCCCTCCCAAAAAAATTCTCTGACCTTTGCTGTGTGTTAACTTGATGTTTTACAAGCACCCGCTGCAGTGTAAAGCAGAGGAGGAAGCGGTTCAAATCCCACTAGATTTGACTCAGCTCTTTGTCTTTCACTGGCAGGAAAACAGGCTTCAATTGCAGTCTTCTGGCTCTGGGTGTTTTGTGCCAGTTGTTGAAAAGCCCCACATCGACACTTAAGAGCACATGAAGCTTTTTTATCATCCTTGAACAATCGGTCCCTCCTTGTCTGTTGTGCAGTGCACTGTTCACATGCTGGACCCCTACCTCTCCTGCTCCAGCCCAGAGGTGAATACATTTCAGTAGGGAAAGCTCTGAATGCATGGTAAATAATGCCCCAATCCCACTCCCCTTTGCAGTCATCTCCCAGGTGATAAGGTGCTTTCTAATGGAGAGAACCATTAGAATTAGCATCTTTTGTGCATAGCACTGTGTAAACCTTAAGAAAGGCTTCCACCACCTGGAATTATTGAAATTCCCATTTAACAGCAGGGGAAAGAAACAGATTAACTGGGATTTGCTTGTGGCCAAGACATCAAGATGCAGGGGGCAAAAACCTGACTCCACTGAAGTCAAGGGGAGTTTTTCCTTTGACCTCCATGGGGTTGGGATTGCAGGCTGTATTTCTGACAGAGGTATATGCTCATTCCTCTGGAGCAGGTTGCCTCTGTGCCCTGTTACAGAAATTTCCTGTTAATTACCTCATATCCTCTTGGACACTCTCTCTTTTCTGGAATTCCAGAAACAAAGGATGCTATAGATGATGAGGTGCACTTCCCTGGGTTATCTGGTAGAAGGTTTCATTATCATTCCTGCAGAACTGGATTGGGTAAGAGAAATGATAAAGCCTCTGGATATTTGGTTTAGATGAACTGACTATCCTGCTCTACTCCAAAACACAGCCCTCCAGCCTGAATAAGGTCAAAACTAACCCTCTACCTTATTTACAAGGGAGTTTTCCAACAAAATCCAGCTCAACTGTCCTCCTGCAGCTTCAAAGAGTCCTAGGGTTCTTCCCCAAGGACTGTTTACCTGTCCCAAAAACCTCTTCAGAGGGTCTCTGAAACCTCTCTTGTATCCATGGTGGATGGAATTAACAGCCAACCTGCAAGTCCTTGGACTCACTGTTGCATCTCCCACTGGGATCAGCACTGGTCCTGTCGGTTCACAGGAGAATACTGTGAGTCTTTTACTAACCATTTTCCTTTAGATGAACAGCCAGGGAGATAGCATCTTAGCAAAGATCATCTTGCACTAGGGACCAGGAGGATGCCAACTGGCACCAGGATTATGGAGCAGAAGCGTGTTTTGATGTCCTTTGCTCCCACCCTCCCTTCAAGTTTGTGCCAACAGATATGGAGAACCCACTCTAACGTAATGCAAATAACTGACAATCCCAAATAACTGACAATCACCAAACATTGACTGGTAACTTTCCCCCTTGATTTTGTATCAAGAGAGGGCAGTTACAAAGACCTCCTTTCTCCTGACATCCTTGGAGTCATTTCATCCATACCCTATCATTGTGGATAGGCTTTTCTCAGCACAGTACAGCTTTAATGATGTATCAGGAATACAATTTCAATAGAAAATGTTTCCCCATCATATAGACACTTTTATACAGTTGACCCTTGTTGTGACCCTCAAATATATTAAAGATGGCTTATGAAAGACGTTTCTTATGCAGCATACACAAGTCTGAGTAAATGTCTATGTATCCTGAGTATTTCAGGAGATGAAAATGGATGAACAAAATACACTCTATGGAAGGAGAAATAGAAAAGGATTAGCAGCAACCTTTTAGCTGTGAAGCTTCAGGATGCAGGAAAATTAAGGTTAGAGCAAAAATCCTGCAGAGTTAATATGTATGGAAAGATTAAAGAGTGGAGAGAATGGGAGTGTGAGAATAGGAGGGGAGCTGCTTCAAAAGGTCAAGACGCATGCAGAACAGATGAACAGTATCAGATAGTAGGAGCCTTATGAGTAAAAATCAGACTTTAAGGAACCAAGGCTTGAAATAAACAGTGAGTTTTGTAGAATGGTTATTGGATTAAACTTGAGCTGTGATCTTAACCCTTGTACATAGGAACGAGAAATGAATTTAAAACATTTTACAGGGGAATGCTGAGCTATAGGTTTGCTTTTTTCATTAGCTAAGTGCCTATTGCTTTTGATCCTCTCCTTAATTTCCACTAGCTTTATCTGATGGAACAGTAGAATGAACAGATCACTAAGCAGGTTTGCAGTGCTGTTTTTGTATTCAAATCTGTTATGGTCTACATTAGCACAGAATAAATGTCTTGCTTTTTTGATTATTTGGATCATTATTTAATTATGGAGGGACACCTGTGTGCACACGGAGAAGACTGATGACAGTGTGAAAGAGTGGCCCAAGGAAAATTGTTGTAGATGTCCCATTGATCAAGCCATTTAAAGATAATCTCAGTATTACAAGATATTGCATAGAGAAATCCTGCACTATGAGGGGAGGAGATTAAGAGACCTAGTTAGTCTTCTATATATAACTTTTGTAGGATAGAACCAGTTTAATATTGAGAGCTATGTTGATCGTGCCCTCTAAGAACTTGACCCCATATGACAGCTGCTTCAGATTTGATACAGTTTATACCTGCTTGATTTTAGTGGTTCTCATTTTCATTACAAACCCTCTTTATCTATAAACAGTTACAACGCTCTTCCATCAAATGAGAAAAATAGGAGGATGGCCTTTTTCGAAGGTCATTTTAACTTTCTAATCTGTAAATTAAAGTGATCTAAGAAGCAAAGTCACACTGTTTTCTTGAATCCCAAGGGACTGAGCCAACTCCCATTGAATTTGGCAGAAAAAATTCTCTCTGAAGTCCAGGTGTCACAAATGCCGTCTCATCTGTGCCTGAGCTCCACCCATGCAGAAAAATAGAAACTCAAGGTTCTTCACCAAGACAACATTATAAACTGGGGCCTATCAATTTAATCTTTTTATATTTAAGTCTCCAGCTATCAAATAATGGGAAGATAAAAAAACGATCAGGATTATAATGTGTATACTTTGTCATCTTAGAAAATGATATACATGCTGCAAGCATGACTTATAATAATCATTTCTACCTCTGGATTTACCTTCAGCAACACCTTTTCTTTCACATTACAGCAAAAACAAATGCTTCATTTAATTACTTCAGTTTTAATTCTGATCTGACTTAAATTGGTATGAAGATACTCTGCCACAAAGATGATCCCTGTTAGGCTTATGGCAATAACAGACAGTTCAGACTATTATTGAACATATTCCTCTAAGCGTCTTGATCATCTTACGTCTAGTGATTTATGTACCAGGACAGACAGACACCAGCTGTGGATATACTGTTACAGTCAGGGTTCAGACTGATCAGTAATGTAATGTAGGGGAACTACGGTGATAAAAATTTAGTGCGCATTAGATACGGTAGTCACTATATACAGGCTCATTGATTAGGGTAATGAGCATGAAGCTTTTAAGTCAGCAATCCTTTTAACTCCCAACCATGGTTGCAAGCAGTTAGAAGAAGAGCTTCCATCCTCCCTTGTTTAGATATTCCCACCAAGGGCTTCAAACAACACATACAATTTCAATGTATTTTAGTTTAAGTCAATAATGAAGACAAAGTCTCCATGGTGTTCCATAAAGGCCTCATTAGTCATTCCAGATCATGATGACTTTTCATGTAGCTTTGGAAATACATAGTCAGCATTTCTGTATTCTGTACAGAAACATGCAGCATTTCACAGGGTCTTCTAGCCAAGGTCCAATAGATCAGAATATTATCCCAATTCTGTGTATGTGTAGAAAGCAGATCAACATAGGCGATTGCTACATGACAGTCCATCACATTAATAGAGCAGATCATAACTCCTTAGGAACCATTGCTGTCTAGAAGGTCAGAAATTCACTCATCTCTCAGCTGCTTAAATCTCACACTGCATTTTTAATTCATGCCACTGAAGCCTATTTTATTTTTCCCCCTGTACCTTGACATGAATTCGGATGAAGTATCTGTTCATTTCAATTATTTGCTTTCCTCCATCTCTTTGGGTTAAAACATGAATGATTCTCCGCTCACATGAGCATAAGTCACATGATGTAGTTCAATAAGAGGGTGAGGAGAGTCAGGCCCATGTTTTTCCATGGGCTGTAGTAGAATTACAACTGTTACGACATAGACTCATAGACTCATAGGTCAGAAGGGACCAATATGATCATCTAGTCTGACCTCCCGCACAAGGCAGGCCACAAAACCCTACCCATACACATTTATAACAACCCCGAACCCATGACTGAGTTATTGAAATCCTCAAAAGTGAGATTTGAAGACCTCAAGCTGCAGGGAATCCACCAGCAAGCGACCCATGCCCCATGCTGCAGAGGAAGGCGAAAAACCTCCGTGGCCCCTGCCAATCCGCCCCGGAGGAAAATTCCTTCCCGACCCCAAATATGGCGATCAGCTAAACCCTGAGCATGTGGGCAAGACTCACCAGCCAGCACCCAAAAAAGATTTCTCTGCAGTAACTCAGTTCCCATCCCATCCAGCATTCCCACAGACCATTGAGCAGACTTATCTGCCGATAATCCAAAATCAATTGCTCAAATTAAACTATCCCATCATAACATCCCCTCCATATACTTATCAAGCTTAGTCTTAAAGCCAGATAAGTCATTTGCCCCCACTACTTCCCTCGGAAGGCTATTCCAGAACTTCACTCCCCTAATGGTTAGAAACTAAAGATCACTAGAGATGCAACACTTGCCATCATGAAAAATAGAATAGCAGACTATGCAACTCCCCTTTGATACGTGGTGGCTGTTAAATATACATAATGAACATTTGCCCAAAAGGGTGACATTGGGGCACATAATGAAAAATCCTTTAATAAATATTTTTCTCTAATTAACTTAGTATTGAATTTTTCAGATATTTTTCAAATATGAAATTGCAAAATTATTGACTGTTGTATGTAACCTATCACTTAAATCAATCTCTAGACCAGATCACTGGAGGATAATTAGCGTTATGCTGATTTTTAAAAAAAAAGTTCAAAAGCTGATACTAGCAATTATAGGCCTGTAAGTCTAACTTCAGTACCAGACAAATTGGTTGAAGCTATGATAATTCTGTTCTTTAATAGACACATAAATTAACACAACATCTAGGGGAAGAGTCAACATGGCTTTTGTGAAGTGAAATTATGCCTCACCAATCTGTTATCATCCTCTGATGATGTCAACAAGTATATGTGCAAAGGCTCTTAAGCACAATAAAGCATTCATGGGATAATAAGGGAGGTCCTATCAATAACTAGTTAAAAGAAATGGGAAGAGTAGGAATAAATGATCAATATTCAAACCATGAACAATAGTATAGAGTGCATTCCCGTAAGGCTCTGTAGCGGAACCTGTGCTATTCAGCATATTCATAAATGATCTGGAAAAGGGGGTGAACAGTAAAAATGATACTACATTACTCAAGGCAATTATGTTCAAAGCTGACTGTGAAGAGTTAAAGGAATTTCACAGAGCTGAGTGACTGGCCAACAAAAATCACATAAGAAATTCAATGTTGACAAGTGCAAAGAAATCCACATTTGAAAAAGTGATCCCAACTACACATGTAAAATGATGATGGTCTAAATGAGCTGTTACCACTCAAAAGATCTTGGAGTAAGTGTGGATAATTGTCTGAAAACATCCAATCAATGTGCAGTAGCAGTCAAAAAGAGCTAACAGAATATTAGGAAAGGCTTAGATATCACAGAATTTAATGCCACTATATAAATCCATGATATGTTCACACCTCAAATATTGCATGCAGTTCTCATCACCCCATCTCAAAAAAAGATGTATTAGAACTGGAAAAAGTATAGAGAAGGGCAACAAAATGATTAGGGCTGTGGAACAACTTCCATAGAAGGAGAGATTAAAAAGACAGGAACTGTTCATTTCAGAAAAGAGATGACTAAAGAGATATGATAGAGGTCTGTAAAATCCTGTGTGTTATGGAGAAAGTTTTTAGTGAGGTTTTATTTATCCTTCACACAAGGATAAATACACTAGGTGTCACCCACTGGCAACAGTATTAAAACAAAAAAGAGTCACATATGGAATTCATTGCCAGGGGACGTCAAAGACCAAAAGTATAATTTGGTTAAAAAAATAAATTCGATAAAGCTCATGGGGGATAGATCGATTCAAGACGGCCAGGGATGCAACCCCATGCTCCAAGTGTCCCTAAACCTCTGATTACCAGAAAGTGAGATTGGGATTACAAAAATGTCACTCTGCAAAAACATGTAAATTATAACTTTCTGCTGGAACTAGTTACACACGCTTGCAAAAGCTGTTGTACATTCACGAAATAAAATAATGTAGTGGAAGGCAAGGGAGATTTAGGTTCAAATAGAGATACAGATTTATTTTGTGACCTTAATCTGAACTCTAATGGACACACGTATATATCATAAAGCCACTACTATGTAATTAGACATGACTGAGCCCAGATCTTAGGTCAAAAAAAAAAGGTTTGACCTTTTGCAGGTTAGGACTGACATACAGTGATAGAGCTAATGGTGTATGTAGGGAAATCTTCATAACATAAGAGATGTTCTCAGTCTGCCTTTTTCAGTCACTATGGAATTACCTCTTTATTTGCAACACAAAAATACACAGAGCTCATAAAATGAAGGTTTGCTTACAACTCTGCATGACAAGTTGGAGTTACTTTAAAAAGGGGGTCATTTTATGCTTGAAGGTTGTTCTCACTGCTAAAGATGTGGTGCTTGTATAGCCAGATTCTCAATTTAATATGTGACATTGTTGTTACCTTTCATTCTCTCTGGATTGTAAAGTACATTCTTAAATTTCTCAGTGCTTTGAGATGCAAACTAACATTTCCCCTCCCATATTCAGACACTAACATCAGTGAAGCCTATTATATGTTGTTTATTTTGAAAATGAAAACTTACCATTAGAGGAGGTTTTGAAATGCCATCTTTCTGAGCACATGTATGTATTTAAAAATCAATAAAAATCCAACACCTTTCTTTTTTGCAATTCAATAGCAAAAATATTAGAATGGACTTTAAATGTCAAGGATGTTGGAAGAATTAGAGATAAAATTACAACAGCACTTCCCCTGTGAAATCGTTATTCTTTTAGTAATCTTGTAAACAAAAGCACTTATAAAATTCTGCTCATCTGTTATAAAAGTATTTTATGACAAAGATGTCTCTGTGATAAGAATTAATTAAGGGAAGCCGTGTGGTTTGAAAGAGGACTTTTCTAAAGAACAAGTACATAAGAAATCCAAAGTAATGGCTTTGCTCATTAATGACATTACAATTTGAATTAAACAGGATCCTCTTTTAATGTTTCTCTACATGTGTCAGTGCATTTATATTGTATTTCTGGTGCTTTTGTAAGATTGAAAATGAGAGTGGTCATTTTTCTTGTCTCAGGGCTGTATACCTAGTACTGAAGAACATAAGTGTATATGCATGTGCATATATTTGCCCCTATCTATAGCACATATATAATCCATGTTATTGTACCTTATAGAACTATTGAAAACAATGGAATGAGTATCTTTGGCACTACATTTTCATAAGAGAAGCTGCTCTGTTTTCTAATTTTATACCCACAAAGGGTAAAATTTAACTGACAATCAACGGCAGAGAGACATTGCATTTTAGAGTTAACTTTTCAAAAATAGCCTTGAGCTATGCACCTACAAGTTTATAACTAAAACATTGTTGATGTATTGATGTTAGACAATTGTAATTTTATGCAAGCATCTGATTAATTTGTGTTCACAAACAACAACTTAAAAATCAATTGTGTCCCTTTAACTTTCTACTTTGTTAAGATCTTAACACATAAACTAGACAGGGTTTCACTAGGACAATGTTATTTCCCAGCTAAGACCCCAATCCTGCAACCTGTTCCATGCAGGTAGACCCTGACACTTCACAAATGTGTCCAATAGGGCTTTGCCTGGGGATAAGGGCTTGCCCAGGTAGAAGAAATTGAAGGACCGGAATGAAAAACTGGAGACATGAAGGGATCATTTGCATGGTTTCACATCAGGGTCAAAGATAGCCTTCTTCTCCTATGTTCTATCATTGACAGGTGGCCAGGTACAAACTATTAAATCATATGGCCAGTAGTTAAAATGGAGTACATCATTCTCTTGATAAAGGGAAGAAAGCTCCCATTAGCATGAAGTTGTAACATTAACCTCATTTTGGAAAAATGCTAACTAGCAATGTCAGTAGGGTGATCCCCACTGAACTGACTGGGGTTTGCATGCAGAACTTAATGGTAGTTATTTTTCCTTCTTCATCTTTGCTCTAAAATAGCTAATTTTGTTTCTCCTGTTTATAAATATATATGGCGGGTGGAGGGGGAAGATTGTCTCACTATTAGGTGGTGGCACCCACCATCAACTATGGTCTCCTTCTGTTTTCTTGTTGGCATCTATCCAATTATTTACCCAGTACAAAGCTGAAACTCACCCCCTCGGTTTGTGACTATTACTTTTTTGACAGATACAATCAGCACACAGCCATTTTGCTAAGAGGGCATGGAATGATCAGACCCCATTTGATACTCATATCAACTTTAAAAAGTATTATAATAAAAAGTTACTGTCAATTTGATCAACTAAAATACTACTGATAACACTTTGCATTTCTACTGCACCTGTCCTGGATAATCTCAAGGTGCTTTGCAAATACTGAAGCCGTGGTTTTCAGACCGTGGAACATATACATCATTGGTGACTGGAAAGAGCTGAGTGACTCATGAACCCATGTGAGAAACCTAGCTAAACCCTTTGTGATTTCTCTATTTTCAAAGGAAACTAATTCAGCAGGATGAACTTTAGAGCTTTACCATGGGGCAACTGTTTGTATATGTTGCACCATAGTTATGTAGGGGCTCCCCATTTCATTGGTGCATGCATATCAGGTGTTAGTCTCTCTGGTTTACATCAGACTATCATTACAACAATTGAGATTCACCACTAGGGATCTGATTCGACATACGTTTCTAAAACAGAACTCCCACTGAAAATCATAAGCACTCCAGGCATGGAGTGATTGCTGATTTGGGCCATAAATGCATTGCTCAGAAGGAGTGTGGGGTGGGAGTGGGAAGGAAACTAAAAACAAAAATAAAACCAGTCGTACAAGGCAAATCTGTACCATAATATTCTTATCGCTATAAAGCTGTTCTAGCAGAGAGATTGTGACTTGTATTAATGAGGACTTGGAAAATACCAGTCAGAATCTTTTGCAGGTTCTCCCATTCAATGTATATTTATTCTGAAATTATGGAAAGTAACTTTGAAGCCACATGTGTGTGGAGAGCAACTCTTAATGGAGAAGTACAATCATTTTGATATATTAGGTTTCAAAATACCATACCTTGGGCAATCTCTCAGCTAAGGAGGTTAATGCACATTAATTTTGAGAGCATTAGGATCTGCCCACCACCATTTCAGCAGCAAATGCCATGGCGATAAAGAATAATCACTACACTAGTCATGCTGTTATAGTTAGAGCACCATCAGACTTTACATAATATATCACACACACCCCGCTTTTGAGGGATTTGCAAAACGCCACATGCAAGTTCAAACCCTTGGAGAGAGTTTTTTAAAATAAACATCATTTGTTTTTTTAGGTCTATCAACTGACAAAGAACACCCAGAATTGCTCAAACAAAGGTCTGGTCTACACAGTATTTGTACTGATTTAATGATGTTAGTTAGGAGCAAGATTTTATACCACTAGTTACATTGGTACAACCTTTATTATGAACACAGCTATACCAATATAAAGGTGCCTATATCAGGATAGCTTATTACTTTAAGTTTAGGGAAACACACTGTACTGGTATCAATACCTTTATATAGGATATACACTAGGGCTTTCTAAACCAATGTGGCTAAAGAAGTGCAAAAACTGTGTAGGGATAAGACAGGGTCATGTTTTATTGCCCAAAGTAGAAGAGCAAACTGATCTCTCCCCCTACACAGTCTCCCTGTAAATGAAATGCCACTCATTCCTCATGTTTAGAATGGTTATTTTTGTTTACTTTTGGGGGAAGGAATGTTCTTAGTCCAATTCATTGCTAATTCACTTTCTTATGTTCGCTCATCTGCTAGAGCCGGGCAAAAATTTTTTTTGCAGAAACCTTTCTTCCTGTTGGGGGGAGGGGAGGAAGGGTAGAGTGGGGGACAAAAATACAGATTTGTTGACACTGAAGATTTTCAGGAAAGTGTGTCAACTTGCAAATTTGTTTCAGTCAAAAAAAAATCAGGTTTTTAATGTTTCATTTTGACTTTTTTTTTTTTAAGTGAAATATTTTCATTTCATTTCAAAGTTTCCTATAATTTTTATTTTAAAAACTAGGGCTTACAAATTATTTTTAAAAATAAATCATAATCTAATCAAGAGATTAAAAGATAGTTGCAATTATTAGTTTTAAATTGCACTGTTAAACAATAAAATACCAAATTGAATTTTAAATATTTTTGGATGTTTTACTATGTTTTCAAATATACTGATTTCCAGTTACAACACAGAACACAAAGGGTCTGGTGCTCACTTTATATTATTACTACAAATATTTGCACTATAAAAAAAACAAAAAAGTATTTTTCAGTTCAACTCATACAAGTACTGTAGTGCAATATCTATTGTGAAAATTCTACATTTGTAAGTTGCACTATTTTTATTATTTTTTTACATAACTGTACTCAAAAAGAAAACAAAGTAAAACTTTAGAGCCTACAAGCTGAAGCATGAAGGGGCATATGAATCTTTTGCATATCTGGCATGTAAATACCTTGCAACACTGGCTACAACAGTGCCATGAGAACATCAGGTCTCACTTTCAGGTGACATTGTAAATAAGAAGTGGGCAGCATTATCTCCCATAAATATAAACAAACTTGTCTATCAACGATTGACTGAACAAGAAGTAGGACTGAGTGGACTTTGTTGAGGTGAATTCAAAAATACAATTTCTTTTATCTTTTTTCAATGAAAATATTTGTAATAAAAATGTAAAGTGAGCACTATACCCTTTGTATTCTGTGTTGTAATCAAAATCAATATATTTGATTGTGTAGAAAAATCCAAAAATATTTATAATGAATTTAAATTGGTATCCAATACTGTTTAACAGTGCAATTAATCATGACTATTCATCATGTAGTTAATTTGTTTTGCACTAATCACATGCATTAACTCTGATGGACAGCCCATAAAAGTGCTTAAAATCTAAACAAAGCATTTTGTTGTAGGTTAAAATGTTGCATTTGACACAAAATAAATTTTAACGTTAGTTTAAAATATTTTTTTAAATCATTTTTAGTTCGACTACAAATAAAATGTGCTCGTTTTGATTTCTTTTTAAATTGCCAGTGACTTAAGAAAAAAAAAGATCAATTATTTCCCAACTTCTGGAGTCCAGAACTGGTAATCTAATCTGCATAAGCAGAACCCTGCCCCTTATGGCATCTTTATTAATTTCATTGGGATACCATACAGTTAGACATGCATGCTCACACAGAATGACATGGAATACAACAGAGTTCCACATAGGGACATAGGTCTGCCCATGAGGGTCAGTTAGCAGTGGATGTCATGCAACAATTTACTGGCTTGGGAGTACATGTTTGATGTTTCTCTCAAATGGTCAAATTAACCAGCCAAAATAAAACAAAATTCATGCAAAAAAGAAAACACTGGGATTTCAGAAATATACTGTAATTATAAGAAAAAGCCAAAGTGCCAACAAGTAACAAGTACAAAAGCTAAAGAGAATCTAATCTTCAGTAAGTTGCATCAGAAATAGAACAATATCATGACTTTATGAGCAAGCCTAGTTCCAATACAGAACTTGTCACATTTAGTGTCATGAACTATAAAAGCCTGATGTAGAGAATCATGACCTTACAATTCCAGTGCTGCACTGGACTTCTCCCACTCAAAGTAAAATAATTAACTTCCACTGGAAAAATGTTCTCAAGTTCCATAATTAATAATGAGCAGCCACTGCATTAATCTTCTGTTGGGGGAAGGGTTTGCAAGGTGATTAGTGAAGGCAAATTATAGCCTATTTTCCCCACAAAACTCAGCTGTTATCAGTTGCAATCAGCTTTTTAAAATCAAGATAATATCAAAATCATTTTCATTTACATGTACCAAAACATGGCAAGCACTACAAAGACAGAATATATTTGTGAAAGTCTTTGGCAAACCAAGCAGCCTAGTCACTAAAAATAATTGTTTATTTAAAAAAGGGTCTGTTATGGTGCATAATAAACCTATTGAAACTCTGACAGTCTTTCCTTTCTATATTAGTTTTCATGCTTAGGATCTTCTCATGCCAAGGAGAAGGCTAGAAGTGAAATCCTGGTCTCACTGAAGTCAGTGGAAGTTTTTACTATTGACTTTAGTACAGCCAGGATTTTACCTTGGCACAGTAATCAGAACTCCACATCCAAGAAAGCGTGCAGTTCAGCTGTTTATTTTTCAGCTCACATAAGATGATTAAATTATTGGCTCATTACATTTTTATATTTACAACAGCAAAAATGACCTCGGAGTTGGGCAATTTCTGGCAGTTAATGACCAGCTGTGTAGAGAACCACTAGCTTGTCATTAACTAGAAGGAAATGCTCTCTGTTGTGGGCCAGCCCTGTCCCTTTTGAAGTGGACGGAAGGTTTAGTCATTAGCTTCAGTGGAATAAGAGCATGGATCTTTGTGATGAAGTACTTCCTCCTAGGGGGCCACTAGTGTCATTAGCATTGAACCCATCAGCAAGCAAAATCCCCAGCTGGGAGGATGTGGGTGGTATAAAATGGTGAACTCACCACTGGCGTACTCTCTTGTGGGTGGGTGTAACATAGGAGACGCTTTCCTCTCTAGCATGCCCTGTCAACAGTTGCTCCAGTCCTTCAGTGGTCTCTCTTCTCATGAGTCAGTCCTCCTGTCAGGTCACTCTTTCGCTCCATCCTTTCCAGGGTAACAAAGTCCAACAGAAAACAGCCCAATGTCCTTACAAAAGGTCTTCAGCCCTGACCCTGGGTCCTATGGTCCTCATGTCCTTCTTTTGAGGGCTCTCAGGAATGCTTGTGCCCTTCTCAGGGGTCTCATGCCACCTTCTCCAGTGGCAGATAAGAGAACAATCCCTCCCTTTTCCCCACCCCACCTATTAAACTGGGTTCCAATCCAGAGACCCTAGAACCAGCAGCCAACATTTTCTCCTTCATACTCTTTGTTGATGAATATCTTTACTTTTCCCTACTTTAGCATAACAGCAGACCTCTCCCACACGCTCTGTAAGTTCGCCCTTCTCTCAAGGCCAAGGCTTTCCAGGAGAAATCCCAAACAAAAATCCCAAAGTATAAATATAAATCCAATCCTGCATTCCTGAAGCAGCATCTTTCATGCCACTTGATTCCTCAGTTGAACACCTCCCAAGGCTCTCACTCTCTCTCTTTCTAGAAGTCCAGCTCCTGCTTTTTTACCAGGGCTCCCCAGCACCAGAGCTTGCTCCCCACCAGTAGTGTCTCTGTATCACACCTTAACCCTTGCCAGATTTTCCTACTTGGCAGATGATCACTTGACTAACAGTCCCTAGCCTTTAATCTCTGAAAGTAACTGCAGAGTTTCTCCCAGCAGCCCCCAATTAATTTGTACTTTTCTTTATAGTCAGCACCCAGCTCCTTTCCCAGCTGGTCTTCATCCTTCACCCTCCAGGTGCAGCCAGGTGTCATAATTGGCTACTCAGGCCCACATTATCCTTTTCAGAGCCAGGAAGGGGCCCACATTAACCCTTTCAGAGCCCATATGTGGCTTCTGTTCCTTTTGCAATGCCTGAAAGCTGCAAGAGGGGTAGTGTCATATTAGTATTAGAGCCAAATTCAGCCCTGGAATAAGTGGACACAAATCTCACTCAATCTAGTGGTATGGTAGCTGTACCTATTAGCACTAAGTCTGAATTTGATCCATTGAATTTTACCTAAATTTCCCCAGTGCTCTGAGACTTCATAATGTAAAGAATGAAAATGACCCCTGAAAACGCATAATAAAATGCATATAAAACTGATTTTGCTACTGTTGCTAAGTCAGCTTTTAGTAAAACTGCTAATATAGCAAGAAGACGAAAGGGAAACACATTTTGGGAGTAAAGAGTTAAAACTAGCTTTCCTTTTTTTCAAATGGGTAGAAAGCAGAGGGAGCAACTAGCTATGACTGTTAAATAAATCTTTAGCAATAGTTCATTTGGCTTACTAAAGGTCTGTAGAAGAAAAGGTGGTCTATTCGGCAATACAGGTGATTACAAGGAGGGCATATAAATAAATTCATTTTCAGGTAAGAAAGTTTAGTGTCTATAAACTATCTTTATTGAGTTCCATTATTCTCACACAAATATAAGTTAGAAAGCATCATGGTGGAAAAGTGCCTGCCTGTGTGTTACCTTGCAAGGTTCATTTGTAAAGATGGAACTGATTTTCTGTGTAGCATTATTGAGTCAAATAAAGTTGGTTAATTAGTTCTACTTTAGGTTCGTTCCCTCCCCCCCAAAAATTATATGTTCATAGCAGGGAAAGTGTAGGACTTTCATTCTCTGTTCTACATCCTGCTTACCCAGAGAAGAAATAAGGGGAAAGTGTTTAATGTATTTTAGCTTTTAATGCAGTTTAGCATCTGGAAACAATAGGCAGGAGCTTGCAGTGTGTGTTCAATCAGCTTCTTAGGGACCAACAGCAAGTGCCCTGTGGCCTGCAGTTTGGGAACCATTGGTCTAAAACATTCTGATCATAGTCTTTTTTTTTTTCTTTCTGTAATTGATGAGTCATGCTGTATGCAGAATACATGATGGTGTGGGTTAGTGCACAAAGGCACTCTTTTGGCATACTCTCATGTCTTCTCACTGGAAAGCAATACAGACAACCCAAAATCATGCCAATAAAATTGGCATACCATACCACCCCATCCCCTATTATAGTACAGATAAAATTTTTATATGCTATGTCTATATGTATTTGTATATAAATATAGGCATATGTGCAAAATCATATCTTAATAAACAAGGTTCTGAATTCTGCTCTATCCCCCAGGTGTAAGTCTATTGTGACTATTCTAATCAATGATTTTTAATTAAATGTAATTCTGCTGTGCCAGACATCTTCCACACCTGCAGATAGAGTGGTAGGATTTGTGCCTACAATCCTGGCATATTAAAATTCCACTTCTGCAGAGAAGAGAGAATGAGAAAGGCAGAGCCGGCCTTGAATTTCATTGAAACCTTTGAGTTCCTCTAAAACACATGCTCTCTTCCTACAACCCTGATAACATTTTAAAGCTCTAGGACTTATTTTCCCCTCCTCCCAGGGCAGAAATCACTGATAAATGTGCTATTCACATACCAAAAACACTGATAAAGGGTCTTTCATTTAATAGTTCCGAGTTATTTCATAAAATGTGGAACTAAAGGAAGCCTCCTATATAAGATGAAAGTTCTTATAAACAGTCTGCCTTGATGGCATTCATGTATAAGCCTCTTTTCATTGCCTTGTTTATACACACTCTGTGTATAGCAATACAACAACAAATGTTAAATAGAAGGACTTCAAAATAAAAACAGCAGTGAATTGTTTATTAGAGATGCAAACTTTGGCAAATAAACCACTCCAGGCATCTCTTGGAAAAGCTTTCAGCATTACTTCTGTTTTCCTGCTTGGGATGAAAAGCTGCCTACTGGCTGCCAATATTTGTATATTGTTACATTTGGACTATCTGTAGTTGATTCTGCAAGCACAACAGGTTCAGGAGAGAACATATTTGTGAACCCAGAACAAAGAAAATACCCACTTTAAGGACTCGCTGCCCTTTTGTACTCTACACAGAAACTTTACTAAGGATGGGGGGCCTAGAAATTTTGTGAAGCTCACCTATGTGTTATGCTTCCATCAGGGAAAGAAAAGAGTTGAAGTGTTCATGAAAAGAGCACAGGCCTAGGCCTCTAACCCATAGAGTCCAAGGGTCCTCACCAAACGCTGTGATCTCACCACTTCCAGGTGGATTGTCTTCCCTCATTGATGAGCTGTGGTTACCCCAACAGGCAGAGCTTTCTGAGAGACTTGCTGCCATTGTCTACCTACCCTTCTCACTGCCAAGCAAAAGCAATGGAAAACATCCTATACTTACAGCAACATTAATTCCCGGCATAACCTTCCTGAGCCATGATTCCACACAGATCTCAATACAGTCAAAGGTTTAGTCAAATGTTTAGTGGAACAAGTGAGTGCTACTGCTTCCTTTATATTCCCCCATCCAGTCCATTTCATCTGACTCCTCTCTGCACCTTTTATTGGAGAAATAGCTCTTACTGTCCTCAAAGTCAGATGAAATATTTGGGTAGCAAAAAAAACCCCAACAATAAAAATCCAGTATGAAAGTTGAATTTCCATTTTGATTTCTCCTTTTATTTTAATTAATTCTATGCTTGCAAGCTTTAGGCTTGCGAGGCAGCTCTATTGAAAATTATCCTATGCTGATTGAAGGTCCCAGCCCTGAAACCCTTCCTCACAGAATTTGTTCTTACTTACAAAACTGGTCCCATTGACTTCAGCAGGCAATTCACATCAGTAAGAGTATATTTTCAAAATTTTCATGTATCATTCTGAAAATGTCCACGTTACTGATTGATTGATTAATATTTGCTCCCAAGAGGGGAGCAAAGATAATAAAGGATTTTCAGTCAATGAGTGATTTTTATTCCAACATTTTTGTCTAGTATTTTGGAGCTGAATATAAGCCTATGTTAGTAGTTAATAATCAAAGTATTCATCTCTTTTATATGAAACATTTTGTTATAAATAAATTTAGCTTATCAACACTCCCTTATCTAATCTTAGCAATGCTATTTAGATTATGATGATACATGACCTGGACAGTACATTACATTATATCAGATTCTCACAGAGCCTGTTTCATAAAAAATTGACAGCAGCTGAATTTCCAGCTTAGCATAAAGACTTATCACTTGACATTAAATTGGATTCTTTAATTCACAGCTAATTGTTATATACTGATTTACTACATTGAATAGTTTATGCTGTAGAAAGACACATAAAAAGGTTCTTGGAATTATTATATGACTATGAATTATCCATATTAATATCCATTTTATTGTTGTTTTTAAAGGCAGCTTTTCCTACTGTGTTGCAGTTTATGTGTAATTAGGTATATAGTATTCTCTTTCTCCACTGCTGCAACACAGTATATCATATGTTACAACATATTGTCACAGCCCAAAGTAAAAAGCAAATAATATTTTGTCTTTTTCCACTTAAGATGAATACCATGTATGCCACTGCTATTTTGTAACGTTTCAACTACATTCAAAATTTTAAATAGGAAAATCACCTCCCTGAAATTTCAGAAGGATCCCATCTTCTGTATGTGTATTGTTCCTGATTAGTGTTCATTGCCTCATGTCTTTTATATGCTTAAATGTATTAAACAGTTGCAAATAATAATTCTTCCTTTTTGTAGTGAAGCCGTACCCTCCGCCCCATGGAACAACTTCCTGACAGATAGAGTGTCACTGTATTCAGATCCATGACTGGTTAAATTCACTCCCTCTGCATAGAGATGGAGTATTCCACCTCCATGAGGGCCAAGTGTGGGGCAGTAGGGGATGCTGGAATAACATCTGCAGCCCTTCTGCAATGGTTATACAGAGTCAATAGAACCACATAAACACAGGTCCACAGCCACTTCCTCAGCATGACAACAGACCATCCCTAGCTTGCTCCTAATGCAGCTGGCACTGAGCAGCACACAAGAGGTCCTGAGCATGGATGCTCAGCACTTAGATCCTAATCAGGGCTTAAGTGGTGAAGTGGGCCATGTGATGGTCCTCCAAACAGGGGAGAATTTCACCCAGTCAAAGAATTCTCTTTATCCAGCACCAAAATGAAGCCATCTCTGAAGGGGAACACAGTAGTTATTGTGACTCCAGCAACCCAATATAAGAATTTATGTATAGAAAGTGATATGAAATGAATACAGTACCTTCATCTACATGCTGAAGATCCCTATTTCATAAGTTGCAGACGTCTTCCCCATGTCTCTACCTCTCCAGCCAAGCACTTTATTGTCTTCACTTCAGCAATAATTCATTAAAATGTCAAGTGTAAAAATGTGTCTTTCTTTTAAAGAACAAGCAAACATAATGAGGTGAATCAATAAAATAAATTAACATTAGCACTACAAATTTGAAAGAGGCAATTTGAGTTCAATTACATTAACTCTGAAAACATATAGGGGCTATGAATACTTTTCCACATGTTTAAGGTAACTTGATAATCTGTTTAGTTTCGAAATGGAAGGAACACACAATGATGTAGTTGAAGGCAAATGACTGGAGAGATCATTTATGTTATCAGAGAAGGGAGACGGGGGGGACTCTTTTAGGGTCCGTTCCTATTAAACTATGTGGGACATTACATGTGACATTAGTGTGCAGCAAGCCACAGCGTGAATCTACTACACATTAACTTGCTCTGCAGTAATGTCCCATATGGATACTGCTGCAGCTCACTAGACATTCCATAGTGTGCTTTGACATACACCTTGGCATGCCACGCACTAATGTCTGGTGTAGACAAGCGCCCAGATTTACCAAGGTATTTTGGCATCAAAAGATGCAAATAAATGCCTTATGAGATTTACAAAAGTAAATTGAAAATCAATGAGGGTTAGGCACCTAACTCATTTATGCAGCTTTGTTCATCCCATTAGGTGCTATCTGCATCTTCTGATGTCTAAAAATATCTTGGTAAATCTGGTCCTATGTGCCTTCAATACCCACTGGCTTCATCCTTACAGGGATACATCAGCAACAGGCAGGGTCAGGACCTACATTTTAATATAATAAATAATAGAAATAGAAATAATAGAATAAATAATATTAGAAATAATTCCTGATTCCAGTTGTTCAGCAGATTTTCCAAGCACATTTTTATTAACAACTTCTTAAAAAGAGACCATAAATTTACCTTAGACCTATGTTCTTGATTCAGTTATCTGTTCTATATATGTATTTCATTTAACTTCAGCTGATATGATACACTTCACTCTCTATTGGGAAGCTCTTGGCTTTTCTCATAAATTTGTAATTTTCAACTTGAAGAAACACTTGAACCTTCAGAGAATGATGTATTCTCTTTCCCCATGGTTTTTAATTTTATTTACTTTGTTAAGGAGCCAACAAGAACATGCTGTAATACTGTATCATACTATTGTCAGTTCCAAAGCATATATTTTTACAAGTGAGACAGCTCTTTCTCTCTCTCCATACAGGTACACACACACACACACAAGAAAAAAGAAGGATTTCAGCAAATTGTTCTCAGTACATTTGAACTCTCGATCATCTAATAAATCCAGGGCCGACCATATCTTCATTTGCTCATTAGGTACTCAGTTTAAAAGGAAAAAAAATCAATACTTGTTCCTGTCTCATTTCTGAAGAATAGTGTTGAGCCATCTGAAGTCTAGAGCTCCTTCAAGTGAATGGCATGCTCAGATAAAGTTCAGAACCTCAATATCACCTCAGTTCATTTGGAACATCAGTCACAGGGTTCTGATTTTTGACATAATCAGAATTAAAGTAGAGGGAGGGAGGAAAGCATGGACTGTGTGTCTGCTGTGAAATTGTCTCATTTCTGAAAGGAAATAAACATTCGGCCCAGCTCTGAAGTTCTTCAGTAAAACTTCCATCACAAGATCAAATTCATTAGTGTCCTAATAAAATACTTCATTGTGGATATTAAATATGTTTGAAGATATTAATAAAGCTAGCCTACAGATAGATGAGAGATAAAATAGATAGGCTAGCTAGACTGTTAAGTTTTGTGACCTGAAAGGAGTGTTTTACAAAATTTTATAAAGAATATTTAAGTATTTGCACTAGATTGGGCTGCATGTATGGTATCAGAAGATCACAGACCAAGGAGGTAATAATTCCTCTTTAGAATCACTGGAATCGTTCCACCTTTGGAAAGCTATTTGACAGTGTGTCTGTTTAAGAAAGGTATTGACAAATTGGAGTGGATCCACAAAGGGCATCAAAGAGGACTGAGGTCTTGGAAAGAGTGATCAATGAGAAAAGGCTAAAATAAATAAATATGTACACCTTGTCTTAAACATGACTGTAATAGTCTAAAGGACATCACTATTTAAAGAGGTTCTTTAGGGTGAAAATATATAGGTAACAGGATAAAACTGATTAAGGGCAAATTTAAGATGTCCATAACTTTACATTACTAAAAATAAGGTCAAGCACATTATGGAGTCATGTGCAATGATGGACTGTCCATCAGTGAGTAAATCAAATTTATGGGAGACAAAGCACTCAAGAATACTCTCTAGAAGATTATCATTGAAAGGGAGATGGACTCAAGATCTAATAGGACTTTCCCATCTCTACATTTTATGGGTCTGGTCTTCCTTTTATCTAAATGTAAAGTAAATCCAATGTATCCAATGGAATTATGAGTGTAAAACTGGTATGAATGAGAACAAAATTAGGCACCATAGCTAATTACAGAAGACTTCCACTATTTTCTAGTTACTATGCGATAACTGTAAAGTAACTTGCTGAGAGTCACTTCCTAAAACTGAATAATGAACATTATTGGAATAAGGAAACCACTTATCTCTTTGTTTTCTGGAGAGCTTTGAGATTCTTTGGAGGGATCAGCTATGTCAGTGACGTCACAGGGGTCGAACCCTGTGGTATATAACTAATGGTGTCTATGGTGTCCTGAATTCTAACTTGCTATCACAGCTTCATCCAGGCTGTTGATACCAGACCAAATCACAAAGTCAGCACTACAATCATATGATGCTTCTTACCGAGGAATAAAATACCTGTTTCTGAGAGGTGAAAAGGGAATACTTTAATGTTTAATATTAAATCATCCTTGTAACTGGAACAAAGCTATAAACAAAAACAATAACAACAAAATCCTAGAGGAACTAACACATTCAGTCTTTATTTGGCAGTGGAGAATATGCAATTATAAAGCTATCAAGGCTCTAAAACCATAAATATAATTAAGAAAAAAAATGGGCTGAATGAAAAAATACCAATGTGAAATCTTCACGGCTTTTAAAATAATTGGATATTGCTTTAATTAGAGGGAACCTAGTCATATTCCTCCTTGCCACCTTATTCCCACCCCCAAGATAATCATGTGTTGCCACAATTCCCCATTTGCTTAGAAGAGTAAATACGGTCTCAGGTGTCCCATCCTTCTTTGCTGACTATTCCCTCACCCAGCACACCATCCAGCCTCCACCCTTCTAACTCAAGTCTAGAGATGGCCTCTTTGGAATTCACTAGCATGCCAATAATTCAGTCACATGTGTTTGCAAAATGGACTCATCTGTCTACCAAAGGCTGAAGTGAGGCTGTCATAAGGAAACAATGGTAAAAATCCCCTCTGTGAATAACTTGTTCTGCAGCCAGATACCTTGTTCATAAATCTCAGGGGTACTACATGCAAATAGGTGAAAAATGTGACTGTGAGAATTGTAAAGACAGTTCTGTGTGAATAATGTATTCTTGTGCATCTGTCCTAGGGACACAGGACATTCCAGGATGGAAGAAGGCCAGCATACATTAACTATAAAACTATTTTGTTTATTGCATTTTTGGAAATATGTCTAAATTGCTTTTAGGGCCCAGACTCCCTTTAGTTTAAGTTCATGCTCCCTTAAGTACTTTGATACTGAATCGTGTTTCCTTTTCTCCATCTATCTCTTTATTCTTTTCAGAGTTGTGTATCTTCTACTGCAATGCAATAAAGTCCCCATGCAGTCTTTCTAAATCTGTAATGACTGAGTTCTTGTTTTCTGTCTTTCACAGAGTCCCTACCTCCAAGACAACTAGATCTATGATCTCCTCCCGTAGTGACTTTCCCCAAAAAATATGAAGAGAGCTATTTATACATTCTATTGTCCATTAAATAAATTCCCATGTTTCTCTGTTTGTTGCTTTAGCACTGTGCCAGCATTTTTTCAGTACTGCAAGAACCCATCAGTGCCTCACTTACACCAAAATGAATATTCCCAATCTACAAAAACTTCTCCCATTTTTTATGGAGCACTTTTATCGTTCTAGACTCATTCTTTGCATATCCTAGTTATTGATGCTCAAATTATATTATTGTCTTTTCAAACACAGTAGTGATTGTCTTGAGAATTTCTGTTGTCTCTGTTGAGAGATTTCACAGCTCCACCAAAACTTGTCAGATCTTTTCTTTTCTTTCATGGATCATGGAGAAAGCATTCTATTAATTTTTTAACGATGAAAATGTACTATATTTGTTGGGCTGCTACTATTGTAACAAAGAAAGGTTTCCTCATCCATACCCAATTACCTTAATACCATTTGAACACACATAGAACTTCAAGTTTCCAAAATTTGCTTTGTTGAAATTCATAATCCATATTTTCTCTCTACTCTTTCTATCTAGAATCCAAAGAGTTCTGGGTCCTCTTGTCTACGTGGCCCTCAACATTGCTACTGAGTAATTAGGTGGAAGCTATCTTCTAGAACTGTTTCATTCTACTTATTTTTTGCTTGTTTGTTTGTTTATCAGTTATTTTCATGTACAGTCTTGAGTACGTTAGAGGTGGGATTTTCAAATAGTATTGAACCAGCTCTGTTTCCATGGAAGTCAATGAAAGACTTACCATTCACTTTAGAGGGATCAAAAACAGACCACCTCAAGTGCTTTTGAAAAGACCATCTTAGGTGATTTATATCAGATGACTTGATGGGCAAGCAACTTTCACTTAAGGGTACATCTACATTGCAATCAGAGGTGTGATTGCAGCTCGTGTAGATATGTCCAAACTAGCTTTGTCTAGCTAGTTCAGCTTTCAATATCAGCAAAGCCATGTCAGCATGAGAGGCATTGAAGACTAGCTGCTTTGTTATATACCCAGAGTCTTGGGCGAGCATGATTAGCCTGTGGTTTCACTGCCATTGTTATTTGAAATAGCTAGATAAAAGCTAGCTCAGATATGTCTATGCATGCTAAAGTTATACCTCTGGCTGCAATGAAGACATAGGGTAGATCTATAATTGCAGTGGATAGTGTGATTCCTAGCTCAGGGAGGCACACTCCTGCTAGCTCTCATTCGGCTCATTCGGCTAACACATTAAAAATAAAGCTGTGGGACGAGTTGCTGCCATGATGCTAGTATGAGTAAGCTCCTTGAGCTGGGAATCACATTCTCAGCTTCCATAGGCTGCTATTTATAGTTCAGCCCAGGTGAGGAGTAAATATGAGGCATTATCATCTGATACCTCCTTGATAAATTCATGGTTTCCCTCAGATTCTTGGATGACAGATATTAACGGATTATCTTCTTGGCTTGCACGGTCAGCAGAAAGGCCAAAATGCTTAGACTTGTTGAAACAACCGAGAACTGTTTTTTGATTCTTGTAATTGTATGATCACAGTACACACTACTGATCTATACTGTCACTAACAGTAATAAACTGAGGATTTGGTGTCAATATATCCCCTTTTAATAACATCTCTTTTTTATTGAACAATAAATGAATAATAAAACATGTCTTGCTATCAGCCTCCCACGTGAGTGGGAGAGAGATTATTTGAAACAGAACGGACAGTATGAGTATCTGCCCTACTTGAGAACATCAGGAGTGATCGAAAGAAAATGTATTAGCCTCTTCTGGTCAGAAAAAAAACATAAAGAGGAGGAGGTAAAGGAGCAAAATGATTTTATGGCAAAGTTTCTCAACACTTGTAATTTCTAGCACTGAATAGCCAGTCCTCCCCCAAAATAACTACATTTCAAGAAAAGTGCTGTTACAAAAGTGGAAAAAAAGGCACTTTTGCAGTAAAATTTTAAACCAATAGAAAAGGTTTCAGAAAGGCAGCAGCAAGCTGACTCTGCATGGGACATGTAAGATGGAGATGATACATGATGTCAGCTACAACTACAGTTAATGTAGTTAACTACAGTTAATGTGTAGTTGAATTCCGAGTTGCATTAGCTGTTGGCTCAAGCTAGTATATCTCCACTGATTTCAAAATTGTTGCACCACCTTACCTCAGCAGTAAATTGAGCCCTGTGTGTGCATACATGGCCCAGTTAGATTTGTCATTGTTTTTCAAGTTCTCTTACCATCCTTAGATGAACAATTGATCAGACTCAACATGTATGCAGTACTAGTCATACAAAGAGTTGAGAATGAGCTCCAAATATTAGGACCTGAATTCAAGCTTCTCCAAAGCAGCCGGTACTCACATGCAGGGTTTTGGCTAGGCCAATAACAATTACTTGCACTGTTCAAGTATATGGAGTTTTCCCACTAACTTGAAAGGGAGCAGGAGCAAGTGCTTAGAGAACAGAGATGAAAACCAGATGAAGATCTTAGCCTCACAGAATCCAGGGATCTCAGATCAAAAGTTTTTGAATTTTCAGGCTTTTACATGCCATTAGTACTATTGTACATTTCCTTTCTTTGGAAGCGGGAATGTGTCATTTCCCCACAGTAGAAGTTATGATCCAGATGTTCAAAGTAGCAGATTAGACCATCTGCAGCCCCTTAGCATATGTAGAAGTCAGGGTTTGCTCATATAAATCTCAGCTTGTGCACATACACAGAAAGTTGCGAGTGCACAGAATAGACAAATGCAAAAACTATTCAGATTGGTTCTGGGATTGAGAGCAGTGATATAAGAAATAAAGGCCACTGGCTAAACTGATGACAAACATATCACACATATATTTTAACAGCAGAATTGATTCAAATAGATTACACTGTTAGAGGAAAATACACTTTTCACACAGACATGCAAAGTTGACACATTTAGATTAAATAAATGTTTTGATTAAGTAAAGACATTGTTCATAGATTACCATAGCATGAAGAGGACACAATGTACTGACTCTGAAGTGAGGCATCCACTATTAATATTGATGGCGGGAGAAAAGGAAGGAAGGAAAATTCACCTCCAATTTCTCTTAAGTGAAGATGGTAAATAAATTCACTGAAGAATCTTATGGTACAAATAAAAACATGATGGCAAGATGAACTCTATCTTCTGCTTGAAGTCACTGAAAGAATATATGGCTTCTTTTGAGAAGAGGTTGACATATAACATAGAAAATGGCCTGAGCATGATGTTCAAACATAGCTACTTGTTGACTTCTACAAAATGATGGCCAGACTTTGTAAGATTCAATCTTCAGTTCCAAATGAATATTAAAAAATGAAAGCTTTATGTGCTGCTCTGGAGTGCAGGAAAGTGCGTAGCCTTAGGGACTGTATTTAAATGAGTCTTCCAAGATACTTATAAATGTTAGCTCAGACACGTTTATCTAGTGCTGGGAAAGCAAGGACTCAGTTTCATTGCCAACATCCTTAATAAACATGAGTGATTGGCGCTGTCCATAATATACCAGATAAGCAGAAGTTATACATCCCACTCACTACCGTGCTCTATTAAGGCTTAGCAGAGTTGAGAGAACAACATTTCAAAAGTTATTTACAGTGCTGTGAACAATTTAGTCCATAAACAAATGAACAATAACATGCTAGTCCAGGAGTTTTTAAAAAAATTTAAAAATAGCTGTTTTCAGTAGAGTCCAAATATACATTTTTATTAAACCTTGATTACCAATGAAATATTAGCACTTTGGGTCTATTTATTCTAATTATGTATTCACTTGATTATATTTTAAATGCTCAGTGTTCTGGGTTCTTGCTGGGAGACAGTGTCTCCAGTGTCATGTAGGTGATATTACGCCTAGTTGTCCCAGGCTTCTAAAATAAGCTGAATTGTATAGAGATACTTCCTGTTTATTGTTGTTCACCATCTTGTCAATACTGACTAATTTGACCCATAAATCACAGCCGACGGAATTCAACTTTTTAATTTTATACTTTTTCTTAATACATTTCTTTTTTTTCCCCTTTACAATTTGACTCTCCCTACTCAGATGCCCACTGTTTGCCATATAGATTCAGAACCTGAGGTCTTCTTGGGTTCCTCCATCACTACTTCTGGCAGAACTGCCCTAGACTTCTTTTTGCAATGTAAGACTGGCTGGAGATTCGTGACTTCATCTCAGATGTATACCTTGCTTAACTTCACCCTATATTATTCCGAGAATACAGAACAGCAATGTCCTCTACACCTGAAGGCTGTTCAGAAATGTAAGAAAGTGGCAATCTACTCTTCACATCCAGGCTTCACACAGAAACCACATCACTACTGTGTACAAGACATGAACAGATTTCCAATTCATTTCAATGTCCAGGTCAAAGAGTTTATTTACCTATAAAGCCCTGGTTGACCAAAGCACTGACACGTGTGTTTATCTATAAATATAGTCTTTGTAACCACCTGCATAGAACTGGGAGGGAGGTGTACAGATTGCAGGAGTCAAGAGTATGGAGGCACAAGGAAGTCAGTCCGTGCACACGTGACATGAATCCTAGTTATAGTTGCATCTCTGTAAATAGTTCTCTTAATAAGGAGCCAGTTTAGTTCTAGACATAGGGAGTCCTCTCATGTTATGTCAAGCACATAATATATGAAACAGTCATAAGCCCCATTGACTGAATACTGTTGGACTTCACTATGTGCTTAAAGTTATGGATTTGCATAAGTGCTCTGATGAACTGGGATCCTTCGTGTTTTATACCCTACGTGTTTCAGAGACATTTGATGTGATCAAAGTTGAGAGCAGATGACCACGCACTGAGTTAACCATGAAAAAGCAACAGGAGTTCATTCCCTGCCTTGGCCCAAATCTGTTGATCTTTGTGGCATTCCGCAAAATCTATCTGTTCTTTGAGACTTCAGAAGTAAGGGGATCTATATAGGCATATGTTTAAAAATTAGAGTAAATAAATAAATTGCTATGAATGCATGTGCAGACATGGTAGTAACACACCCAAATCACATACAGGAATTTTTCTGTGCATGGTTCCTGAAATATGGGCTGCAATAAGCAATTACCAGCATTCTTTTAAAACTGAGATGTGACATTTAGCATTCTAATGGTAACTATTGTCTTGCCCAGTCAATGGTGTATGCCATCCACCCTGTACTGTTTAGGTAGTTTAATGAAGTGAATAGATGTGAAGTCTATATTAAAAATTATCATCTCTTTCTGTGTACGCAATGCCCCACCCAGTACTATTTAGATTTACATATATATACACACACATCAAGATGAAATACCACAGAATGGCTTAATTTTGGAGCAGACATGTAATTATTCACCAAACCTGAAGCATCTTCATCAGATGTTACGCAAGTGATACATTTTGCAGTTAAAGTACATTAGTGTTTTTGAAAAAATAGTGAAAATAAGCTGATGCACAACTACTTTTTTGTTTGTTTGTTTTTTGTTCCTACCAGGAATCTTAATTTTTCATGTAAATATATTTGCAGATTTAAAGACATTTTTTGGTACAAAGAAATGTAACATGGTTTTTATGATCACAGCTAATTCTATCTTTTTTTCTGGGATAACAAATGACAAAGAAAGCAGAACGAGAAGAATGTGAAATTTCTGAAATTTCAATAAACATTATTATTTTCTTATTTTTTATTTATCTTAATCAGGTGTCTTTTTAATCCAACTTTCTTTACCTTTAGTTTTGCTTAAATAAACATTAAACATATTTTCCTGCCATAAGCTTTCATTTTTTTATTCTCTTTGCTCTCTAGTCTTCTACAATAAATCTATTAATTTTTCATATTTTATTTTTGAGATGCTCTTTTGTTATCCGATTCCTAATTAATTCTCTCTCAAGCTTATTATGCCTGTGCTCATTTATTATGCATGTATTGTACAGGTTGGCTTTATATGAAAATAATGAAAAAAAAATCCCTGGGAAATTATGGAAGTAAAATAAATATAGACAATTCTGAAAGAAAGAAAGAAAGAAAGAAAGAAAAAGAAACTGGAAAATTCTCTTAGGGAGGAAAAAAATCAATTAGAGAAGACAAAACTTCCTAAACCTAGACATGAGGCTCTTAAGATTAATATATCATCTTTGCTGCTTTGAGATAGAAGTAGGTTATTTCATTTTTTTAATAGAAGGAAAGGGTCACACAATTGTCCCTCTTTTTTTTTCCTGGAGGGTTGGATAGTAGTCACTCAGATACTTCAGTGATGGGTGCCAATATAAAAAACAGAGAGAGAGAGAGAGCTGTAGGAAGGAAGGAGTACAGAGAGTCATCCTTGTATTAATATGGTCCATGATGCTTGTGTGGTAGGTGTGTCACATGCACAGAACACAAAAGACAGTCTCTGCCCACAACAGCTTATAATCTAAATATAAGACAAGAGACAACTAGTGGATGCAGTCATGCAGATGAGAGAGCACAAGGAAGCAAGAAGACAATATTGGTCAGCATGATGGGCTGTGCTCTCAGTGCACGATCAGCATACTTGTTGTGCAACTTTTGTCACATTTCAGGGCAACTGCTCCTGTATTCCCCTTTTGTGGTCCTACAAAAGGCACCCATTCTAGGCTACTGGCTGCTCAGCCATCACCTCTCTCGGGTGGAGACATGCACCTCTCTTCCTCCAGACTAGGGATTTTCCAGGGTGCACAGTTCCCTGCCTACATTGTGAATTCCTGAGCAAGTCAGTCTGCCTAATTAGGCCTGCTTTGCTTTCTCCTCAGGGTAGAAAGAAAAACAGCAAAGAAAAACCCATGACAAACCTGTGCCAGCCCCTGTGCAAAGCAGGACCAACCACAATTAAATCCAAACGCAATGGACTCCCAGATCACTAGACAGCTTGAAAATCTTGCCCATGGTGGGGTGCTCTCCTTCCTCTGCCTCAATGATCCATCTATTTAATTCTTCCACAAGCATCTTTCTTCCTTTCTGCACGCTGCTCTGAGAGTGGAATATCTTCCCAAATCTTGCTAGTCAACGACTACTCTGTTGTCATTCCAATTCCATCTCTTAATCACTTTTCCCATGATGCCTGGAAGGAGTGAGTCAGTAATTATGAATATATTTTTAAAACAGTCAAATTTCATTAAACTAACAAGATGTTCATCGGCCTAAAGTCACTCTCATCATGTAATCATGCAACTGTTTCCCATGTCCCTCCTCAGTCTTCCCTTATGGCTTATAACTTTCACTCATCACAGCACAGCCCTCCCAGATGAGGCATCTTGGTCATAAATGGTGGGTCCATTGGACTTTATAGCTCTTTAGAAGTGAAAGGGCTTCTGACAGCTGAATGTTAACTTGAAAGCTTATCCCTTCCACCAACAGAAGTTGGTCCAAAGAAACATATCACCTCACCCTTCCTTGTCTCTCTCATTTCCTGGGACCAATATACAATGCATTTGAGTTATTCTAATAACAATTACAGTTTGGATCTCAAACTGGAAGGGAGGATGTTTTTGTTAAAGTGCCAGATTGGAATTCAGGAGATCTGGGTTCTGTTCCTGATTTTACCCCACTCTTTTAATGTGATCTTGGATAAGTCACTTCATCTTACTGTGCCTTAGATCTTCATCAGTATAACGAGGATAGTAGCACTTCCCTACCTCATGGGAATATTGTGAGGATGATTTCATTTGACAAGGACAGGACTGTATATCTAGGTTAATAGACAGAGCCAGTTACCAATACATGAGTCTTATTTCTGTGTTATTCCAAGTGATGTCAGCAATGTTTCATAAGTACACTTGGTTCAGTAAAAAGACTGATAGCAAACTCATAAAGAAATGAAAGACTTTAAACCAGAGATTTATATTTCCTTCCTGCCACCATCCTGATTTATAGAGAAATGTGCATGGAAGACACAGTGCTTGGCAACACAGCTAAATCTCTGATCTGCTGTAGTTTTCTCCTTCCCACCACCATCTTACCATAAACTATGGATGTACTATAGAAGAGATACTGTATGTTTTATGAACAATGGGAAATAACCAAATCCATATTGCAAAATTATCAATACAGAAAGATTCCTTTTCTTATTTGATGGCTTCAGTACTTTTACCTCTGTGAGAATCTCACCGGCTGGCATAACAAAAGTGTGTTGCATATTACAAAACACAATAATGAAAAAGGGGATTTTTTTTTAAAATGAGCAAAATTGAATAGTTTTGGTTTATAGGGGTTCATAGCCTACTAAGTGTCCATTTTACTTTCTAGTTCAAAGGAATCCAAAAAGTTCATAACAAAACTCAGTTGACACTGCTGAGCTTCACACATACATTTGCCCCAGTTATAGAAAATGGATATCTTCCATTGTTGTTTGTAGTGTTGTTGTAGCCATGTTGGTCCCAGAATATTAGAGAGACAAGGTGGTGGAGTAATATTTTTATGAGACCAACTTCTATTGGTGAAGAAGAGCTCTGTGTAGCTTGAAAACTTGTCTCTTCCAACAACAGGAGTTAGTCTAATAAAGGATATTACCTCACCCACCTTATCTCTCTGATAAAAAGCAGAGTCTTTTCTTTTCCTCAAAACTTACTCCATATCCAGTTACAATGGATCCCAGATTCCCTGAAAAAAATTCACTCACCAAGTGACGCCAGTGAACCTGGGCTGAATTTAATGTTTGCAACAAAAACCTCCAAACAGGAGAATTTCATGTGATTTCAAGTTCTTCATGAAAGTTTAGCACTGCTCAAGTTAATCATCAGTCTGAGTATTAAAGGTTCTGAAGGAAGAACAATTGCTTACCTCTGAATGCTGCTTGAATTATACTATTCACATGTCACCTACTTACTTCTAAGAGTCAGAATAAAATCAGACAACGCATCCAAACCTACCCTGAAGGAAGAGCATTTGAAGTGAATGCTCCCTACCTATACCTCAGCAATTGCTCTTTTTACCTCCTCTCTATAATTTTCAAACATCAGTGCCAGCCATTTCACTCTACCGTTTCACTCTATTGTTGGGGAAATAAATAAATAAATAAATTGATGCTTGTGCATACAGTTGGTTCTTGAATTCTTGGTGCTCAATTTTTATAAAAAGCCTCTCAAATGTGTGCAACTACACCTGGTTTTGTACACAGACACCATCAGTCCCATTAACTGTGTTTTTTTGTATAAATATGCACAATTTGTCCATGTGTGCATGTAAATACCTTAGTTTTATGACTATCGTTTAAAGGAAAGATGGATTGCCTCGTGGTTAAAGTACTGGCTACAAAGTGAGTTTGGGTTCTAAACTCAGTTTTATCAAAAACTTCCTGTGTTACCTCAAATGAGGTCAGTTAGGGGCAGATTTTCTTGTATACCACAATTGACACAAGAGACTGAGCAAACAGATAGCCAGGTCTAAATTCCCCTGCACAAGAGGATTTTTCTTCTGCTGATTTGCAGCCGGATTTACAGCCCCCTTGACACCAATTGAGCTTAAGCATAAAGCCCTCTATCTCCCTGGATTCCAGTTCCCTGTCATAATCAAACTTCTATACCTCACAAGGGCGTTGAAAAGATTAATTATTGTTTAACAGGTGCTCAGATACCATGGTTGAGCATCATGGAAAAACCTACATACAAATAAACTTTGCAGACCAAACAAACCAGTTATTTCAAAATGTGCAAGTCACAAAATATGTACAGTAAGGTATGATCAAAGTTATTTCTCAGACACTGTAAGCTGTAATAAAGATACACCTGTTTCAAGATCTATATTTTGTATCTTCAGAAGATGTTGAATTTAAAGCCTGTATAGGCTGAGATGTTATACAATGCACACTTAGTTATTGTGAATATTGCTTACATGCTAAGGAAACATTATTGGGAATACACCAAGTTTCTCTTTTAGACAAGGTCTGTGATGAGAAACAAAGGGAAATGCTGTCAGCTGCTGAATCGATGTCACAGTTTTGACTAGTCGTGTTATAACATGTTGCTTTGCCACAAAACAAGACAACCATTTTGTCACATATGAGAGCATGTAACAGTTGTTATCTTTCAACAAGTCTTCAATTCTGAGAAAAAAAATAAAAAGATTACTTTTTGAAATCTGTTAATCCAAAATGCTTAGCTGTTAATAGTACCCAGAATCCTTTCTATATGTCTGCCATGTTTACTTATTGAATTGATCAAAAGTAAAGGAACATGTTATCTTGATACTTGCAGATAAACTTTGCTAAGAATCACACAACTCCTCATAATAACCCAATATGTACATTAAAGAATGCAAATCTTTAGCACAGCGTAACATCCACAGGCAGTGAGGAGATTGCATTCCCCTTCAGGCAGTGAAAGGGATTTAAAATGCTGTAAATTATGTATGGTCAGACAGTATGTAAGTTAATGTTTATATCTAATGCAAACATATAGAAATGTGAATTTTACCTCAGGTAAATCTTCTTATCGAATGAAGAGTTTGCCAAGCCAATTTGCTACAGTCTCATCACCAAAGTGCAGAGCCCTCAGATCACCATCAGAAGAAGGCAGTCATCACTGATGTGTGACATCTCTCTTTGGCCACAAATGCACGGAAGAATTCTTTCCTTCGCCGCAGGTGTGAATGCTGGCTGCACGCTGACCCTGGTCCATTCAAAATGGTTCAGAAGGATCCATGAGCAGCACGGCAAATCAAAGGTGGGTGCACGCATGGACAGGTTAGTTATAAAAGACTGGTTTCTGAGATCAGTTGCAGATGGCTCTTTATGCTACGTTGATGTTGCAGGGAGAGTGGGCCCACAATGGGTGCCTCGATGACAAGATCACTTTGCAGTGGTCAAAGAGGGCCGTGTATAGTAATAGGCTCAGATTTGGCCTTATTTTCTCAACCATTCTGGCTGCAGCATTCTCACAATGGAGGAGTGATGTTGCTTAACACGGGAAGCCTCTGTACTGGTATGGGCAGTGTTTAATTTGTAATGAAAAAGAGGCCAAGGCTCAAGTAATTAGGGAACTTTTTTTACATTTATAAAACTGATGCAGCAAGCCCAGAGGCGCCCAGGCTATGAACTCCCAAGCTTAGCGGTGGTAGTGCTCAGCCCTGCCATGCCCTGGTACAAATGAAGCACTGGGTGTGGATCAAATCACCCCAGTTACGATACGCATGTTTGAGTGTAGCTGTATTTCAGCCAACTGGATGTGAGGTGAATGGAGCTAGACCACATCACAGTATTCTGCTGCACAGTAAAAGGGCTAAACTGGATGATCAGAAAGATTGAGCATTTGCTCCCCATAATGTGCTGACCAATTTGCTTAGAAGGATGTTATGCATCCTCACCTTAGCCACAGTTTTCCTCAGATGGCTCAGCTATGTGAGAGATCTATCCAGGTTTACTCTGAGATAGACTGGGCAGGATTCATGTCTCAGGTGACGTACACTGAGAAAGACACTCAGTTCTTGAGCTGGTGTGGCATTGTAAATATAGAACACACTCAAAACAATCTTGGTAAATAATACCAAATACATCAGAAACCAAATATTTACCTCAGATAAATAACAGCTCTTGACGGATTAAATTTACTAGTCACAAGCAGGTTTATCTACCTTTTTTTTTGTTTTTGTTTGGGGACTCAAGACAAAATAGGTTGAACTATTCATTGAAATATGGCTACAAGGATTCAGCAGAAAAAAGGATTTCTCCTCAGTCACTTGAAAAAGAGACGTAGGTGGTTTGTATCTAATGCAATCTAAATTTGTTCATTGTTATAATATAAGCAAAAAATATATTCAGTAATCACCCCTCATAACACATGACAATTTAGCAATATTTTTTCTCTATACTCACATGTTTTTAATGCAGTTGTGCACATTACATGATTTTAGTCATGCACAGTGTAGCAGCTGTAACAAATTATATATATGGATATATCTCCTCACATGCAAATGGAAAATGTCTTCTGGTGAAAGCAGTAAACTCAGGCATTCCAAATGTGTGAGAAACCAATTTCATCAGCATTCCTTTGCATTGTTTAGTAAAAGTGAAAAGCAGCCCCTGACACACACAAAATCTCAAGATGTACCCTGGAACTTGTCTGTTTTGTGCAGTTCATCCAGGGACACACCTAATAAATTATTTGAGCAAAGTCTTTGAAGCTGGAGCAAGCCTTAGAATGTGTATATTGTGGGTTAATAGCAGATAGTCATCTATAGTATTAATCTTTGGGGAGGGAATTAAGCAGGAACCACCAGCCCCGGTGATGGCTAGGGTTATCAGCATACAGATGGGGAAGGCCACCAGCCTCTATCCAGAGGTAGAAGTTTCTTCCCATTTCTTTGGATATGTCTGGAGTATACAAAGCTCTCACCTTACCTGATGTTTCCAGACTGTTGAACTTGTTTCTTTGCAGGATTATTACACACAGCATTCCCTCTCTGTGACCCCCATACTCTCTTGTAATATCCATCGCCCTCAGACTCTCCTTCACCACAGCACTCAGTCTTTTCATAATTACCACTAACTTACCTACTGCACAGCCCTTTCTCTCTTTCTCTTTGGCCCCTCTCTCCTACTCACATTCATTATTTCTATTTTCAGTCCTGCCCTGTGTTTGACTCCTCCAACCCCCTTCATCCATCCTGTTAAAACCTCCCGTTTAAACTTACCCCACATTCATTGCCTCTGCTCTTGCTAAATGCCTTTGTGGAAGGTTGGTGACTTCCAGTAATGCTATATAGAGTAAATGCTAGAAGGCCCTATGAAATCTTGTACCATGTATATCTCTGCTCTCACATCCCCTCTGGTCTCTTGTCCCTACACTCCTCACAATTCTGTTGCTTTACTCTTCACTTCATCAAATTCTCCCCATCTCATCTTAGTGCCTGGAATAATCCCTCTGTTTTTGTATGCAGGTACCCACTCTCTTTCTTTGAATCCCTCACTGGAACCCACTTTATTTTCGATGCCGGGCTACCAGCTCTCCACTTGGCTGATGATGATGCCATTAAATAGCTTGTCACATTGCACATACTCTGATATGTACCCAGTTCTTCAAATAGTTATTCCTACCCTTATAATCCTTATAATTCCTACCTATTTATAATCAGTGATTTCTACTCCCTACTTATCTAAGCTGATGCGTTGCCTCTTGTCTTGTTTTTAATCTTGTCTTAGTTATATTGCAAGATCTTTGACAAAGAGAATATGTCTTACCATGTTTCTGTAAAGTGCTTCATAAACTTACAGTGACAATGAAAATTATTTATTACGTGTTTTCACTCAGATCTAGGAATTACTGCTTATTTATTCTGTCCTGCACACTCCCCTGGGTTGGTGGAGTTAGGTGTATGTGGGCACTTGACTATCTTGATTACCACAATAGCTAGTTTCATTATCAGAACTAATATAACTGTTTTCTGTACATTTCTCCTGGCCTAGATATGTCTGTCAGTCAATTGCTGTGATTCAGCTGACGTAGAATATTCTGTTTTTGCTGCTGCTCTGATGGTGGAAGAATGGTAAACAACAGTAGAGAGATTTCTGTTGCCACTGCCTCCAGATGATTGTTAAATATGTCTTCTCTCCATTGTACTTGAAAAACAACCTTTTCTAGATGTTGGGAAGGCGAGGCTTGCGCTACCCTTTCACCTTCAGTTCAGTGGCAAGGGATCTGCACCGAAGCAGCAAGAACTTGTTTTTCAAACCTGCTTCTCTTTATGAAAATGCAGCCTTCTACAGGACTTGAACATTAATGAGGAATCTTGCTGTACACTTTTAACAGATGTAAAAGGCAATTTGGTATTAGGCTGTTTCTCAGAAATTCAGAGGCTCTATCAAGACATTTCTGTACCTCTCCTGACTGCATTTATTTCAGGCCCCCAGTGAAGTTAGACTTAGCCTCTCCTCTTTCGAACTTAGTGTAATAAATCACGATAACGCATTACACTGTACCTCCTAGTTGTGAGTGACTGAATGTTTAAACTGCCATAACCAGCAACTGTTATTTTTCATTGTGGAAAACAATACAATTTTTCTTCACGGTGTTACAATGGGGTGTTTATAGCAATTCTTGTGAATCTTTCAAGAGTATATATGTAGCACACTGGTAATACATATTATTGACAATGCCACACTTTTGAACATATTAGTTCCAATATTTACAGGGGAAACAGCTTTCTCCCCTGCAGCATGCTGCATTTCAGCTTTTGTCCACCAATATTAAACGGAGTTGAATTTCTTCAAATAATGATTAAACTCGTGTTTACTGGTTTTCTCATTAGTAGCTTGCATGTCAAAAACGAAGCAGGGCTGTAAGATGCTCAGCAGAAATGAACCTCTCGTCAGCTATGATTCACTGAGGCAGGGTGGCTTGTTGAAGGACTCATCCCCAAGAAAGGAAGTGAGAGTTGGAACAAGTGGTTATCAAGATGGAAGCTGCAAAGAAGCCAAACCTGGGATTAAAGCTTAAGCTAGAGTCTCTGGCCTGAGTCTCCACTTACTTATGTTCATGTAAAGATGGAGTTTCTCGACTGAAACTCATGGCATTACACCAGGGTAAAACTGGAGTGAGAGGAGAATCAATCCCTGTATTAGGTTTAGTTGTTCTTACTTTTGGTAAAAAGTCCCCAAGAAGGGGTAACGTTTGACTTTAGACTTGGTATAGGCTTTTTACTGAGATAGGCTGGGGATTCTACTATCTTACAGAAAAGCATTCTGGGCAGGTGTAAAATATTAGCATGGGCTGGCCTCACTTTCCCTCTGAAATAATAACCACATCATCATACTGCTTCATTACATTAGTATCT
Source organism: Mesoclemmys tuberculata (assembly GCA_007922155.1). NCBI lineage: Eukaryota > Metazoa > Chordata > Testudines > Chelidae > Mesoclemmys > Mesoclemmys tuberculata. The sequence goes on from ML675631.1 coordinate 19,394,989, forward strand.
GGGGCTTGACCATGTCTGCATTCAAGCCAATGGCAAAACTCTCACTGTTTGATGGGGGACTGATATCAATGTGAAGGTCTTTGATTTGTTTTTCTGCAGCTAGATTTATGTTTTCAGCAGCTCACAGCAAAAGGTATGGTTACAGACTGAAGCCCTGAAACACCTAACCACGTGTGTAACGTTACTCTTTAGTTTTTCCATTAAAGTCCATGAGACTATGTGACTAAACTTATGCACAGGTTTAGTGGCTGGAGGATTGGTGCCTAAACTGACACCTTGATTATCTTTGCAAAAATGAGATACTGACTTCACTGAGACTCTTCCCATAGGTAAAGTCATGCATGCACCTATATATTTGTATGGTTGGGGTGTTAGCCTTCATTTTCACTTTGCTGTAATTATGAGGATTTAGCATTGTTAAAACATATGATTGTGACTTCTGGTCCTGATTCAGAGAAGCACTTAAGCATGTGCTGAACTTTAAGTATAAACTTAAGTCCCAGTGAAGTCAATATGACAAAAGCACATGCTTGAAGGCAAAGATGTGCTCAAGTGCTTCCTGAATCAGGGTGGATTTAATATGTGCGTAAGTGCCAGCCTGAAGAATAGTTTCTGTAAGTCCAGTAAGACACCATTAAAATACTTGCCTCTGCAAATAGCTATGATTACTGAAGCCATGTTGTGAATGCTACGCTAACATTAGTGACTTACAAAGGATTTTGTAAAATTGTAATGGTGGCCACTGTACCTTTTCAGCTGCATTTTGTCCCAGGAAAAATATGTAAGGAGCATTATATGCAAACCCATTAATAGTGATTTGCAATAGTCCAATTTAGAGGTCACTTAAGCATGAAAACAGTGTACATGAAATTGTATAATGAAACAATATCAGTAATAGCATATTCTAAATGTTTCATTAAGTCTGAATTGTTATACGTGGCACTGCTGTGTAAAAGCCTCCACTTTCTGTAACAAGCACTTTTTTTATCCTAGTGACACTATAGATTTACAGAGACCAAAGGAATATAAACATCAAAATATTTCTTTAATTGTGTATTTTGGAACATTTGCATCGTGGATGACTTGTTTTATATTTCTTTAGGTATGCACAAATTTTAGATTGGGGCCAATTAATATAAATTCGATGTCTCTTTTATGGAGGCAGCATGCGTTTGAATGTTTCATATCTTCACCTATTAAATGAAAACAATTAAATACTTTTTGCATTGCATTCAGAAAACTATTATCACAGCAGCATAGATTTTCCACGTCTTGGTTTTGAAGATATAAAATAATGTCATTAAAAATGTGCCCTAATAACTTACCTATTATTTTTACTTCTGCCAAGAAAGATCATCTCATTGTATATGGGGGCTTCTTCCAACCTGAAGGATCTTGGGAAACAGCAGGAAAGGGAAACTGTTATGGTTCAGGAGTGAGTTGTACCTTTCACCTGTCTCTCCAATGGCATCTCTTTTACTGTGACCAGCTCACACCTGCCCTCCACTTTTGACTGTATCACCAGATTACAGCAGTGCCCTTTACCAAACAGCTTATCTTTAACAGATCCAGTTGGGTTTGGCCCATTGCTATAGATTTCTCTCTGGGAGCTGTGATACATAGTGAGAGAACAGCTTCTTCAAAAGTAGAATATGATTTCTCCATCTGTAGGAACATCACAAGCAGAGAGGTATTGATTATAAACAACAAAAGTCTAAATGCCAGTTGTGCTGCATGAAGCAAATGCTAAATTTAGGTAAGTGGCTTGCCTCCACCGAGTCTTGGTCTTCCACTTCCCATTTTTCTGGGGTCCAAATTACCACCTGCTTCTCTTTCTCCCCATTTAAATTCACAGGCCATTTGTTTTCTTATCCATTTCAAAGATCTTTTGTCTGTCCTGGACCCCTTGAATCTGGTCGTTCCAGTTTGTGCATCTCACTAGTACGATTAGAGTAGACTTCTAGCAATGGATTCATTGAAATGTCTGTTAAGGACCAACAATTGAATTAGAGTCATTGTCTGCCTTCTTGGAGAGGAGTGCCTCCCCAGGCCTAAGTTCACTCACTGCACCCATGTAACAGACTCTTCTGAGTAATCATATAGATGGATATGCACACAATAATTATAAAACAATGATACAGATATCATCCACATTCTTCACAGACTGCCTTTTTTTTTTTTTTTTTTACAGAGTCTGGTGCCATCTGCAGAGGTGGCTGCTATGCTACAGGACTGATCTATCCTGCCAGCACAACTGTAACGACAGAGGAGAGGACCAAGAAAAAAAATCAGAGCAAAGAACAATGGAACTATGACGAGCACCTTCCCTGCACTCACAAATCTATAGAGCACATGCTTCGTGGGTCTCCCACTAAAAGGGCATTTGCATGAGGCAAGAGAGAAGGGAAAACAGCCTGTGAGGGCTTTTACATTTATCCAAAGAAGGTCCACACTTCACATAGACCTCCAGGAGATGTCCCAGCCCATCATTCTTTTACAAAAAATATTGGAACCTCTTTCAGCAAATAAGTTATACTTAAGTGAATGTTATACCTATTAGGCCAGATCCTCAGCCGGTGTTAATGGGCATAGTCAGCTTCTTTTTTATCAGAAGAAGTTATAAATGTGGATTCAAGGATAGATCCTTCATCGCTGGACTGTTTGGACTCTTACAGGGAAATGTAAGATGCAATGCGGAGATCACCAGAGACAATCTGGATACCCTGAAAAGACTTTTGGGAGACTGGGAGTTTATTACATCACTGCCACCATTTGGAATTACAAACTGTGAATCACCTGTATATATATTTTACCTGATTTAACTATCAATAACTTTATTTTTCTTAGCTAATAAATCTCTAGTTAGTTTACTATAGAATTGGCTACCAGTGCTGTCTTTGGTGTAAGTTGAAGAGTACCAGCTGATCAGGGGTAAGTGACTGGTTTCTTGGGACTGGGAGCAATCTGATGTGGTGTGGTTTTCAGTTTGAGTGCCCTTTTATCACAGAGTCCAGTTTATCTGGGAGGGTAACAAGACAGACTCTCCAGTCTAAGAGGACTGTCTGACTCCATGGTAAGACTGGTAGAGTGAGCCAGGAGTTCACATTTGGTACTGGCTTGGTGAAATCTCATTCTAGAACACACCACCAGTTTGGGGTGTGCCCTGAGGTAGGCACTCACAGTTGTGAGCCATTCCAGGCAGCATGACAGTAAATACACATCCATAAAAATAAATGCCTATCCATTGCTAATGGATGTATAGGGCATTGCACTGGCCATCTGTACTGGCGTGAATTTCACTTCATTAGATCAAATTGTTTTGTTTAAAAGTATGCATTAAATTTTACTGCTAAAAGAAATAAACTAAAAAAAAAAAATCACATCCAACCACAGGATATTGATTTTTTTCTTTTAAACATTGAAATGATGGAGAACTTATTTCTGATTGAGACCAGTTCTCTCCAGAAGTCATTTCAAATGTTTCTTTTTCAACAAATTCATTTCAACAAACTGACCAACAGACTGGCGTAAGTGCATACTACATACAAAACACTGTAGGAGACAAGAGAAAAATTAACCCAACAAGAAGCAAGAATCAGAAAAGTTATTAAAATATGCATGTACATGTTATTATTAATTCTTCTCCTTATTATTATTATACGTGTTAAAATAGTACCTAGAGAGACCTTTACTATATCAGACCTCCATTATATAAATATATAGTAAATGGCAGAATCTACCCCAAAGAGCTTACACTATAAAAGACAAGACCTGACAGCTCAGCAAGACAAATAAGTATGAAAGAGGGTACGAGAATACCGGTGAGGGTATCAATAATCCAGAATGTTAGTGTAGACTGTGCTGCTGTAGCCTACACTTCCTACATTAACAGAAGGATTTTTCTCTGTCAATTTAGGCAATCCACCTCTCCAAGAGGTGCATTTCAAATAGGGGTTAGGTCAACTTAACTATGTGGCCCAGGATGCAAAATTTTTTCATAGACCTAAATGATGTAGCTCAACCGATCTAATTTTTAGGTGTAGAGTAGGTAGCTTTACACACAATTCATAGATGCACTAAGCCCGATGTTCTCAACCGTTCCTGTGGCAAGACTATTCCTGGACTCCATTCCCAGCTATCTAGAATCTAGAAGGAACTCTTCCAGTCTCAACTCTCATTTAGTTAGGACGGGGAAGAGTCTTTAAGATGTATTTGTAATTCTCCTTAAGGTTGTGTCCCCCAGGGTTAGAACCTCTCTATTGAATGCCAATCAATGGCAGCCTTCACAGCTCATCAAATACATATAAGAAATTAAACTGTAAAACATTAGTGTAGTTATACCAAAGAAAATCTGCTCAGCTCTTTCAGTATGTGTTTTATCATACATTTGCAGAAAACTAGGTTCATTTTGTCTCTGCTTTAGCATTCATTTGAAATGTTAACATTGTGGAGTGGCTAGATCAATTAGGCCTCTCTGCCAATCAGTGATTTTAATTTCTTTCTTTTAGTTTTGCAGAATTAACTTTTACAGTTAGAATGCTGATTATAATTCTATGTTTAAACAGACTATCTTGTATATATTCCATGTGGGGGTTTGGCTGTAGGAAACTGAAGGAAAAGGGTATGAAATAAAACATGATATTTTGGATTTGTTCACTCTCTGGGGCATTTTTTTTTAGAGCCTGTCTCTGACAAGTAAAGGAAAAATGAAATACTGAAACTGAATAACATCTCTTCTCTTATCCATACCTAATTAAGCATTTTTTCCATTTTATCAGATATCCCAAAGAACAATGGAAGTGATTGGTGGTGCATCATACCACGTTGGCAAGACTATGGAGATATTGCATCTGGGTTTTGCTCCTTAGTCTTGTATGATTGTTGGAATCAGTCTCATTCTGATACATTAATTCCTCTCCATTTGGTCTTCATCTGCTAGAATTATCATATAATTTTGAGGTCTTACTGCTTTATGGTTTTTAGTTCTCCAGAGTAAAAATGTGAGGCACAAATGCTGACTGAAGATTACCAGGGGGATCTAGTCAAACAATAGAACTTTTTTCTCCCTTCAGAGAGAAAAAGGAAATAGCTACAGTGGCCAACTAGAGGAGGCTAGAAATCTTTGTTAACTATAATAGTAAGTTTTAACACTGTGGTAGCAGGAATCAAGTGTTCCAGTAGTGACTGCTGCTAATACACACGCTAGCAGTACTGCGCTGGAAGATTGTGCTTTCAAATGGTGATAGCCAGAACCAAAGAGTTGCCAGGATACAGAATCCTCTTATTCTACTTCATTTGTATGTGAAAAGAGTAACAGAAAATAGAATTGTGATTGTGTGTGTTAAAGTGGAGCCCATAGGCCCCAAATGAAATCAGAGCCCCATTGTCCTACATACTGTGCATACCACAACAGGAGATAGTCCCTGCTGCAAAGAGCTTTGGTCCAGGCCTTTAATGATGAGCTGAACATCACAACACAGAATTGGAAACTACATTTCATTTTCAAAAGGGATTTAGGCACTTCAGAGTGGAATTGATGGAATTTAGATTCCTAAGTGCCTAAATTCCTTTTGAAAATGAGATCTAGGCTTCTAAATAAATTAGATGTTATGACACTAAGCACAACTAAATACCTTTAAATATCTGGACTTTCCAACTCGCTCCAGTTTTTAGATTTTAAGAAAGGAAATATCATTGTTATCTCTATTTTACAGGTAAGGAAGTGAGGCACAAAGATATTAAGGGCATTTTTCTAGAAAGTTGAACACTCAGCCACTCTCCTCTAAGCACCTAAATAAGGTAACTTGGTCTAAGTCACACAAGAAGTCTGTGGTAGAGAATTGAAGCCTCAGCTCTAATCCAGTGCCTTAACCACAAGGTAATCTTTGCTTGCTAACATAAATATACCAGATACATTTCTATCAGAGTATATTTAAGTGTTTTTTCTTCTTCTCCTCATTCTGAACTTTCCCTCTTCTTGCTACCTTCCCTTGTACTCCGCTCCATCCAGCTTTGAAAACATTTTTTCTTTTCTCTTTTTTGAATCCTGTGCAATTCCCAAATGATACCCTTCTGTAGCCCCTTCTGGACACATCACTGTATTGCAGATACTCTTTCTAATCAGCTCTCAATCAGGGCTAGTCAAACTTGACTGAGGCCTGGTCTACACTAATGTGTTTTGTCGACCTTGCTGCTATTACAATTTGGTAAGGGAAAGGCCGAATTAAATGGGTAACAAGATACCCAGGGTCTTTTACGAGGATTCTGAGACCGATGGGAAAGAACACCCCAGGTTGAATCAACGAATAGCTTTATGGATGATAACACAAACAAACAAGACAATTGACAATACTTCTTACAATCAAACAATTTGACAATTAACAGTTACACTGATCAGTACTATTTATGGGGGCTTCTCTATTGATTTTCCTTGTCTTCGACAGATAGTCACTGGGACAAGTCCTTTAACCTGTGCACAACTTAAGCTTGACTCTTAAACCTAAACAAACCTAACTATTTCCTATTAACCTTTATTCCTTATAAGCACTCTAGCAATTGCCTAGGGGAGATGTGCTTTGCAGATCTCAATTAAAACCCCCTGATTCCCTGAGTCCACAGACTCCTGAACTATCCAGATGCTATACCCACAGCCAGACTTTGCCTCAGCCTCTGGTCTGGATCCTTGCTTCAAAACCCTTATTCTCAACAGGTGGTCACTGGGATCTGGAGCTCGCAAGCTTCTTAGGGTTGGTGTCCTCTCGATAGACTCAAGAGTAGACACCCTCCACTTGAGCCGGGCTGCATTCTACTGAGCCCCTGTCTGCTCTGAGTATTTATTTACTTTTCCGAGTACTCTGGGGTTGAACAATTTTACGTAGTTTAGCTGTCATGTGGAAGTCTGCCTAAGCACATCCGGTGTTTGGTGGTTCTTCGCCCCTGGTAATTGACCTGTGGGGAAGCTTATTCGCTGAGCATATTTCTTCAGTTGAGCATATTTCTGTTCTATTCTTGCTCAACCGTTTTATCTCAGTCATTGTTCTATTTGAGTTCCCTATGCAATTTGGTCAATTCTTTATATTTTGCTAGGACTTGCATAGGTTTTAGGCCTAGTCTTTAGCCAATTCCCATATTATCACGTCGACAAAAGTCAGTTTTTGTCGACAGAACGGTGCTGGTGTCTGCAAGCAACTCTGCGATCAGACAAAGCTCCCGTTTTTCCGACAAAATAAAACCATCTTGACAAGTGGTGTAGGGTTTTTGTCAGCACACCGGGGGGCGAGGAAGGGAGGCAGTGTCAGTATAGACACTGCATCCCCTTAGAGCAATGGAGGGGCTGCCATTCTTGTCAATTTCAACATTCAAATTGACAAAAAACCCAGGGCAGCTGGTTCCTGCTCCCAGCTGCTGCAAGCCCGGGGTGGCTGCTGCCCAGCGCCCGGCTGCATGCCAGGAAATGGGCAGCTTTCTCTTGGCTCCTAGCTGCCAGCTGGGAGCTCGGGAACCTGTGGGCTACCAGCAGGGAGCTGAGAGATCGGTCTCTCAGCTCCCCATGCTGCCGCGTCGGTCGGTGCAAGTGCTCCTGGTGAGGATGCACTCCATGGACCCAAGGAGAGTGGTGTGGACATCAGCCACTACTGTAATTATAGTAGTGGCTGAAAGTCAACATATTTTATGTCAATTTATTTTTCTAGCAGTAGACAAGGCCTGAGACATTATACTGTTTCTCAAGGCCTTTCACCCTCTGGCTTATGCCTTCTCTTATTTATCATCAATCACTGACCTCAAAATAATGTAACCAAACTAAACAGCAATGAGTCTCTGCCTACTGATTATGCATGTCCTTCCACTAGTGACGAGTGGGTGGCTGTCAAACGGGGGTGCTCTCATTGATGCTCCAGATACACATATGATAGGAATCGTTTTTCACTGCAAGCTTATCTTTACAATGGCAGACTCTGCGCTTTAATATCCTCATTAATCATCTATGTCACTCACTTTCCACCACTTCCTGTATCTGTTTCAGTGCTAGTTCTGCAAACAACTGCTGCTGGCCTTTGCCAGTGCCTCAGTGCTTTGACGAGGGAACAGCGGTTCCACTATCTAGTGGTAAATGAACATCAAAAAAGGGGCTCGTCACTAGCCAGGTTCAGGTTCACCACAATGTTTGTATGCTTATGAAAAATAGCATTGTGACTGGTTCCTTGTATCATCTACTGCCCCATCTCTGTGCATCCAGCCTATGACCTGTGCATATAGTCTTGCCCTAGTGCTTAGAATATATCCCCGAGTTCCTTCCATTTCCCATTGTGTTAGTTCATTGCACTACATCATCCCCATTTGACTGGACTCATGTACAGAATATTCCTGACATACCAAAGATTAATGTTTTTCACTTTCCACCTTTAATTTTCATTTCTCAGCATTCAACCTAATAAAACTGCATTTACTGCCTCCCAGATTTTCCCTTTCCATTTTATCATCAATCATATCAAATGTATTACTTAATCCTAAATCTAGCATTGCTCACTTTCTTCATAGATGACCCATATACAGTACTAATAGCTTTGTGTTGCAGCAGAAACCAGAACAGCAACCTTATACTTTGCACCATACTCTGATCAGCATCCAGTTTCTAAAAAAGAAAATCCCTCAGTACCACTACTTTTGCCTTTTAAATCCATTTTATTAGACTCATTTTCCAGCCCAGTTGTCCATTTCCCATTCTAGCTGTAGCTTACATTTATCTAAGTACATGTTGGTGATGTTCTACATTCGCTGTAATTTTTAATAAGTTATTTTAAAACCTGATGAATTATAGCAGCAACAATAGCTTTTATTATGAGAAAATGTAATAACTTCTAAGTTAAAACATCTCTTGCATATAGTATTTTACAAGATATATGTACTATTGGGAGCAACTCACTGGAAATAAAATGAAAGTGAGTGAAACAGTCTGGTTTTGATGCAGGTTGATATTTTCAAGCGGACTTAGGGGATTTGGATGCCCAGGATGGGATTTCAAAAATGTATTATGTCCAGATCCCCAAAGGTCATTAGGCCCATTGATTTCAATGGGAGTTAAGAACCTAAACACCTTTGAGAATCTGAGCCTAAGTGACTTAGGCACACGGCTCCATTGGAAGTCAATAGGCCTTGTGTACCTAACTCACTTAAGTGCACTTGAAACTCCCTCCCACCTCCACCCATGTCCAAGTAAGGTCAACAGGATTTGAACACCTAACTCCCTTTGGCCCTCTTTGAAAATCCCAGCCTAACCAGTGTGTAACTATGTGTAATGAAACAGTAAATATAAATAATAATTAAAAAGCCTCTTTATCTTAAACAGAGAGATCCTCGTGGTCTGTCAACTGGAAGGACAGCCCCAATCTTGAGGATGTGCTGTCTCTCACTTCACTCTGTTTTCTCTCTGCTTGTTAGACTTCCCTCTTCCTATGTAGCCCCATCTCTCTGCTTAAAAGGAGCATTTGTCTCCATTTTAATTTATAGACTCATAGACTCATAGGTCAGAAGGGACCAATATGATCATCTAGTCTGACCTCCTGCACAAGGCAGGCCACAAAACCCTACCCATACACATTTATAACAACCCCGAACCCATGACTGAGTTATTGAAATCCTCAAAAGTGAGATTTGAAGACCTCAAACTGCAGGGAATCCATCAGCAAGCGACCCGTGCCCCACGCTGCAGAGGAAGGCGAAAAACCTCCGGGGCCTCTGCCAATCTGCCCCGAAGGAAAATTCCTTCCCGACCCCATATATGGCGATCAGCTAAACCCCGAGCATGCGGGTAAGACTCACCAGTCAGCACCCAAACAAGAATTCTCTGCAGTAACTCAGTTCCCATCCCATCAACATTCCCACATTTCCTCCTCTTCCGTCTGCACCCTCGCTTCATTATTTTTCCCCTTGTACTAGCACTCCTTTGTACCTACTCAGGCCTAGAATAAAGGCACAAGCACTACAGGCCCCTGCCTAAGAGCTCTGTTGCTGGAATCCCGTGAGGGGTACAAGCGCCTGACTGACTATACTGACATTAGCATAAAGCCTCCCCGGTTCTGCTGCACGTAGTAGAGCTATCCTGGCTTTGAACCAGGTCAATGAGATCAGACTCTATTCCTGTGACTAACCTGTGGGGCTGGCTCATTTCCTATCCAAGCTCATCCCTCCTGTCTGAGTCAAATTTTAAAGGGCAGCTACTTAATGGATCATAAACCTCTGTGTTTGACTCTGTTCCAAGATTTTCAAATCTACAGTGTTTGAGCGGGTTTGAAGTTTCTGCTGAATCTGATAAATGCTCAGAACTTTTGGGCAGCATTTCTTGCTATACATCTATTGAGATAGCAGTATTAATGGCAATATAATACAAGGTGTCAAACATTTCTAGGCCGTAAATGCTTCATTGCACCCATAAATGAATGTTGTCAGAGGTGATTAACTGTCTTATTGTAATAGTGCAAGCAGCGCTCCGTGTTCCTTGAGCTAGCTGCATTCTTTAAGTACTATGAATTGTAAACTAGACTTAGGGAAACGCAAGGACCAGCTAAAGGAGAGAAGCAGGCCCCTGTCTGGTCCAATATATAGTTCAGGACCCCCATGTTCTGTTTCAGGTACAGTATTCCACCATTTGGAAGCTGAGCTAGGCTTGGTGTATTACTCCCTAGTCACCCAGGGTTTTGAAGAACGCTTTACTTCCTCTGATGACAAGTTTAAGGGATGCCTCCCTTACTTGGTAATTCAGCTAATGCGGCTTGCGGAGCATGTGCTCCTTTCTAATTGCGTGCCTTTGCGCAGGAGGTCACAATTTATATCTGGGTAAGAATAGGTTATATTGTGCCTTCCTCTCAAGAGCACCCCTTTGTGCCTAGGTGCTGCCTTGCAGGGAGCACTCTCTAGCATCCCCAGGGATCACTTCTGGCCTGGTCTCTTAAAATTTCAATCCTGTTCCAGGTTACGAAAGGTCCAACTACAAGTTCCAATAGATATCAAAGCTAATAATTCTTCTGACCGTAATGAACTACCAACACTCGCTGCCTTTTTGCCCCTATTCCTGGCCCTTGGAGAGTTTCTTCTAAGCTGCTGCTTCCCGGCAGGTTTCCCCTCCCTCCCCACCTCCCCTCTCCAAGGACTCTGGCAGCTTCCCTCAGAGATATCCTTGCTCCTTACAAGCCCTATCCCAGGGACCCTTCCGAACCAGCTCCCTACAGGTCTCATCCAGTCTGACTTCACAAGGCCTTTCTCAGAGAAGGAACTTGTTCACTCCTCACCCCCCCTCCTCCTCCCAGGCCTCCTCTTGGCTGAGCTCACAGCTCTGTTTATAATGCCTGAGCCCTAGTTGTGGGAAATCAGAGTGATGACTAGATAATGAAGTCTCCCTCACATTCATTTGGGGTTGGTTATAACTGAGTCTCCCTCATGCTTATCTAGGAGATTGTTGCTCAGTCACAAAGATGAGCCTGGCTTGCCTTAAAGGGCAGCCAGACTTTGACAGTGCCTGGGGGAGGGGAGAAATCAGGACCATCAGACAAGCCTGATAAATTTCAAATCTATTGACGGAAATTGCAGCATACACACCCATGGACAGACCTTTCAGTTTGCTTTTTAGAACATCATACTGTTATTGCACATAAACTATAGCCATGAGATGGAATAGCCTTGGTAATTACCTATGAGATGGACATAGGTATGTTACTGCACCTTTTGTGGGTGGCACCATTTAAAACTCACAGCCAGAGACATAATACAGAAGTAACTAAACAAGATAGATTTGAGTTTCACTATCCTCCTTACATCTGGGGACTGCAAACAAAGAGGATATCAACAATGAGAGAAATTTGGATGACTGTGATGAAAAATTGCAAGTTATACAGATTCACAGACTTTAATTTCAGAAGGGCAATATAATTACACTCAATAATTTCTGTTTAGGGATGGCCTAAATTAAGCAGCTCAGAAAGAAGAAAAATTAAAATATCCAAATAAATTCCCTAATCTTGCAATCCCATTCCCCTGTAATTCCACAAACTGTTCCCACTCTCACCCTGAGAGAATCAAAGCCCCAGAAAAGTAAAATTAATTGAACACAGGTTTCACTATCATTTGTCCAGCTCTTTTCACAGCAAAATGTTTGCAATCAGCTTACAAAGTGAAAAAAAAAAATCACAAAATATTCACTGAATAACTACATCCAAGGAAATCCCAGGCTCTCTCTGTTCTCTGTATTGCTATAATATAGCCTGGAGCCATCATCAGGAAGAGCAAGCTGAATCTCCTCTAGAAATTTTCTTCACATCATGGAGTGAAATATTACTCTGTGAACTCATGTAAAAATATTCAACTGGAGCCTGTTAAAGGATCTGGGGTCTATTCTGTTTGACTCAGTTCGAGTGGGGCACTGTAGTCAGGTGTCGGTCATCCTTTCCCCTCTGGGTCAGGGGAGGCCACACCACCTCACTATGTCACTGTCTATTGACAGGGAAAATTAGCTGATCGGCAGTTGAGGGGAGTTCTGGGTCATAGGCAGGGCAGAGCAACTGAGCAGTCTATACCCCAGCCCTCAGCCAAAGCAGGCTATAGTCTATGGGCTCTGGACCCTTCATCAGGGCAGAGTATCAGTCTGTATTCCAGGCCCTCAGGCAGGGTTGGGCCAAGTAGCAGTCTGGACTACCAGGCCCTTAGGCAGGAACAGAGCGAGCCTCAGTCTAGCGCCTCAGACAGAGGGCTAAGCACCAAAGCAGTCTGGAGAATCAGGTCTCCAATGAGGGAATTGCCACCCATGGGGTTAGATGGCAGAAGGTAGGGGACGCAGGCCCACCCGACCCCACTGCATCCCAGCCCAGAACCCTAGCAGTGGGGGAGCGTTCTGCCACAGGTCAGTGAGGAATCCAGACCAGGACTCAGGCTCCAAAACAGCTGAATTGCAGTCAGCAGCCCCTGGGCTACTTCCTCCACTCCCCTTGGGGTATACCTGGGTGCACGGGGCATCCTCAGTTATTCTCAGACAGGTGGCCAGTGGCGGTCCTAGTGGTCCCCGTGCAGGCACAGGCTCCCCAGTGGCAGAGCATCTCTAGGCCTGTCAGCAAAGGCAGACGCCTGGAGCAAGGCAGATGCATCTGTTTCCCTCTCTGTCTCAGCCACAAGTGAGCTGGAGGCCCTGCCTTTTATACTTCCTGTCCTGCCTCCCCACTACTGGTAGGAGGGGCAAGGTTGAGCCGGCCCCACCCTCCACTTAGGTAGTGAGAGTGGCTCCTCCCTCTCTGACTCAGCTGGAGGCCAAACTGCCTCACTACAGGCACAGTTGTATGTCATCATCATCAAAGTTCCCATGTAATGCCTCAGTCTACTCATTGGAGTTTATTGAGGGGGTGAAAACCAATAACATACCCTTCATCTTTTCAGAAAGTCCTAATTAACTGTGTGTAATGTCAGTTCCCCAGTGACTCCCGCAATTCTTGCTCAGAGAAACCAGTTGTTGAAGTCAATGGAAGTTTTGTCTAGGGAGAAGCTCAGCAGTGGGCCCTCCACGAATAACTATTATTGATCAGTAATTGGACTTACTGTGGGCTAGATTCTGATACTCTTACTTTCACTAAGTAGCACTTTTTTCCACAAGTAACCTCACTGACAAAGATGAAACTGCACAAAATGAATAGAGTGGAAGAATGTAGCCTTTTAATTGGATTGACAGCATAAAATGAAGCTGAAAATTAAGGAGGTGTCCTAACTACATGTCAAAGGAACAAGCCTGAAAAACCCAGCCATTGCTGGTGTCAGGATGAGTTTTCCTAAATTACAAGCTTTATGGGTGGGAGGAGCCTATTTTAACCCCATGTTGCTTTAATTTCATGTTTCAAACCATGCTTGAAACTGCTGTCATTGCTGTGGCAGGAGTAGCAGACACCATAACCAAAGAACATGATCCTCCTCTTGCACCGGACTATAATTCCTGATAAGCATTTAATCATTAGTTCCCACAAAAGGCTGGTAAAAAGAAGAGCTACACTCCCAGTTTCTTATCCCAATGAGCAGGGCTGCTACATTAGTCAGATAATCTTTGAGGATAACTGAAGCCATATCTCAGGTCTGAGATGAAGACAAATTTTAAACAAAATCTGCATTATTGAATTTGCATTATTCAAGTTGTGAACATAAAATGAGCATTTCATCTGGGATGAAAGGGATGTCAATGCCACATATGAAGAAGCAACTAAAAATGTCTGCTGTTCTGATAGGGCTAGATTGTGCCTTTAGGCACAGCCCTCAGCAAGGGGCAGTGAGTAAGCTGTGCAACCCCTGGAGTAGCCCTTGGAGGCACTGTGCCTTAAAGCCACTCTTCTCAGGGGCAATTCTTCCCTTCTTGCTCCAGAGAAGGAAATAAATTATTGCAGCACTTCAAACAGTACAGCTGACTTTTCTGCTCCTGGCCAGCTATTCTGTCATTAGTAAGCGCTAGGATGGAGCCAAGTCTATGCCCATTCTTTGCCAACTCCTTTGCAGGAAAAATCTGGAGATCAGAGCACTGGACCTGAATCAAAGACCTGGGCAGGTCTTAGCCAATGCAGGGAGTTACTCTGCTCTGAATATAGCCTGTGGCAGGGGGCATGTCATTGTCATCAAAGTTCCCATGTATACCACAATATATTTACATTCCTAAGATATGTAGTGATAATGTTATAGTGCTGTTTTCTAGGCTGACTTGGGGAATATTATAATTTATCTGCTCTAATTATCCTTTTTTTTTCTGTATCCACATGGGCAATTCAGTAGTTTGAAAAGGATTTTATTCAATCTGCCTTTCCTTAGGGTGCAACTGGGAACTTGATTCTGGTTGTACTTGACAGAGAGATATCATTATGACATTCTTGTCATTCAGTAGGTTCTTGATGAGTATTTACTAGGATTGAAGTGCACTCCTGAGAAAAGAACAAATTTTGCTCCTACCTTAGGAGTAATTTATTTGTAAAGGCAAGCAGCTGTTGTTGCAAAACTCAGCTTCTTTTCTATTAAAAAGAAACAGCAACACAATATATGGATGAGGGAAAAAGTTCCTTGGTCTGCTTCATTAGTTTAACATAAAGAGAAGTACAGCACATGCCATAAAGCTAGTGCTTGATATAGGAGAGTACACTGCTTTTAGCACAGAAATATTTCTCTCTGGCAGAAAACATTGACACATACAGTAACAAATAGTTGTTTTTCCTCTTTTGTTTTTCAGGTAGGTATTCTAGCTCCAGGGATGTTTTGTCCTGAAACTACTAGAACATACACAGAATGTATTCTTGATTTTGGTAGCACATCAGCTCTGATGGAGCCTAAACTCCATGAAAAACAACATTTGTTAATATATTTTTGTATGGTCCTATCCAGAACCCATTGAGGTCAATTAGAATCTTTCCATTCACTTCAGTGGGCAAGAGGGACAGATAAAATGGCCCCATACAAATGGTCAGGGACAGATTATGCATATTAATACACGCACAGCATTCCTATCGTTCTCAATTAACTCCATATTTAAACAATAGACAACATTTTACATCAATCAGGTAATTTGATTTACATATGATTGATGACATCTATGTGGCCTGTGCATATATAGGAGCACAGAATTTGGCTCTCACAGCTTGCTGATTACTGTTCATCTTGAGGGGTAGTAATTTATGTCTCTTTTTCCTTCATATCTCTAGTGCGTGAAGGTATAGAACTGTAAAACTGTTTCTATGCACTGAAGTTCTGAGGGGCCATAGACCATGGGACACAACCTGATAGTCAGTTTCAGAGCAAGTCCCACAGACTACCCTCAATCTGAAGACTTTGTATTTATTTCCTTCTGTATAATATAAAAGTCATCTCATGTGCAAATACATGTTTGCTCTTTGTCTGTGGAATAACATCACCAGACATTCTGTGTTGTTCTTTTTTATATGTCTTTAATGCTTTAGTGCTTTTCAGCTGCTTTTTTCCCCAGCCTGGGCACCCTTTTGCCTTGCAGAAGGGATAGAGCTCTGCTGTCATGTGACACAAATATCATAGGAACCATCACATAAAAATAAATAGATAACAGCAAAAAGACAGGCTGAGCATCTTTGAATTTATTTAATATAAATGAGGTTATTGTATAAGAATAAAATTTGTAAAATATTTCTGATAAAGAATAAATATACATGCAACCAGAAAACATTTTTGTAACCATATAACTGAAGACCTTCAGAAGTTCCCATGATCAGGCCACATGTTTCTATGATAAAGGGCCAAATTTGATTTTCATCTGCAGTTGGAATTTAATCACAATCAATGGGGTTGAGCTCTGCTTATGCCGATGTTAAATTTTGGCCCAAAATCTTTAAATCCTCTAAGAAATATGTTATGTTAGTAATAGAAAAATCTGATCTATATAGAAACCTGTCCACCAAGCAGTTTCTTGAACAGGCTCAAGGGAGAGGACACATGCTTTATGTGCTCTTGAATGTCTGCCCATTGTAATCCTGATTTACTGTGAAAGCAGTGTGAGTCAGATACACTCAAGAGGAACTTTTAGCACTAACAGAAATTTATGCAGGACATACACATCAATAGGAAATCTCCCCTTTTCATGGCAAGGGAACTTGTATAAACAGTCGCTGAGTAAATTGCTAGGTAATGTATACAGATGTATAGAATAAGCACATAAAAAATGGAACCAAAGATGAGACACTAAAACCATTCCAAAAAGGGAAAGGGCAGCCCATCTAGCAGCCTAAGCAAGTGATGCTGTAGATAGAGGCAAGTAACTCAAAGCCACCCACACTGCCCAGATAGTCTGCCAAGAAGACAGATGGTACTGCTTGTGAAATATCTTCAGATGTTCCTGATAGTTTACAGCATACATTTTATGGTAGAAATAAATGGAAAAGTAGTCTTTTATTCCTTACATTTTATTGGCTACAAATGTTAGGTTATGTCCTATTAAATCAGCATACAGGAAGAACTGCACTTAATTAAACCCTTTAAAAAATTGCTGGGTTTTAGATTGCCCATGGCAATTTGATCTCCATACTTGCAATTTAATTTCAAAGTTTTGATCCAAATGTACTTTTGTTAATGGTTCTATATTAGATAGATGCCCAGTGATAAATACTCTATGCCCTCTGGGGACTCACAAACAACCCTCCCTGCCCGAACTACCCAAGCTACGTAAAGGTACTCAACAAAGGTGGGGGTTGGCATGCTGTAATGCTGCTCTGGGACATGCTGCCTCCTGAAAGTGATATTACTGGAAAGATACGAACAGCTTCATCAAACTGGTGACTGTCTATGTTTTCAACTACATGTCCGGAAGCAATTGTCCTCTGGTTGATTGTAAACATGATGGGACCTACTGACTATTTTGGGTTTAGGAGAGGTCTCAAGTTTTCCATAATGTCTTGGGGCACTTTTATGCCAGTAAAGCCACACTTCACTGAATGGATTCCTTCCTCTCCAGTTTCTTAGAGCATGAGCTTTCACACCAGAAGATTTGAACTATTCACCAATTGGTGGCATTATGTCATTAACCACTAATGTCCCAAGTGAAGATAATGGGAGCTATTTGAATCCTGCAGAATACAGTCCTAGGCTATATTTTTTCATAAAGTAAAACATACTTGCCGAGAGAATTCAGAGTATTAAACACAAACAAGCTACCCGCTTCTGTACGAAAATCTGCTAAAACTAGTGGGGTGCCACTGTCCATCCATTACCAAATGAAAGCAGGACGGAGATGTGAAATTGACCCACGTATCGAGGACTTGCAAAATGCCCTCTACACAGGTAAGTCTCACACCTCCGCTCCCAAGTGGGGAGAGTATAAGCACAGAGCCCTCAAAGGCTGCCTCTGTACCACAGTGGGCAGTGGAAATAGCCAAGAGAAGTGGCCTGGGGCAGCCTGAATGAGTACTGGATCCAGGCTTCACATAGACCCAGTGGTCCATAATTCTCACCCAGAGGGGATGAGACACTATTCCAGGCCCAGAGGCTGGACTAGAGACTTTGGAAGGGATACAATGCAGCCTCTGTGCTAAATCTGTGTCTGTAGGGGGTGGGGGAAGAGAGGCATGAACCAGAACCTCTGTGAATAGACAGATTTGACAATACACTGAACATGGATCCAAAATTATTTTAAAGTTGTTTTTTTATATTTTTCATTCACAATTTATTTTTATAGGACACTCTCTCTTCCTGCCTTTGTCAGAGTTTGAATAGGAGTTATCAGCAATGTTCAGTGGAAGTAAAAAGGGTTTCCTATAGCATCATCATCATCATATAAAAATTACTTTTGCTTAGTGTTCACAGACATTCTCTGTGATCACCCTCATTTTTCTGTCAAAGAAGGCCTAAGTGCAGCTACTGTTTTAATCTTTTAATCATTCCTGAACAATCAGAGGCTGCAAGCCTTATTTTAAAGGCTCACAAAAATCACTATAAGTCGCAAGATTCCCCATCACCACAGCTGAGTAAGTTTTAAAACGATTCAGAGTAGAATTTCTTCTGCTCACCCCTCTAGAGAGTTCTCCCTCTCCTCTAAAGGCTTTGATTTTGTTTTAGGCATTAAAATTTAAAAACTAATAATATAATGACTATTAGTTACACCCTCTGTTAAGGGATGAGCAACATGAAAATGGATGCCTTTGCTTTAACTAATGATGGGCAGATGAAAACTTCAGCATTACAAGGAAAGCATTGTATTCTTTCACTATAAATGTCTTATTAACAATAATGTCACTGAGCATGCCCACCTGCCACATTCAGATAGCATGAATGTCACATTTTTGTGGCTTTATTCCAGTGGATGGTGCAGGGTACAGCTATTTCAGCACAGGGAATGGGACTGGGGATTCAGTGCATTTTATTCTTCCTTCTGAGTCAATATTGTACATATACCACAGACAGGTGTTAGGAAGCTCTGTGCTGGATGGGGTGATCCCGTTGGGAGGTGATATAAATCATCTGTCCTGAGCCCCCTTGGCCTTTAAAGATTCTATGGCATTTTTCATAAGCATAGGGGATTTAAAGCATAAGGATTTCACCAAATTTCAGTTCACCAAAATCCTCCCTTGCAGTTGCAATTAGATATGCTCTTCTTTTCCACCAAAACTATATATAAAACCAGCTCAGCTGGCTTGTGCATGGAAAGGGAGAGGAAGTCATGATCCTCCCCTCACCCTCTACTACCTTAGCATTTGAAACTAGCCTGGAGGAATCCTTTTTGCTAGTTGTATGCAGTGACTGGGATTGTGTCTTGATTCCGCCCGGTAATGCCAGGTAAGGGAAGACTATGTTCTATCTCCTACAGGCACAGTTTGGCTCTATGGAATTTTCAGTATATCATATACTTGAAACACTAGAACTAATTACTGCTGACTGGCCCACTAGGAACATCTAAAGTTCAGTATCCCCGCAATGTTACTGTCTTTATCTGTAGATATTGATACAATAATATTGTACTTTTCAGTGCTGACGAAAGGCTGCACATTGACAGCCGTGAAGACAGAAGACCCATGTTCCCTCACAGATATTCAGGTACAGCAGTCTTCCTAATTCTCCACTCTTTAACTTCAAAGGGTCCACTATCCAAGGCTACCTACTCATTTTGCCAGTTGGAAACAAATCATACCAATTCTACCTATGTTCATTATCTTCTTAGCCATTTCGAAATTCAAATAGCCTTCTCAAAACTGCATTCCCTTGCTTTCAAACCTTATAGACACCTAGTCACTTACTTCACCCCTCCAAGTTTGGATTCTTTTTTGCTACTTCCCTAATGAAAGTTCGATATGAAGTGTTTGACCTGGCTGTATTTGGCATGTAAGTTTTGTAACAGACCAATAAGTCTATTGATCAGTTGGTTCTGGGGGCTATTCCAATAAAACTAAAAAGGAACAATAAACACAGGATAGGCAAACTGAAAGAGATTCAAAGGAGCATGAGGAAAATCCCCCTGACTCTCCATTAATTTGTGCTACCACATGATAAGAGGACCCAAATGACTATGAAATCCAATTTTCACCTCAGGTTTGAGTGAATTTCATCCCTCTTCCCAGGTTGCATGGTTTCAATGACAACTGAGCAAAACTCTGTGGTTTCACATGGATTTGTCTTGAAATGGGCCAGAACCAAGGAATTAGATTAAAATACAATAAAGAATATTACAGAATATAAAAACTAAGCACCAAATTCTCTGGTCTGCCAAGTCCACTTTGCTCTGCTTAAGCTAAGCTTGCATTTAGTGAAGAATGGAACCTTAAACTTATAGAGGTAAAAAGTACTTTCAGATTTGTAAAATAAGGGAAGGTTGCTTTTAAAAGGCAGTAGTTAAGAAAGTAAAAATACTCAAAATATTATAAAAACAACCAAATAGAATGCTATTTAAGTGACACATAGAACAACTACAAATATTAAAAAGTAAGGAAAGAGTCTTGAAGTATGGTACTTTTAATCAGGTATTTACAATTGGTGGGCCAATTATATCTGCCCCAGAAATACAAACGGGCACCCTTTGATGCAAGATGATGAAATGTAATTCTAGCTAGTAACTTACACATCAATAGCATGGAATGTTACAATTGTAATAATTTTGTAATAAGCAATGTATTTTCTAGAATGAGCTTTCACTCCATTTTGGAAACATGTACACACTAACAAAGCATCTTATTTGGAATTTATTTTATTATATTTTGTAATTATTCAAATGAGGTTATACATCAGCATTAATCATTACTACATGAAGCTATCTGTTTCAGTTTGAAAAGCTGAATAATTATTCATTAGCAGTGACTCGTGAAGGAGCCTAAATCAAATAAGATGGCACTTTAAAGAAGTGGCTTGAAAAAAGTTTCCAAAAATAAAGAAAGAAAGAAACCCCTAAGTCTAGCCTGTCGTAATGTTTGAAACCAGATATAATTTTGGGAAAAAACCTGCAAGAATCATATGGGCTTTCAAAATCAGCTAATATTTACAGATCCAGTGTTCATATAGTGGACAAGGAGGTAAAAATAATATCTTTTCTTCATATTTAAAAAGTGAGGATTACTGAGCGCTGGTCTTTTCTGCTACCAGATTAGCAGATGCTTTGTCTAGTTATGTCATCGAAGATGTTGTTTCTAAACAAGTGTGTAGAAAAGTAAGTGTTAGGTACAAAATTAGATTGTTTCTTGATACCATAGTTCTGCATATGTTCCTGCCTCAGAGCTACCCTGTTAGAGACAGCAAGTCATCAAGGCACTTGAATCTCAAATAACAGCTGAGCAAACTGCACAAGGCTAGGTTTATATGTGTTTCTGAAAATGAACTCTGCATCTGAATTCAGATAGCTCAGCAGTGAATTGATCTTTCCAGTGTCACATGAATCTGAACCCCTGGAAGAATATCCTCCCTTTCCTGGAACCTGAGACCATCCTCATTACCTTTGATATCTTCAGGATTCCCAATGGTCTTTCCTACCCCACTTTTGCTGTGGTTTCTGCTGCCTGATGCTTAAGTCTTTACAGGGCATTTGGTAGGTGATCCCCTCCAGCAAGCTTTTCTGGGGGTTCACCTGGCATGCGCTGTTCTCACCCCCGATCAGTAGAAGACTCTTTTTTGTGTAAACATGGTCCATTTCCAATGACCAGTCATGCAGTGGAAGCAGGGAAGCTACTACAGCTGCCAGTGTCTCAAGCCTTGTATACACTAAAACGAGTTTACTTTACTACACTGGTATATTGACAAACCTCCTATGTTACAGATACAGTTTATACTCTCCACCACCACCTAAAAAAGCTATGTTGTTGATATAGCTTATACCAGATTGAGGTGACAACAAGAACCAGCTTGCTATCAGGTTCGATTAATATGGATCCCTCAAATAAAGAGTGACAAGGGTTGCTTTGGATACAACTTTGTTTTACTAACAACAATCTATACACTAACAATTACAATTTAAAAGGTACAGCAACTTAACTATATAAAACACAATCACAGTTACAATTATACAATTATACTTACAAAGCTAGCTTATACTAAAGGGTTAAACTTATGCTATTATACTTACACTGCAATGGTGAGGTTTGTCAGCAGTAAAAACAGCACTTCAAGTTTTCTAGTAGGGTTCCCGGGTCTGCATCTGAGTGGGATACAATGTTGCACTCAGGTTTCGCAGCCACACGCTCTATACTTAGGTTTTGAGCGGCAAGCTGGGGAGAGACGGTAGGTAGATCAAAGCCTGCACATAGGGCTATTCTGGTGCCCTTCCAAAGATACGGGACATCTCCGGTTTACTTCCTGTTTTTTGATCACCTTTATCCTCTTCCTCACAACAATATGCCCACTCTTTTAGCCAATTACAAAGTTTCCAAGAGCAATGAGGTAATTGGGGACTGCACCCCAAAACAGCGAAACTGACAGAGTGAAACCAGATTTTATTCTTCTAAATTGTCCAGCTGTTGTTTGCTGCTGTCAAAGAATCACCCATTGCAATACATATCTAAACACTATTCAAATGCAGTTTACTGAGTTTCGAGTCACAGAGATTTTGTTATAATACATGAATGGGTGCTATTTAACTGAAATTTACTGAGTTTCAAGTAACAGGTTTATCAAAACCCACAGGCTACGTCCTGATTGCATTGCCTTTAACACTTAATGCCTGCTGGGGTGTTTCCCGGCCGCTGGTAAGTTTCAGGGAGGTTTTGCTGTGATACATGAATGGATACTATATTAAAAAAGAGTTTCACAGAGATTGATACTATTTGGATGAAATTTACTGGGTTTGAAGTAACAGGTTTTCCAAAGGCTACATTTTGATTACATTGCCTTCAGTACTTAGCACCTGCAGACTCCTCCCGGGGCTGGTAAGTTTCACAGAGATTCTGTTACAATACGTGCCAGCCGGGGTTGATGCAAGGCAGTTAGCATTTGGTTCAATGAGTTTATATTCCTGTTAATTTAAAATGGAGTTGGGTCACTCTATTTATTCTATTAATTTAAAATGGAGTTGGGTCACTCCAATTATAAAATGAAACAATGTTACAACACAGATCATGGGAGAAAATAAGCTATACCAGTAACAGGACTTCCTCTATAGTAGGGATTTGCTGGCATGGCTAGGCCAGCTAGGATGTGATTTTTTTTCACACTCTTAACTGACATAGTTATGCTGGCAAAGTACTTAAGTGTAGACCAAGCCTTATTGAATAAGCTCATGGCTAGATGAACCCCATATTTTCTAGCTCGATAGCTAGATAAATTCTAACCAGTACCGTTTCTAGAGCTGGGATGAAGTTCATGGACAAACTGGAACCCCAAAACACGCGATCTTCAGGTGGATTCAGGGTTAAAGGTAAATTTCACACAGGTCTTCTCAGAAGATTCCAGCCTAGCTGTGGCTCTCATGTCTTATTATATTAACTAGAAGGCACTAAAACCACATCTAGAGATCTTGTCCCATTCAACTCTTCAGAGTACTCAGAAATCAGACAGGAATGGAAGGAGAGTGAGTGTGGAGTTATGGAGGCAAAAGTGTTCCATGGTTTGCCTCCATCAGCTTTGGAGACCAATGAGCACAGAGTAGCTGATGAGGAATCCTAACCAGAAATAATTAGGAAGACGAGTGTCCAGTTTAGCAACTGAGTCAGCTGAGAATGTGGCCTTCTGAGTCAAAGACAAATGTCAAGCATAAATGTGGACTGAACTCGTAAGGGCTGTCCTACAGAACCCACAAACAGGAAGCTAGAAGAAGCATGCCTTGAAAATTACCATAATCTGATGTTTATCTTAATCCTATAACAAGAACAACAACAAAACAGCAACAGGTTATAATGATAAGGATATGGGAATTGTGCTTTGGGAAGAATCTGTGGAGGATGCACCCTGCAGTGACCTTTCATTCACTAGGGAGAAGTCAGTAATGAGCTGGGAGCTGAAGTGTATAAAAGACTACCAAATTTCTAGGGAGTCCTAGAGATCTTAGGCACTGGAACCGTGAAGAGCAAGGCCATCTAAGAATTGAAAGGTCAGACAACAAACTAGTAAGAGTTAGTAGTATTTCTTCATTATTATAATAGTAGTGTTAGAGCTTGAGCAAAGCACTGTGGTATCAGTGTCAGCTGGGAAAAGGTTTCAAATTAGAACGGTTTATTAAAGTAAGCAAGAAAAACAAATATAACCTGATACATGAAAAGTGATTTCTTTGCTTATGGCTAAGGCTGACCCTACAGGCTCTTTCTGGAACTGGCAGCCACATCCTCTGTAGTCACCACAGAGTTAGAGATGCAACAAAACTATCCTTGAAGCTTTTGAATTTCAGGAGAATATCCAGAACAAAGCCCAGCAACTAATTGCTGCTGCGTCATGTTTTTATACAAAACAGGAAGATTGTATTTCCAAATTCAGACCTGATAAAATCTTGCCAGAACTTTAATAAAAACATGAATGCCATGCAAAGCCGCTTAAATGACTGCTTATTACAACAGCATGAATGCAATATACATAACATTACACTGAAACAACAATCAAAACTCTGGAAATTACCCAAAAGCCAGGGCACAAAATGACCATTTCAGAAACTGCCAATTAATAAAAAATGAGATGTAAAAAGAAAAAAAAATCACTTTTCAATTATTTATTTTATTACTATTAATTTTCCTCTTACTGTACTGCTCTGTATCACTGAGAACGCTACAATTTATAACCCCTTTCCTCTTGGCTCCCACACCAAAATAAAGAATCCTTAGCACTCAAAGTCAGAAGGATAGGAAGATATCTTTCCATTAGCATGTCTGTGTTTTTATGAGTAAATAATAGCTAGAAAATGGTTATGAAGCGCACACACACACACACACACACACACAAATTTTTAAAAAAGACAGAGAGAGAAAGAAAGCCTTTCTAGTAGCATTATGAAGCATTGTCTCCCAATGCTTGCCATACAAATCATTAAAAAAACCCTGAATCATACTGTTTCAATGGTGAAAAAATACACAGTTTTTAAATACAGGCAATAGGCAAAAAAATTACAAAAATAACAGTAACATAACATCAAAATAACTATTTGTTTTGGTTGCTTCAATTCTTGACTGTTCAACACGACACCTCTTAAAGGACAATGATTTTCAGGAAATGCTGACTACCCATCCTCTGAAAACTATGCCCATTTAAGGTGTCTGAAGTTGGGCACTCAAAAATTGAAGCATCCAAAATCAGTAGTCACACTGGAAATATTGACTACATGTGGGAAAAAGTGAACACAAGGAGCATCAGTATTCACATAAATACATAAGTACAGACACCAAATACTACAGAAAAAAAGAAAAAAAAACAGTCCAATTTGTTGAAACTGAAATTTTTAGCAGGAAAGGGCCTGTTTAGACTAATTTCTGGACTCTCAAATTTTGAAAAATGTGGATATTGTTGAAATGTCCCATTCTAAAGATTTTCAAAATGAAAAAAATTCAGTTTTCCAGTTAAAAACAACTTTTCATTTAGAAATTTAAACTAACCAGAGTAAAGAAAAAATAATAAATTAGTCAAAATTAAATTATTGGAAGATAATATTTTGATTCATCCAAACTGAAAACTTCTTGATTTTTGGGTCATTAAAATTTTAATTTTTTAACTTTTCATCCTAATTCAGAACTGGAAATATTTTTTAATCTAAAAATTTTTTGGAGGATGTTGTGCAAAAATTGACTCACCACAGTGTGTTCCTTCATGGCTGGGCATGCTGTAGCAAGCTTTCTTTTTCTAAGGTCCTTGGTCAACATTCACTCCAGTTCCACAGTTCCCTATGGCCAGGGCAGTTTTAGTCCCAACACTTCTGAGGTAATAGAAAGTCCAACAAACAATGGTCCAGTGTCTTTACAAAAAGTCCTTTGACCTGACTTTGGGACCCATTCCTCATACTCTTCTCTAAGGGCTTTCATTCTCCTTGTCCCCTTCTCAGGGGCCTCACACTGCCTTCCCCATGTCTGGTAGCAGAACCCAGGCCCACCCACTGCACTAGATTCCAATACAGGGGCTCTATAGCTGCTGCATTCCAGGACTTTTTTCTACTGTAGCCCAGGAGCAGGCTTGTCTAAGTTCACCCTTCAACCTTGGCTAGGACTATCCCCTGGAATCCTCCAATAAATCCCAAACCAAATAAATAAATTTAAACCAACTCTTGCCCTCCTCAAGGCTTGTCCTTTCATGCCTTTGAAGTGCCCCATGATCTGTTCCTCCACTAAATGGCTCCCAGGACTCTTTCTCTAGAAGTCTGTTCCACCTTCAGTGGCTGTTCCATGTCTCCCCTGGCCTCCTGGCAAATCTCTACTTAGGATCCCTCCTTGATCCTCCTGGGAACTCCACTCTTTAGATTGCAGAATTCCTCCTTTTCTCACTGCATCTTCCTTCTACTTTGTCTTTTTCTGTTCTGTGGTAAAGTAGACTCATCTACTGAGTCTATAACCATTCATGCCACTGCACTCTCTGACACTGCTCTGTATTCTTAAGAAAATGTAGTGGAATATTTTTTAATATTAGCCCACCTTCCCAATACTCTCACTAAAGCCCTCATAGTATAGTCTGTCACCTTAAAGCATCTAAAGTTCTTCAGAAAGTGCCTTTCTTCCCTGGGAATGTTCGCTGCATCCCATATCAAGTGATCAACTGTTTCTGTAACTTTCCATGTAATACATAATTGATCTCTGTGTCTATCCAATAAATATAAATTAGTATTCAAACCACCATGGCCAGTTAATATTCTAAATATGAGTACATTGATCATATCATAACCTTGGCATATCACATTATCCTCTGTTTTGTGGCCTATTTCATAGAATTTCTTCCTCTTTCCTCCTTGGTCCACATTGCTTGCTATTCCTTTTTTAAACCTTCTTCAACATAACTTTTAAATTCCAGCTAACCCAAGAGAATTTTTATATCAGTTTCTTCATGATTAAATCATTTTTCACTTCCTTATCTGCCATTTCATTGCATGTGTTGGAATATATGTTAATACTATGTTCACATCTGAGCATACTAACTCTAATGTCAAAAATATTTCATTTATTTGATCTCTCCTGCTTTCTGAGATACCCCTTTTAATTACCAATGCACATGATAATGATTCTGAAAAGATAACAGCTGTGAGATAGCCTCCTTCTGCTCTAGACATCCTTTGCTTATAGTCAGCACTCAGCTTCTTCCCCAGCTGGACTTCATCTTAAATTAAACCCAACACACATTCCAGGAGCAGTCCAGTAGCATAACTGGCCTCTCTAGCCCACCTTTATCTTTTAGTTGCTGCTATGAGGTACACGCCCCATCACAAACGGGAAAAATGTCTCCTGCACAATTCTAATGGGTAATCCTATTGAATTAAATGGGATTATTCATGCACGTAAATATTTGTGGGATTGGGTTTTATTTAGGATACTGTACCATTCCTGCTAGAAAATAATGTTTAAATTCATTTTTAATGTTTTGTTCTTTAAATTAATTCTGTGATATGCTAAATGCCTCGTGTAAGGAGCTAGAATGTCCATCATATCTACTGATTAAGCAGATTGTAGGATTGGATTTAGCAGGATTGAGCCCTTGTTTTTCAGACCTATTCTGCACACTGGATGATTTCTAACTAATCATCCAGATTTTTGCACACATATCCAAAGTAAACATCTAAACTCTATTAGAATTTGTGTTACAACATCTCTCCTAGGCCTCAGTCAGACTTGGGGTAAAACTGTGCTGAGTGCTGTACAAACACAAACAGTAATAGACAGTCTTTCCCTGAAGAACTTAAAGTCTGAGATCCCTGATCCCGCCAAGACAACATGCAGGTGGGCCCTTGCTCTCATCGGAAGCCCCCCTGACAAAGCAGATGAAAAGTGAGGGAAAGAGAGGTAACATAGCAGAAGTGACAAACCTCACTCCGCATTTTGTCTTCAACTATCGGTTTTGTTGTAGTTAAGTTTCCCTTTCCCATCCCAAAATTAGCCTCTCATCATGATCTGATCTTCTTCTCACTGAACTCAGAGGCAAAGACTTCTGTGACTTTAATGAGAATGGGACAGGGAATCCTCATCAGATGGAACAAGGTTTGTGTCATCCGTTTGTTCAACACCCAGAACAAAAGGGTCCTAATTCTGATTGGGACCTTTGACTGCAATTTCAATGCAAATATTAAATAATCAACAATAGACTTTATTTTATTTTGTCTAAATACACAACATATGTCCTTTCTGCTGGTATCTGATTTAAAGCATACCTGGAAACCCATCTCAAGATTTCTTGCTACTGGAGTTGAGGGAATAATTGATTTTTCAGTTTAGTGGCTAAAATAAAGACCAAAAAAAAAGTTTGGTATCAAATAAAACATTTTGTTTGACCCAAAATATTTTGTTTTGTTTCGTTATGTTATGTTTTCAGGAGTTTTTTTTTACCCTTTTAATGTTTTTTTAAAAATCTAATCTGGCTAAATTTAAAAAAAAAAATGTTTTGAAAGAAAATGCTGAGATATTAAGTTTTCAAAATTTTTAACAAACCATTTTGACTAGTTCTATTTTTTTTAGCTAAAACTATTCACCACATTTGACCCCAAGTTGCAAAATTTTTAGTCACGCTAAAACTTCATTTTTCAGCAAATAAACTATTCAACCAACATATTTCACCCTGCACTGCTTGTTAGTAATATAAACATGTATCCTAGGATTTTTTGTCACTAATCTAGAGCCTGCTTGAGTTAAAACACATCGACACAAAAAATGGCATGTAACGAGGGAATTTTTTAAACAATGCCTGTTGAAATCAAGGAACTCATAATTCAGCATTCTGTCTTTAAATCTATAAGAGTACTTTTGACTGGGAGTTTTGTTAAGAGAGTGTTTCTTGATTTTATTGTGATTGAGCTTAACAAAACACAATGTAACATTTTCAGTTCCACTGCATTGGTTTCAAAAGTAATATAAAGCAATTTCGGCACTGCAAAGTTATTACATGGATTATGACAACATTTTAAGCAATAAGCCCAGGGGTTTGCTTCTGGTATTTTGTGAAAAAATTAAATCAATAAAGTCCTTTAAAATGTAGTATTTTGTGGAAAAAATAATTTGTATCAGATTTACTGTGAGCTTTAGTCTACAGTTTAACTAATGGTCATAACTGTAAATTATATTGAAAAACATATAAAATTAAATAAAGACTTGCAAAGTATAAATTTGCTGTTGGCAATCTAAAAAAGGTTTTTCTTGTTACTCACCCATGGGAGTAGGGGTTCTATCAAGGAAGCTTTCCTACTTGTCATACATCATTTCAAAGAGACATATATAGCCTGGAAACTGCTTTAAGGCAGCTGCAAGCAAGTGTCACTTTGAGTTAAATGCATTATTAAACTGTTGGGAAATTTTACATCATGGGTCATTTATCTATGCTAAATTGGGTCAAAAGCCTCTACACATGCCTAGACAAATGAGAAAGAAGAGCAAAATTCTCCCCTGGGAAGAAATACTTTGACAACCTCTTAGAGTCCATGTTGTTATTTTTGGTAGATATGAAGAAAAATGACTTGCTAAGTGTATTTATTCATAAAAGAGGGTGCCCAATAGTCATAAAACTAGGTTACAAAATATTCCCATATGCTGAAATTCTTCCATGCAAAATGTAGATAAACTGAAGTGTTACTTGTTTTGGATTTCTGTATGTTAGAGTTGCTTTATTGGATATATAGGAGCTGACCCTGCTCAAAGCAAGGTGAAGATTCTTGAGTCTGTCTCCTCCCTCCCACCAGTGAAATGGTGGTGTATTTTAAAGAAGACGCTCTGTAATGAAAACAGAGCAGGGTTTTGTGAGAATGGGATTTAATTTAATAATGGAGACAAGCGTTGTATAGTAAGTCACATAGAGCCAAATGTTCAGTCTTTGGCACACAGATTGATGGACATTTCTAGATACCATGGTGTGTACCACTAAACAAGCGACAGCCTATTCTGGCAGCCAATTTTAGAAAATTAGCAGCTATGTAATCGCACACGTGACAGAAGACTTGAGCCAGAAATAGTTCTTTACAGGGTACTGAATTCTTTCAGTTTGAAAGATGAAGTTTGACATATCATCGTACCTTGCTCATTGCACAAAACAGTCAGAAAGAATAATCAAGCAAACAGTTTTAAAGGGATCTAGGAGGGATGGTGGAAGAGACATTGCTGTGACTCAGAAGCAGCTTCATATGCTGTGTTTCCGGTAGAGACAAACATTTTGTATGGGTGTCAGGTTTCCAACTCCTTGGGGTACCTGAATTCATGTGCATGCTTAGCACAGATTTGTGCAGGATAGACACTCACAGCACAAACCCATTCTATCAGAAGATCCATGGAGACATAAGGGCTCAGAGAAGGTCATGAAACTCTCTCTCTTGGCCAAAAGATCAGGAGATGAGCTGTATATTGCTGCCATACATTTCTTAGGTGATTGGGAAGTAGCATCCACGGGGATTACGTCTAACATTCTGAGCCTCAGCACAGCTTCAAGGGCCAACAGTTTAAAAAAAAAGGCAACACGTCTGTGAAATTCTTGAATATCTACTCCAAAATTTTAGGCAATTAAAACATCCCTAGGAGTCACAAAACCTGAGTTCAGCACCTTATCTCGCCATAGAGTGGATGGGGAGAGATGGGCACTTCAGAAAGGCTAGCATGCTAGGTGCCCCTCGCAAAAGCTAGCTAATAAAAAGAGAGGGAGGTCAAGCTGAGGATGTGTGCAAAGACCTGCCCCCTTCTCTTTGAAATAGACACCTAGGGCACCTTTGCCATTTTTATCAAGAACATGGGGAAGCAGAAGCTTTTCCATAACTTTTAGCCCAGCCCAGCTTAGGGCACTCATATGGAATGTGGGAGACCCCCAGTTCAAGTCCCCCATCTGCTTGAGGGGGAGAAGGGATTTGAACAAAGATCTGCTATCTCTCAGATGAGTTCTCTAGCCATGAAGCTATGGGATATTCTGATGTGGAATTACCTCTGTCTCTGCTGTTAAAGCGGTTGCACTATACGGTCATTCTCATTCTTGTTCACGCCGTGATTTTTTCGTTACGCACACACACAGCACTAGAAAAGGGAGGTTGTCAACCTCCATCCAGCCCACCATTTGGTGTTAGCTTTTCCATTTAGTATCCAATATCGTAGCCACGCTCTGAGCCTCATTACAAATCAAGTCCTACAGGTAAAGTAGAAGGACACCTTTCTTTCCCTGACTCGTGCATTGCTCTGAGGCTTCTGGATGCAAGGGCATGGGGCTGCAGCACACATTCTCAGAGAAAGAAATATAGAATCTTGGAAATTTTTACTGCATAAATGTAGGCACCAAGTGAGTTTAAGCATCTACAGGCATTGGCGGCAACTGAGTAGGGGTTTGGTGAGTTCCAATGGGGCCTGCTTCTGGGATTTATGCACCAAACAATTTAAGCCTCTAGAGCCTTTTGTGAATCTAGCTCCCAGAATCAAAAGTGCATGAGCTAAATCCTAAAAAATAGCCCCTTAGAACCTTTTTGGTGAGCAAAACCTCTTATTGCATTTTGACTAGCTCCATGTCACAACAGATGACAAAAAGTCTTGGTGGACATTCCTGCAGAGTAGCTTCTCAGTATAACTGAGCTTTTTTTTTTGTTAGTTATCAATTTTAGAAAAAATTCCTAATATGCTGATTTTTCTTATACAGTGCCTTAAATGAAGGGAAACACAATCTGAGTATATTTTATTCTACACATGGTTCATTAGATAGTAAAAAGGTGCATTTTGATATCACGTTGAGCACATTAATTTCAAATGTAAAATATATAATTAAATCACTCCTGCCATCTAAATACTACATAATGCAATAGGAATGTGTCTTATGATTGGTTTTGGAAGCTTTTTCAGTGCTAATATTATGGTATGTTCTGTAGCAACTACTCTGATGAGTGACATAGCAAGCCCAGAATAATATAGAATGGATAACTAACTAATAATCCAATATTTAGCATCTGACTGGAATGTCATCTTCATTTGAGTCACCATCCAAACTCTCCTCCATACTAATTGTCATATCCTCCTCATCCGTGTTCTCACATTTTTGCAGCCTACATGCTGGAGAGCACTCAAGTCCATTTGCAAGGAACAGACAATCAGCAGTTTACATTCTTTGATGCATTTACAAGCCATCATCTGCAAGACTACCTCAAGGACAGGCAGGCCTTTCATGAATTCTATTGTTAGCTCACCCTCCTCCATGACACAGCCATTCTCTGTTTTAGGGCTAGGGTGCGACATGATACTTCTCCTGTCTCGTCCGCAAGACGGAGCATGGCACAAAGAGCATGCAGGTAGAGGTAGTCTTTGCATGGAGGAAGCTGGCGAGATTCAACATCTCACTTCTTAGCTCAGAATAGTTGCTGTCTTGGCTCATTCACCTCTGTGATATTTAACTTAGCTGCATACATTCTACAGGTGAATTCCTGTACAAAAAGACCTTCCTGAAGAGACCTTAAGACAAGACCCGGCACTGACCAAGCTCTGCCAGGGTTCTCTGAAGATTCTCTTCTCTAGTGATCAACTTTAGGCCAGTCACATTTCCTTGGCCAGCAAACATGCTAATAGAATCACACCTAGTGAATGTATGCATTCTTAACACGGCTGTGCCAAATCCCTTTCCTAATGGTGCACCAAGTTTGCTTAACTCTTTGTACATCATTTGATTTTTGGTATCAGATCTTACAGTGGCAAAATCTATGTCCCTGCAGAAAGCTAGGATAAGAATTAGTGTAGCAGTGTCCTCAGATACAACTACTAATTTGTGGTTCTTTGATACATACTTTGCATGTAACATTATCCAAAGTCCTCTGCACAACAAGAGGCAGACCCAACTCCAGAAAGTGTGATGCTCCTTCTCTGGTAAGCTTGTTACAGTATTCCTGGCATGTCACATATGTTGTTTTCTCACTTAGTTTCTGCAGGAAATAGTTTTTTTTCCCCTCCCATTCATCATATAAGAACTATGCTGAGAGCAATCTTGCTGGTAGAACATCCAAGAACACATCTCCATTTTTTTTATTTGTGCCCAGATACAATATTCCTCAACAGCACCCCAGGGTCTGACCTTCTATTTTCTCATTTTGAGTTTTTAATGGAGATATTGTATGCATTAAAAAAAATCACATCTATCCTCTCACTGTCAGTTCCAGTCTTTTAGGCCAACATAAAGATGCTCTCTGAGATCACCATATGGTTTGTTCTCAACTTTTATTTTGTGTACAAGAGCCATTCCATCTGTGATACAAGCAGAAGAACTAGGGATTGTGTCAGCTGCTGTTACTCTTTTCTCAAGAATTCTTGACAGGGTGGATTCATGTGTCTTCTTTGTGATGCCTCAAAGTTGGTGTGAGCTCAGGGCAGTTGACCTAAAAGGTGCTGCAAAACCTCTCTCATGTCCAGTTTCCTACTTATGAATAGCAAAAGCATATGGCCAAAAACCTTGTGATCCATCTTGAATGTAATTTTTTTGTTTGAGGCTTTTGTTTGCCTGAATTTCTTCATGTCACTGAATGTCTTCAGTTTTTGCTTTCACAGCCTGTTGTAGAAGTTCTCGGTTGGCTGCCCCATTTCTAGCCTGTTATGTCTAAATGCTGTGTATGCAATTTATCCTTTTAGAATCATAGAATCATAGAATATTAGAGTTGGAAGGGACTTCAGGAGGTATCTAGTCCAACCCCCTGCTCAAAGCAGGACTAACGTCAGCTGAATCATCCCAGCCAGGGCTTTGTCAAGCCGCAGCTTAAAAGCCTCGAAAGATGGAGATTCCACCACCTCCCTGGGTAACCCATTCCAGTGCTTCACCACTCTTCTAGTGAAAAATATTTTCCTAATATCCAACCTAGACCTTCTCCACTGCAACTTGAGACCATTTCTCCTTGTTCTGTCATCTACTACCATCCTTTTCATAGAGGGAGGTCCAAAGCTGGATACAATACTCCAAATGCGGTCTCACCAATGCTGAATAGAGAGGAATAATCACTTCCCTTGATCTGCTGGCAATGCTCCTACTAATACAGCCCAATATGCTATTAGCTTTCTTGTCAATCAGGGCACACTGGTGTCTCAAATCTAGTTTCTTATCCACTGTAACCCGCAGGTCCTTTTCTGCAGAACTGCTGCCTAGCTGGTTGGTCCCAGTCTGTAGCTGTGTATGGGATTCTTCCATCCTAAGTGGAGGACTCTGCACTTGTCCTTGTTAAACTTCATCAGATTTCTTTTGACCCAATCCTCCAATTTGTCTAGGTCACTCTGGATCCTATCTCTACCTTCCAGGATATCTACCGCTCCACCTGGCTTATGTCATCTTCATATAATAGATCTTCTCAAATGTCTGCAGGAGCTATAGAACTAGTGGAGAGAGAGACTAATTCATTTGATACTGCAAAGTGTCCAAGCCAAGTCTTCTTCAGTGTATCTATCAAGGTATGAACATCTTTTTTATCTTTCTTTATCCTTGATGGTTCAAGATTTGCCTGAGATATGCCAGCTGTCTGGATCTGTACCATTTGCCTGTTTGTTCTTTTTGGTTGTCTCCTTGATGGCCTGATCCATAGGATTTTTTTCCAAATGGGTCTGATGACCCCATCTGTATAGAGAAGCCTCCTTTTTTAAATAATCCTAAATCTAAGGATGTTCTATTGCCAACTGTGTCATTTGTGTGCAGTACACTGGCAGATACCTTGCATAATTCTGCTCATCATAAGCAAAACGCCAGTGTATCATGGCTGTTATCATTACTGAATGGAGAAGCCAGTTACCTTCTTTGAATGATCAAATAAACCCAAGAACCACATCAACCACACCAATGTAACTCATCCAGAATGCTGATAAGTCACCATTTTCACACCTCAAGAAATTCGGGTATTCATTGTAAAGCTGAACAATCTGAACACAGAATTATGGTTGAGGACATCCTTCAATTAGCCCTGTATAATGTTGCAATGCAATTTCTCCATCTGGATTATTGTGTCATTGAAGCTTTGTAAATTAACCATATGGTCCAAGTATAAAAGCCATTCCAGTCTCATCACAGCAGCGCCTCATACTCTGATGTAGTCTAGCAGCTTGGTTGTCCTTGAGTCCCCTCATTTCACCACTGATAGAGCCTTCAGCAATAATACCAGACTAAACTGCAAGATCTCTGAGATCTTAGAATCTTAGAATCTTTTCCCAATAATTAACATCATATTGTATGAAATCCTCCCATTATGATAATTATGGACTGACATTTTTTATTCTTCTTCCACAGTACTTCTGCAGCTTTGATATCCAGTGCCTGGTCAAAGAAACATCTCATCTCTTTCAAATCAAGTTTTTCCAACATTTTCAGGCACTGATAAGGATTTTGTACACAATTGCCATCTCCATTTCTGGTTCATACATGGTTGGCGAATATCTGTCCTTGACACATGTCTGGATGTCTAGGAGCTGATCATCTGGTTATTTATATCTGTTTGCATGATCAGACACCATATTTGATTCTTAACTTCAGCATTGTGAATGAAATATTTATAGACTCTCACCACTAGTTCCATGACAGCAGGGCCTGCTCCATTAATTGCATTATAAGGAGGAAGCAGTAATGGTAGAGAAATGATGCTGTATTTTTTGACACTCTCATGTGGAGGCTACTTGGGTTATCCAACAGTTAGTATGTGAGGATGAACTTCAATACCATTTACTCTATGTGGTGTCCGTATACAACTGAGTATCTCCTTAAGTCTGTCAATATTATCAGATGCCAGAATTATGGAGATTAAAGGATGTGATTGGTAGGTTCCTGCACACCTCGACTAAAGGCATACATGTAATGTTGTGAAAAGGACTGTATGAATTTTTGAATTCATGAGGATCATGTAGCCTTCTTTTGTGTCACCTATTAACAACACCTTGAGGAAGTCCATAAGAGATTTTGGTATTGTAATCATTATCAAGCATCTCTGGCTTTGGAGGCCATGGTTGATCAATGTTGGATATCTTCAAATCTGATCATATGACCATGGAACATTACTGCAAGACCCGATCAGTGAATTGAGCTTAAAGGACATTCCCTTAGATTCTCCTTGACTAACATTGCCTTAGATAGATTGTCTGGTATCACCACAAGTTTGTCTTTATCATATGATGATGATCATCTCCAGGCTATTACTGAATTCTGCCTCCAATTTTCTCAAAATATGTTTCTTTCTTTGTGTCTTGATCTTTTTCAACACCAAGAGAGCTCAGATCGGCCACCAATTTCCATGAAAGGTTCACCATTGATACAACACGAGACTTTGAAAACAAAACACTGATATAACTGAATAGCCTACCATATGTTTCTTTGTCTTTGAGAGATATTATCATCATCTTCATCTTGAGAAGACTTGTGCTTTTATGTTGGTTTTGTGTAAGCTCTGTAACCAGATCTATGATAGTGTGCCTCTGGCTGCTACCAGCTCCTTTGTTGTAACAGTCAATATTTTCTGTCCATCTTCTCTTCTACTCTCTCTGACCTGAAAGATACTGATTAACACAGTGGCTCTCAGGACTACATCCCTTTCACATATTTGTATACTTTGTCACAAAATATACAGATTTTTCCATACACACGGATGAATAATTATCTCATTCCCTTTATTGTTTTGCATGATTCATGACCAGTTTCTTCACTGCAAGGTTCTGCTTGTTTGTTTTCAAACTGTTGTTGTGTTTCCTTGTGTATAAAAATCTGTCTACAATTTAGGTCATAAGATAGTAGTTAAGAAGTTAGGATAGAAAGATAGTAAGAAGTTAGGAACTTTACAAGTATCTTTATATTGCCTAATGGCAGTATAGTTTTGGATGGCTGTCACTCTTGAAGGATTCTTCTATTCCAAGTCTTTTGGTTGGGTCAGTTCTGGGAAAGGACCCTCCACATCACCACCACATGTGTTTTTAGAGCTTTGCTCTATTTGTGGACATTTTTGGGAACCTGAATCAGATGTCATTGTTCATTCAGCAATTATAACCACATCACAGTCAAATCTGAAGCAAACAGATGAAAACATACATAAATCATAGATCACAGTACTTTATTGTATGCAACACTACCAGCCTAAAAGTTGATTTAAAGTTGGAAAAGAACTGATGCTAATGCCAGTAGAATCAAAATATTTTTTCACATGAAGCATGACCCCCATCGTTAGGTTGTTGACAGTTGCCATGGCAACCACCAATCCCAAAGAGACTAATGTCCATAGTTTTCATTATTTTAATGAAAAAGTAATTACCCCAAATTGGGCAAAGCTGTATTCATTTTAAGCAAACTATAGCTCATACCCATTTTTCACTGAATGCTTACCCCTCCATGTACAGTTTCCAACATGGAAACAGGCTTAGCTCCACCTTCAAACTACCATACAGAATTTCCACATATTTTTGTGATGTGTATGCACAGATCTTTCAAAAAAAGAAGATGTCAATTTTCCCACTCAGATGGTACCAAGAAGTTGTCTGGCTTCCTCTTTCTGAAAGATTGCAATGCAACGCTACATTATTCCTGAGAATCCAGAATGCTAACACACAATCAACTACAGAGAGAGAAAACACAGAGAGGCACAACTCAACATGTCTTGCTCCAAGCTGCCTTTTTGCAGATTGACTGCTGACGACAGAAATTACACACTTCCCTAAAGATTCCCTAGCCTGCAAGCAGGACAAAGGAATTCTTCACAACTTAAACTGATAGCTTGTAATTTTAACACTGTATTCACAACTGCTTTGTTCTTTTTCATTTGGACTGTGCATTTTTGTTACCATAAATTAGAGTTACACAGGTCTCATATAAAATCAGTTAAGCTATACCTTTAAGTGGCAAGATACCTGTATATTATCAGAGGCAGATCTTAAGCACTGAACGTGTTTCTTTCATCTTTAAACATGAGGGCAGTTTACTTGAATGTCCTTGCTTTTATACAGATAAGCCTAATTAAAATATAAGGCTACTCAGGTAAGTGCATAAATAATTTGCATTTCAAAAAGGACTAACTGCAAAAATAAATCCAAAACTGCTAAGAGTGTGTTACTTGAATCAAAAATAGTCAGTTGTTCACTAGCAGGCTAATTCTTTTGTGGCATCATTGTTCTGAAACAGGAAACGGTTCTGAAAATAGACAATAAAAACCCAATGGGTAATGACTAGAAAAATCATAAAGGTTGCAAGAATAAGAAGCAGCTAATTTTGTTCTTTAATAAAGAATATCTTCCTGAAATCCAAAGATTTTAAGCTCCTTATATTCTTGTATTAACATAATCAGATAATTATAAAAAGTTAGTTAATGGGCTAGATTCTAATGCCATATGCTGTGTTTTTCTGGTTGCTGCTAACCCCTGGGCCATTTTGGCAGCTGTGGATCACAATCAACCCAGGCATGCCACCTGTGCTAAGGGCTATGGTGTAGGAGATGCTTTGGCAGCAATTCAGCAGGAGGATATTTCTGCATGGCTGAGGAATCCTCAAGGTTCAAATCGGCTTTGGGCCAGGAGACCAGCAAAATACAGACTTAACAGACCCCAGAACTGGCCTATGTAGGATATTTCAAGTAGTAGTTCAGGGCTTGCATCTATCTCTCTATCTGAATCACGACAAAGTTATGATAGAGCCATGTAAGGAAACCTGATTGCCATATTCGTAAAGACATTTTCCATTTCTCTCTAGTAACCCATGAAACCTGTTATTTTTCAAAATTCCAAATGAGCTCAAACCATTTTTGGTAGCAGCTACCCCACTTTGCTGGTTTTGCAAACTCCAGGTCTCATCCTGGTCACCTGCAACTCACATATGTTATGAGAACCTTATGTCAGATGATCAGCATGCATAAGGAGCCTGTTCAAGATTCCCATGCCTTCAGCATGCCTGTATCAAGTTCAGTATATATCGTGGTTGATGATACACAGCATTTGTACAGTCAATATGTATGATCTCAGGAAGTCTACCAAATGATAATGCATTTATCAATTATATTATAATCAATAGGACAGTATCATGTAGCCACTGCTGGATGTCAACTCTGGAACCGTGCATAGGAGTGTATTCTGACAGTGGTTCAGACGACATTTTTAATCATATTTTGTTTCATACAGATTTGAACCCCTGGAGTTTCATGTTTTCAAACTTCCAAAAGTTAAAGTGAAATTTATTTAAAGCTGCCAGACTTCCCCTGGTTTCAGGTTGGTGAGAATCTATTGATTTTCACAGGGTTTCTTTCTCAAAGCAGAAGTCGGACCATGCCTATTCCACAGACTAACTGACAGGTTTGTGAAGCTCAGGGAAATTTATAAAGAAATTCTAAAAAAGACCATTTTTTGTGTGATCCTG
This sequence comes from Mesoclemmys tuberculata, assembly GCA_007922155.1. Lineage (NCBI taxonomy): Eukaryota > Metazoa > Chordata > Testudines > Chelidae > Mesoclemmys > Mesoclemmys tuberculata. Next base: position 19,434,370 of record ML675631.1, read on the forward strand.
AGCTTCATCACAGTTCAATCAGAGCTCAGAACCCTGATTCTTCTCTCCTTTGTGTTTTGTATCCACTGACTTAAAATATATTAAATTATTCCTTATTTATACTGATACAAAGTCCCGAATCCCTAATCATTACTGCAGACCCATCTTACTTCCAATTTTCCATCTCGTGTACAGTTTTGTGGCTCAACATTTTCCAGACTATGGTTTATTAGCTTGATGAGTAAGACTGACCATTTTCTCTCAGCAAAAAATATAGAATTGAATGTAAATTAAATCTAAATATTGTGAATTATGTTTTAAATTTTCTCTATGGCTAGTCTCCCCGGTTCTCAGCAATTCGTATCACTTTTCAGAAGTGAGACTGCTGTGAAGACATCACCAAAAAAACCTCAGAATTTAGCAGAAATTCAGCAAGAGGTTTGCACATCATTTTTTGCATCAACCTGAGGTAGGTTTTGAGAAAATCCCTTCTCTCTCCATCATCCTGCTTCTGAGGAGATATTTATGGTATGGCATTCAAAAAAAGAAAATTGTCTAAGCCAACACCTCCTGAGTTGTAGAAAATAGCATGCAAAAGTGTACCCTGAACTACCAGGACATATTACAAAGGAGTCATTGTCTACATTGGCAACAATGACAAGAAATGGTAATCCTCATTAAAAAGATCTTTGAGTTCAATGTTAAAACAAACAAATATACAAGCTATCACACATGATCTGGATGAATTTATTTTTCCTGTGTGTGAATACCAAGTCCCTCCACTCAGTCCATTTCCTGTATCTTTTTTGTTGGCTTCATTACCAGTTAACTGTCTTGCTCATTTACTAGACTGAACTATTACACTATTGTATTAATAATCTATATTTCCACTCAATTCTCAGTTTACTATTGGTTTTTAGACCAACCAGAGCTAAATCAGAGAAACCGAGATCTTAAACTTTTGCTTGGTTGGAAAATATTCTTTCTGATGGTGATGATATGTAGCATTAGTAGGATATCTTTATAAAAATGATTTTAGCATGTTGGTCTTCCTTTCCATTGTAACTATATTCATCTGCATATGATGCAGATGTTATAATAACCTACAGGAATTTGCTAACACTTAGAGTGAAAACAAAGCCTCCAAATTTAATAAGCTAGATTTACTTCATTTCTTCAGGAATAACAATATTAATTTTTTTCACCAAAATGTCTATGTCGTGTCTGAATAGAAATAAGAGAAAAGCAGTAATTAGAGTAGGTTAAAATATATCCTCAAAGAACATTAAATATGCAAGAGCTCATCCATGAAAATTAGACTGCAATAGGTTACACCATGTATTAGCTTATTTTGTAACATATCAAATTATCTCATGAATAAATATATCTAATAATGTTTAACTCTATAATTTAATACTACCCTATTAAAAATACTTTCTGACTCAACCTAGCTGTGTATTTGATCTTCTATGATTATTAGATTCTAAGTACACAGTAATTAAATGTGCAACTTGTACTGACTTCAGCAAACATTTTAAGAGACTATGCACTTTTAATCCCTTTTAATAGATAATTTCAATAAATACTAATGCCAAGGCATGATAATTTACTTGGATAATGGTGCGAGTTAAAGAATACAGCGCGGTGTGAAAGCTACTGGATATACAGAAAGTTATCTCAGCTTTATCTGTTTTCCTGCAGAAAAACAATTAACCACTTCTTGAACTATTTTGCATACTTGTAGACTTCCACATTATGGTGTTTCCTTTCTGGGCAACAAAACTACCAAGAAAAGTAGCTTTCTCAAAAGGCCTGAAACCACACCAAAGCTGGTGATCTGAAACATTCATGCTGATGTGCTGCCTCATAAAGTAGTGAGTGACCCACCTTCATTCCAGTTCCTTTACCAAACAGCTCTGACCTTCAATGATCACCAAAACCTTCCGAGATTCCTGCATAGCTGAAACTAAACTGATCCATATAAGCCCATTGCACAGCCTGCTACAAACTTCACAGTATTGAAGGGAATTTTGAAAAGTGACCTTCGTTAACAAGCACACATAAAGTGAAGGTAATTTACAGGGGCCCATGTAGAAAACTAACCTAGAACCACCACTGCTTCTCCTTTGGTAGCCATAGGACCACCTGGCCAATGGTGAACCCTGTGCTTCAGTTGCCATGGAGAAAGTCACCAAAGTTTCTGTGACTCTTTTTCCTTTTACCGGGAAAGGCTGCAGTGATTATAGGTAGATTGTGTTCCCTTTTTAACCTTGCTCCTGCCCAGGAGGAATTAAGTTTTGCTACTGTTTGCTAATTCTTTACAATTAAAATCATGAAGATATTAGCTCCCTGTGCCTTAAAAATAATCAATATGAAGAGTAGAGCATTCAGCTAATTACCACTCCCCCCCTCCCCTTCCAGGCACAAAGAGTCACATTACAATGTGACATTGTGCTGCTCTCTTTTTCTGAGATGCTTTCCTGGCATATCAGAGCCTGAACTATGCAAAGACCCCTTGCATCTGCTCTTGCAACCTGCTAATTACAATATTGTAATTAACTGCACACTAAAGCAATTACCTTCATATATCACTGTGTATGACAAGCAAAGAGCAGCTTCCAGCTGAGGATGCTTAGCTCAGCTCTCACTGGCTCAGCCAAATGGGGCCTTTCTTTTTGCCTCCCCTGGTAGGGCTGCTGCCTGAGAACCACGAAGGCCCTGGTTGTACATGATGGTCCAAATTCACTCTGTGCATAAGCGGTACAACTCCACTGTGGTGCACTAAAGCTCTCATGTGGATCTTTGAAGTCAATGAAGTGAACCTGTTGTCAAGGGGACCTCTCATCTACCAATACTTCCATCTGAACCCACTCTTCTGCCCTCTAAACTGCTGTTTCTGATCTTGAGTTCCTGCACAGAGACTGTGAGGTCCCAGCAAATTCTCAAGCATCTCTTAATTTCAGCTCTTCATACCTCTGTTCCTCACAGAGTTCCTCCCATCCTTCATCCCTTCAGTGCAAAAGTACCTATGTGCTGTCCAGGTCCCCTCATCCTCAAGGAAAGGCGAGTCCTGAGGATTTGATCCTGTTCACCATAAAACAGATAAGTTTTGTGCCTTGAGATGGAAGAATTGGTGTGTCCCAGGCCTTATTATATTGGACTTTAAGTCCCTTGTTCTTCTTCAGCACTGCTTAATATCCTGAGTGATGCTCATCTCAGTAGGTGCTAGAACACAGAGACCTACACCAAAGTGTTGTGAATGATCAAGTTCGGCTAGTCTGGATCTCCCATGATGTTCATATGTCATCCGTCATTTGGCTGGGGCACACCCCTAGAAAGGGCACCTTTGGGGCATGCTAGTGACAGAAGCAAAGGAAAGTCAAAGAAGTTGATCACTATAAAAATAGCGAACAACTGAGTTCCACAGGGTGTGTGGCACTACGTAAACATAGTAAACATAGTTCTAGTAAACATAACATCTCTGCCAGGGAACCCAGAGAGAAGATCAGGCAGGCCGCTTAAGCAATACTGGGGAACTGTAGTGGAGAACTATGTGTGCTATTGGGGCTAGCATACAAGCAATCCACGTCCACATTAATGTTGCACTGGCATAGATTGACAAAGTGGAGCACCACATGATGGTTAGCCTTCCTCAAAGAAAATCTAATTCAAACAGTGGTGTGAACACTGGTGCACCACTACAAACAACTGTATGTGTAGAAGCAATGAGTGCTGCAGACCAGATCGGGGGACCGAATAGTGGATTTATCTGCCAAATGCCTCTAGTACAGACAAGATCGCATCTTTCTGTGGCAGTCCATCTTAATGGAGCCACTTCATTATCTAGCTAGGCAAGAAAAGCTTGCTGTAAAATGTTAGTAGCACCCTTTGAAGTATGGAAAAAATGCAGACACATCAAAGTGTATTTTCTTGCTCTACACCTTGTTTCTCAAAATCAAACAAAATGGTCAGCTTTAGTCTTTGGTGCTGCTGGTCGCTTACATTTTGGAAGTGAGAAACAATAGCAGCAAATGTGTCTTTCTTCTTGAAGTACTGCTTGCAGCATGAGGCAGATCTAATCAAAGACAAATCACAAAGGTTCTGATTTCTTCTGTTCAGTACTAACACCTACGGGCAAGGTGGAAGGAGGAGATGTTTGATATCAAGGAACCTATTTCCCCACGCCATTTACCAACTGATTTAATGAACACTGAATGGATTCATTCTACAAAGGAGAAAAATGTATTAAATCATATCAAAACCTTTACTTTGATGACACTTCTGTAGCAGAATGTTCCAGCTAGTCATATATACTACATTTTTTATACTAGTTCCCTGGGCTGATCCATCCAAATGTACGTGCGTGACTTTACAGAGATGTGTAGTGCCATTAAAACCAATGGAACTATTCACATGAGGAAAGTTACACAGATATCTCAGTGTCTACAGGATCAGGACCTATCTCAGTAAGAACAAAAATAGCATTGCTATATGAATGAGGCTATCTGGATGCAGTTCTTCTAAGCATAATTACAGCTGCACTGAAGCACGAATGAAGCTTAACATATTTGGAACTGCTGTACTCAGTGTAATCATGCTGCCATTTCATATACTTTCACACATTCTGTTAAGGGATTAGGACGGCTGTGTAGGCTGCTGGAATGATACAGTTAATACTGCCCATTTATTTTGTCCATGCAGTTAAATAGTGTGGTTATTCTGTTATATTCATGCTGCTATCATATGACTAAGTCTAAAGCAGCATTCCCACTATAGAATACGTACTGTAGAATAAGAATGGAAGGTAAAAACTGTTGTATTATATTTTTTTAACCTTTATATAACTTATCATATCTGCTGTTAATTAGCAGCACTAGGACCAAATAAAAACAACAGCCAATGTCCTCTAGTAAACTTGTTTACTCCAATATCCATCGTTTTGTAAAAAATAAAACAATCATCAAAAGCGATCTGTTATTTTAACCTTCCCAGAGTGCCCTACTTCCAGTATGTCTCCTTTAAGCAGGTGCATTAGCAGAGTAAAGAAATGTGACAGGAATTACCTTCAAGATAGAGAGGATAATTAGTTAAGTGAAGTAACAGCAGTGAAAGCAAGTATGCAAGATTGAACATCTGCATTGCTACACACACCCCTTGGAAAAAATGACAGGTGCTGACTTGCAACACAATAAAATACTAATGCATTATATTAATTGCTAGGCACCTCTATGTCAGGGAGGCTCTTCAAGGCAGTTTGCATTAAACAAAAGCAAGTTAAAATAGAAATAATTGTTTTGATGCTAAAGTGCTGCTGCTGATGGGTTATTTTTATTTTTTGTCAACCATCCCATAAATTGAAGGACAGCAGTTAAACACATTTATGATATTTTTCATAAATTGAGGTGTCACATTTCTAGGTCAACTTAAAAAATAACGTGAAAAAATAATAGGTTGAGATTTTAATTAAAAACCAACACTATGATGTCTAGCTAAGAATTCAAACAATAAATAAGGATGCTAAAAGAATTAAATCTATACAACAATTAAAGAAATAATGCTCTTCAAATCAGTTAAGCACCTCGAGTGTGCATCAAGAGGTAATCCCATTAATTGTACATTTATATGCTATGCCTATCCTTGAAAACATTTTGAAAGAAAGTGGTACAGAAGACACAGGTGCCTAAATTAATAAACATTAGAAAAATCAGCAAGAGATTTAACTACATTGGTTATTGTTTTCAATTATTAAATAATTAGTTTGAACATCTTTGTACACCTGGTCTCAGACCATGGGATTCAATTACCTTGAATGGCTTTGGGCTTCTATTTGATCACTTAATACTGAATTTACAAAGTGCTGGGCAGTAAGAGGAATATTTGATAGAAGGCTTTAAGATTGCCCAGAAAAGTTCACCAATCAGAACATTCACGTTTGCTGCTGTGGCTGTAATAAAGAAAAGAGACAGAGAGAGCTAAAGAAGCACGTTGCAGGCAAAAGACAGAATAACATCATTTAAGAATTCTTCCACAGAGATATTTATCTTTCTGGCATATGCATGTTTGATGTGATAATTTAAAGAAACTTGTCACAAATTCCTACTATTCTTCTTTTTTAATACATATTGTAGCATTGCAAAGGCCTGTCTAACTTAGCTTCCAGAGCTCTGCATGAATCTTTTACTCCTGCCCTAAGGATTGCACTCTGAGAACCATATATGCCACAGAAATATGCCAATAGGTTTGTTAGCAACGTAATTTAGAAGATTTGCAATAAAGATTCTTAAAATCTCTTACTTCAAAAAAGCTTCAGTAAAAAATTTCAATTTTAGATTCATGTTCAGATAAACTTTATGGGGCCTATCCAAAGCTCACTAAGATCAGTGGAAAGACTCCATTGACTGCAATGGACTTTGGCTCACGTCCCTGAAGAATATACATTTTCCTAGATGAAATTATGATGGAAGACCAAAAAAGACCAAAACAAAACAACAACAAAACCCCTACCTGTTTGACCTACACATGTCTACTGAATCCATCAGGATAAACTTAAACATAGAGGTGTTTTAAACGGGAATTTTCACATTCTGAACATGATTTTCTCTACAGACGTCAAATCAATCATATAAGAAACATACCTGTCTTTGAACGATAGATCTGTAACTCAGGATGTAATCAAGTGTATTTTAAAACCAAGCAAGTACTATCTGAAATACTCCAGTTAGATTAGAAGAATAATTTTAACTTTATAACTACAATGTAATACAAATTAGGTTCTCCTTGGTCAGCAGATAGTTTTAATGGTTGCAGACCAAGCATCTCATCAAGGCATCCATTCTGCAAAAATTTACACATATCAGTAAGCCCATTAAACTGAGTGGGAATACCCACAGGCATAAAGTTATTCTCCCAAGCATGTATTAATATATAAAAAGGCATGAATTAATCTGCTGTACAGCAGGAATTCTCCATCCTATAGTGCAGGAAGCACTTACCCCAATACCAAAACATAATAAAGTAGGCAAGAGTGACAGAGCAATGGGAGTGATATCCGTTTCGGACTGTGTCCATAACATATCTTGGTATTTGTGCTTCCTACTGTTACCGAACCAGTGACAATACTTGCAATCAGCAACTACAGTCTCAAACAATGGTATTTGATTTGATATGAACCTTTGGCAAAAAACAGGTGTACTGTGTTTGTGATATTATTTGAGACTAGCACAAGGACCAAAAGTCAAAGCAAGATATTTCCAGGTCATTTACAACTTCACAGCATACATTTCTGAGTGTGACTATTCATGTGCAATCAGAACAGCCTTGCCTCTAGGACTGCTAAACAAATTATTAATAGGGAATAAGTTACCTGAAGAATGTCATCTTTTTTTTTCAGTTTAAGTAATGTCAACAAGCAGCTGGTTGTGATTTTCCAAACTTCATTTGAATTCATTCAAAAAAACATTTATGCAAGTGTTTGGGGATTTTTCTACTCGGTGGATTGACGGTGAGCAGTTCCCCAAAGGAATTCAATACTCAATATTTGAGCTGTGTTGGCTAGTTATGATTGGTCACATACATCGGATTGTATTATTTCTGACCCCCTGTTGGTTGAGTACACATGTGAATGTTTGCATGTGCAGCTGAACATTTGCTTCCCTCAAGCACTTATATGAGTAGAACCTAGACTTGCATAATGGAAATGACACAGAACCTAGGGATTTGGAAATCCATTATCTCTGCAGTGCCATACAGGTTCTGTCAAGGAAGAGGAGAGTAATAATAGCAAGTTAGGGCTAAAAGGCATTTATCAAACTCCCTATTAGCTGCAAATTGATGGTCTGCTTGAAAGTTCCAAGCAGAATCTTAAGGCCATGTTAACGAGGTGGCCTTTAACATCAAAGAGATTTGCGGCTGCACTCAGTCTTAGATACTGGAAGCTTTAATGAGGTATTTACCATTTGAACTGCTGTAAGGTAGGCAAGTGCAAATGCCATTTTTGTTGAGATTATTGAACTTTGTCCTCCCAAAAAGGTAGGAACTGGAAAGAATGTATGGCTCGTTCAAAAAAAACTTCTGTGGAAAAAGAAGGGAGGATCAAAACATGTTGTGATCATTGCAATATATTTATATCCAATATGACTTGTACATGTGAGACAGAGAGATTAAGGTAATTATTATTAGTATTAATTATTAATAATAATTATTATTCTAAGCCATACTTAACATCCAAATTCATCATTATGATGTTAGAAATTGATTCAATAACTTGACATCAGAAAGTCAAATTTTACTGTGGTTCTTTGATAGCTAGGACCACAGATTATTTATGGAGGGGCCCTTTATAGGTTAATGACAATAAAAAAAGGTAGGAAACTAAAAACTTCTATAGCTGACTTGAAAGTTGCCATACTTCTACAAAAAAAAATTCAAAAACAAACTTCAAAGAGAAACTGCAGAGCTGGAACTTATATGAATATTTGACACAATCAGACTGGGTCTGAATAGGGACTTCGAATGGTTATCTCATTACAAGAATTAATTGTCACTGTTCACACATTCTCACCTTGTAATCAATGGTTGTGAATAGGCCTCAGCTACTCTAACTGAATGGACTTTGCTATTACCTACCCTCCCCATTGTAGTTGTTCCTTCCCCTTGGCTGTATATATATACCTCCTATCTGATTTCTATTCATTGCATCTGATGAAGTGGGTTACAATGGCTGCAGAAATTAAATTTGTTAGTCTTTAAAGTGCTACAGGACTCTTGTTATTTCTACACTTACAGTAACTTTTAAAATGAAATATACAGTCCATTTCATTGGGACCTATTTAATCAGGATGAATGTTTTATCAGAACCTTTACCAAGAGATCTTTCATCATGACAATGAATGATATGTCACAATTACAAGGCTAGTCCTTTTTTTGGTCTTTCTGAACTCACACTCATATTTGTCCTCCTAACTCATCTCGTGTCTGGGGCTGGCTGGGAAACGAAGCTCAGATTAGGAGTTCAGAGAGGTCTGAGAAATCTTGCAGAAAATCTGGGCTGAGTTTTATGTGAACCTAGACTCTTTTTTTGAGTGCGTGGTGGGGATTTATGGTTTGGAGTAGAAACTATGCAACTTCAAGCCAGTATAAACTGAATGGTTTTTCCCGTTTTCCTTCGGTTTGTTTGTTTTTGTCTGACGGTAAAAGAAGCATTGGTTATTATTAAAATGAATTTCACTTTGATCGTTTGGGCTCAAAATCTGTAACTCAATCCACGCAAGCTGAGATCAAAGAATTGTCCTCCTGAATCACCACAGAACTGCATGTATCAAATTTTGAATCGATCCAGTTAAAATGTGCTGAATTGGTGTGCTAAATAGGTGAAACCCTGTGCTCCAGTCTTTTAACGGAAAAATTGTCAAAGATTAAATGAAGAAGAGATTAAGATGAAACACAGCTATAAGCTAGTCATAATCCTTTTTTATTCGTGATATTTCATTTTGCAAGGCTTTTTATTATTATTATTTCACAGTTAAGTTTTTGTTCCTATGTCTTCAGGATGCTATAACATTTTATATCGAATGCACTCTCCTAATTAAGTGGCTTCTATTGCAGTTTTTATCGTCTCTAAGATCCCTGTACTTGTAACACTAATAAATGTCTCAGTTGTTTAAAATCCTTTGAGATATAAACTGTCTGGGACTACATAACATTAAAAAATATCAATCAGTCAGTCTACATTGACTGCATACTACCAATTTCATCTCACTAACAAAAATGGTTGTATCTCAAAAAGGTTCAGAGGTGCAGAATGGAATCCTAACCTAACCTAACTGGCGCTAGACCAAATGGTGTCCCAGGCAAGGAGCATCTTCAGTACCCCTGCTCCCTCCATTTATTGAACTTTTGAATACCTTATTTTTATTGCATTTGAAGCCCATTTCACAACTTTGATGCACAATGATTTTAAGGTTTTTAAGGACTGGCTTGATAAAGCCCTGGCTAGGATGATTTAGCTGGGGTTGGTCCTGCTTTGATGACCAGCTGGGGTTGGTCCTGCTTTGATGACCTCCTGAAGTCTCTTCCAACCCTAATCTCCTGTGATTCTATGATGTGCACACATGATTTATCCCTGTCATATAAGATGATAAATTTGTATGCTAGGATCTGTAAATCTAGACTGTTCGAGGGAAATGTAGTTCTCAGAAAGTCTGGAAGGTTCCACGAGATTCTACAAAGCTCCAGAAAATTCTAGGAGTTTAGTGAAAATTTAATCCATATACAGAATACCTGAAACATTTTACTTCAAACATTCTTTTTTTCCTTTTGTCGCCAATAACAAAAACAGCACCCTAAACCCAATGACCCGATGTTTTTTTGTTGTTGTTGTTTTGGGTTTTTTGGGTCTATTACATCAGCAGAAGCCCAATTATAAAATTATGTCCTAAGTGCAACCCACTCTATATTATCCTCTCCAAAATTGTGCTCCCCATTCCCTGCCTGTTGCCTGCTCACAATGAAATCTTGCATTAGCCAGTGCCAGCCACCAGATTCTATTTCACCCACACTGGTTCTTGCTCCCTGCCAGCCAGCCTTGGCACTGAGCAATGACAAGGGAGGAAGAAAGGCTGCTCCAGACTGCCAACTGTCCCAGTACCTTCCCTAGGTTAAGGTGGGTGCCTGCGTCTAATAGGAGATGGAAAATAGCCTGGAATAACTGGTTTGTTCAGAGGGACCCTCAGAACAATCTCAAGGCCCTCAGCTGTTGGTGCCTCCACAACCTCCTTTTTTCTTGGACGTTCCTCTGCAGCTCTGATCCAGTTGAAGGTATAGGGAAGCAGAGTGGCTGCCAGCTGAGAAGTAGCTGCAGGAAAATGTTTGCTACTTGCACACAGCCCAGCAGAACTGAGGGGAAGGCGATTCTTGACACTTGACAGTCCAGATATCAATGTCTCCACTTGCATTTCTAGACTTGCCCCTTTGGGAGTGAAGCCAGCAGCTGTGCCTCCTTTGAACTGTCATGTTAGAGCACTGCAAGCCTGGGCTGGAAAATAGGAAGGCCAACTAGGTAACTGAAATAAAGCAAAAGCAACAGAAGTTGCCTGCTTTCCCATCATAGGGGGCAAAGGCTGCAAGAACAGAATGATATTTTCTTTTTGGTGGGGATGGGGCCTTAGTAGTGAGCACAATGTCCCTAGCAAATCCTTTAGCAGATTCACTGAGTCTAGCAAGAACGTCCCTAAAGAGATTTCCTCACTTTTTCAAGCATCTGTCTTTCCCGTGGTGTAGGGAGCTTGCTTTTAGGCTGCCTGACTTGCCTGTGTAGCTCCCCTATATGCATCCTTGTTGTCACTTATAAATTCTTACAGTCACTCTCAGCATCCACATCCTCAACTGACTGCAGAAACAAATCAAAGCGTTTGGGAGGTAGCGTATCAATTTGGTTTTGTGCCATAATGACAGTCACTTCATGGTTAAGTGGGATTATTTCAAAGTCTTTTTTCTTTCTTTTCCCTGGTTCTTTGAGGCCATAACCAGAACCCAAATCGCTGCTTGAGCTGCCTTCTTTCTAAACACTGCACATTCACCTTTTGTGATTGTATGAAATGGAAAACCTCTGCTCTTATCAAAAGGATAAACTGAAGCAGTCACTTATCTGGCTGAAGAGCTGCACACTAGACCAATCTAAAATCCACTTCTCAAATGCCTTCCGCTAGATGCAGCCATCACTCGTGGGGGTTGGGATGTCTCTGGCTCTGACGGTATCACTCTGTGATACTTGCCAGTGAAGAGCGTGTTGAGTAAGGTCATGTGGGTCCTGATGCTGATGTCAAAGCTCCAGAGGAAACAGCTGAACACAAGCACAATGATGAAGTGCCAAATATGAAGCACTAGCACTTTAAGAAATTTGTCTTTTCCATTGGGTCTCTGCGCTTCCTGGTTTCTCACTGCTGAACAAGGGGCTTTTCTCCTTACTCTCCTTCGTTGTGTACCCAGTTTATATATACACACACACACCATTTTTAAACACAAAATCTACAACTTTTCAGCATCCAAGATGGTGTCTGCACGCAGTGTAAGTGCTGCAGTGCACTGAGGTTTTTGCACACTCAGAACACTGGAGTTTTCCAAACGGCAGGCCAAACGAATGAATATTTAGGAGGAATTCTGTCTGTAGTGAAAGTAGTAAATGCCACATAAGGCCCAATCCTGTTCCCATCAGAGACAACAGGAATTATGCCATTGACTTCAAAGAGAGCAGGGCTATCCCTTTAGAGTATATTTCATGCTTCCAAAGACTTGGCTATCTTAGTGCAAATTAAACATTGAGCTATTTTGCCAGAGTCCAAAAGCACTCCATTAGACTCTAGAGGATTTGGCTAATTTCACTCAAATACTTACCAGTTTTACAGAGTATGGCAAAATTCATCCCTGGGATAAACCCACTGAAGTCAGTTTAATGCCACTAATGAGTTTGTCTTTCTATTCAGTTTGTACAGTTATACAGTGCTTGAAAAGCATGACAGATGTATGCATGTTAGCCACTCTTCAGAAACAAATATTATAGACAATACATACTAAATAGTTTAAGAATTGTAAATAGTCCTCATACCATATGTTGAACATACAGCAGGATCGTTCCAGGTTCTTCAAGGAACTGCCAATTCAAAACATGGTCCTATGACTCGGTAAATGGCACAGGACCCAAGGGACCTACAAGAAATGGAATTCTTCAGCTTTCAATCATTTCTGCTTTACATAAAGTATACTTACAATGGCCTCTCCAAAGAGTCTCATCATGGTACAGGGATGCTAACAGTGCAGTCTGAAATACTAGCCCCCAAAATAATACCTTACTTAGTGAGAAGACAGTGTGGTGAGATCGTTGGATTAAGAATCAGGTTACATGGGTTCCATTCTGAGGAGCTCTGCCCATGATTCGCCATATGATCATGGACAAGTCACTTCGCTTCTCTGTATATCTTTCACCCACTGCCCTTTGTTTGTCATGTAGGCACTTTGGGGCAGGACCGGTCTTTTACCATGTGCTTAAAGAGTCCCTACAACAAATGGGCCCAAATCTCAGGTAGATCTTCTAGGTGCTACTGTCATTCACATAATGATGATGCTCTTGGTTTTGAGTCATCCTTTAATGATGTTTATTATAAAGTAGATATTTGTAAAGGCACAGAACAAGGGCTTACAGACACAGGTGTGTAACAAATAGCATAGACATGGAGGGAAAGAGAACAGGCCCAATGCTGCATCTTTCCTTAGAAACCATGCTCCAAATCCTTTCTATAGAAATTTGACCATTCAAGCAGCTAAATTGACAGCAGGAGATGTTGCTGTACACATTTTCAGAGATGCTTTAATTATGCAATGATTCCTTGTTGTCACACGAATATTATAAATAATGCTCAATGTTGCTGTTTGTTTGAAAAACACCACAAGATCTTTCTGTATTACTACTCCTCTCTGGAGAGCAAGACTGATGTTAGAAATACAACAGCATTACAGAGGTTTATTAATTATTATTACTATTATTATTAAGCAAGCTCTTGGCTCCACTGCTGACTGTTGATGCAAAATTGGGAATTCAGTAGATCGTTTGGGTGAGGAAAACAAAACACAAGGATAAAGAAAGAAATCAAATGTTGCTTCTAAATAAACAATTATGATGACTTTGAAGCATAACATAAAATGTCTCATTGATTTTGTCCCGGAGGACAGGTGTAAAGACTGAATAATCAAAGAAGCAATGAAGCATATAATATTAGTGCATGCAACATTACTTGTGCAGTTTTGTTTTTAATCCGTTCGTTCACCTTTGACCTTCTGCATTCAGCTGCTAGCACTGATGAAAAGGCAGGTATGTGATACTAATACGTTATCATTCATAACAAAATCATTCCATTTCTATCCAAATACAGATAAAGGAGATGTGGCTGTAATCTCGCTCAGTTACTCATTTTATTATTCCTTTCCGCAGCCTAAGAATGGGGTATCAGGTCTATGCAGCCTAGATTTAGCATAAAAATAATCAAGATGAATATATTTTCAGCTGGAAACTGTGTGTGTGTTCTCATTGTCAAATCAGTCATTGTTATGGGTGCAAATGCTCCTAGCCAGACTGTTACTAATGCAATGCCTATGCTTCCCTCTCTACCTCTCACTGAGAGTGAAACTAGTTGCACTGTGCAAGGGATGTGGATGGGACCTTCCTGTGGGGACAGGCATACAACAGACAGCATATAGCTTACGTTGCTTGGAGCTCAACTAAGGCTTTCTGTCTGATAGTGTGCAAGGAAGGAGTTGGAGGCAGGGAAGGGGTGTCCATAGGGCCAGATGATCCACTGCTGCATCAATCCTTTGGTCATTACTCCCTGGGCTTGGGTACACAAGGGTTAGTTGAGCTGCTCCAACCATTAGGCTGAAGCAGCTTCAGTGGAGAAGTTCTGTAGCCTTTGGGGAGCTGTCTTCCTTTAAAGAGCTCCTCAATGCCCAGCCAAGATATCTGCCTGTGTTACAGGGACTGAATTTGCTCTATACATTCCTTGCCCTTCCCCCAAATAAGTGAAAAAGTTTAACTTCTGATGCAGATTCGGTGGAGAAGGAGAAAGAAGGTAGGAGAGTGATTCACTCATTGCCAAAGAAAGAGTTAAGTGTACTCGTGGTGCTAGAAATGTCTCCTTTCTTAGACTGTCTTCCTTATCTTAGCCCTCGGACACTGCAATCATGCCAACGAACGGAGTTCCTTTTATTTTCAAGGGTTCGTCTGTGTTCCAGTCAGACTCTTATCATCATCATCCGCCTTTTCTCCACTTGGCACCCCATCTTTCGGCGATCACCTTTTTGTCTCTTTGATGCTTCCATCAATGCTACATCTTTACTGAGCAGCAGGGATGGTGCTGAGAATCACAAGACACTCCTTAACCATCAAGAGGTAAGTAAACTGTGTCAGGGTTTCTGCTAAACCTAAGTGAGGAATAAGAAATAAATCTTTTATTGCTAGTGTGTGAGTGTGTGTGCGCGCGTTTGTGTGTGCGTGCGTGCGTGCGTGCGTGCGAGAGAGAGACAGAGAGAGAGCAATTAGTGTGTTCAGTGCCATTAGGCTCACAGCTGTGCTATGTAACTGTACAAACACTGCAGAGAGGATAACAGTTTATAGCGGTTATGAATGGGCTATTTCAGGTTTACAATGATTATAAACTGATGGAGTTTGAAGGCACAAAGTGGCATTATAGGATACCAAAACAGTTTTTCTTTGAGTCAATTGTACCTCTAAATCTTTCAAAGCCTGGTCTCCCATAGCAAAAAGCAAAGCACTCTTCCCAGGCTCTAATCTCTCAAGCTTATTACCAATAAATTTGCATTTGACCCTAGGTTGTATGTTAGCAGCTTTGGTGTATTTGACAGCAATCTAGTCATAAACAAAAGTATACAACTAGAGAGAGAAAAAATAAGACGATGTTTATAATTACTGTATTTTTAATGTAACGTATGTGTAATTGTGATGGGTGCTACTCACCATGCTGGCACCGGCTGCTGGTTGTCTTGGAGATTAGCACAACTCAGTCACCCTCCCCTATTGGTGCCTCCCCCATTTTCACTTCTGTTCCTGGACCCACATCACTCCAAGGACCATGGCATCCTCTTCATGATACAATCCTCTGGCTGTGTCATGATCTGTGCTTCCCCTTTTTGGGGACGAGTGCTGCTGTTTAACTGTCCCATCGCTTCCCCAGTGACAACCGGGGGACGGGGGGGGGAGCGAGGCCCACCCACTACTCTGGGCCCCGTGGCTGTACATGGCAGCCATGTGCTGCCTCCTCTCCAACTCCTCAGTACGTTTCCCTGGTCCCCATGGTCCAAGCATCTTCTTCACCCTTGCCTCAAGGCCTCAGCTTGCCAACTTCAGCAGCCAGCCAAGAGCTCACTCTAGCTTCCCCAAAACCTGCTGGCAGTGCTGCTCTGTCCAGGGTGCTAGCTGCTTTCTCTAGCCTGCCAGGCACCCAGTTCACCCTCCTTCAGCTCTAGGGAGTAACTGATCCCTGCTCTGCCCTGCAGCTCTTCTTATATGGGCCTACCTGGCCATGAGGGGCCACTCCTCGTAGCTGTTCTCTAATTGGCTGCCTCTTACACATCTTTCCTAGGGCTCTATTATCCTATAGAGGCTAGTGTGGGGCCAATTCCCCGGCACAATAATATATGTTACGTAAAGGTTATATGACATGGTAAATCAATTTAAAGAAAAGTTTAAAGTAGAGATAAGAGCAAATGGGTTGGTCTAAGTCAATAAAACAATAACACACCCTAGCTCTTATGTGATACTTTTCATCTCAAAGGAGGTCAGTATTATTATCTCATTTTCCAGATCAGGACATTTGAAGCACAGGCCATGGAAGTGACTTGCTCAACGTCACCTAAAAAACCAGTGACAGAGCCAGAAATTGAACCAAGATCTCCTGATTCCCAGTCCAGTGCCCTAGCCCCAGCTCATTGGTTTCTAACCAAACATGAAGATCTGCCAGCCATTACAATTCCTCATACTGCAGCAGTCTTAGATATTCGTGTACTTCGACACCACTCTGTGATGCTTTTTTAATGGTAAGCCCTATAATCATACTTTCACTAAGTTTTAACTAGGAACAATGCACAATATTTGCATTTTGAGTGTTAGATTTTGGAAGAGTACAGTAAGGAAGGATTTAAAGAGAGAAAGAAGGTACTTTATTCAGTCTTAGCCCTTTGAAGTCAAGAAAGTTTCTCTCTATGAAGAAGCTGTTGAAGATGACAAACCTGACATTTTTCTCCCTCTCTATAATGCCACCATCATAGCTGCTTTACAAAAGACAATCATCCTTAACAGTGAAAGCATTATTAAGTTTTCTCTGTGGATCTCCAAGGAGTGACAGGTAACTTAAATGCCCTGCCATGTTCAAAATTTCTTTGCAAAAAATCTCCCAGAAAAATTTGATTTCCTGTTTTACATAAGACTTCCCATTCTAATATCATGTCTAATCCTGTAACATGTAGCCCTTTGTTTTCGCTTTACCTGCAGGATTTCTTGTGAGCAGTGTGTGAGGCTTCAAGACTTTAAGTATTAGAAAAGTAAATGAGGTTTTGAAAGGCAGAATTAAATTGATGTGCATTCTGCACCGAGAGCAGCTCACCTCTGAAATATATTCCTCCAGACAGTTGTACTAATTCCTGAAACAGACAAATATCGATCTAATCCTGAAAGTAACAACTGTCACTGTAGTGAGTTTTCTGTAACCCATATCTGGTGTATGTAACTCTGACAAGATAGAAAGGGAGCTAACCAGCTGGGATCAGCATAACGGTACTGTTTTCTGACATTCTCCTTGATCTTTTTTTGTCACCCTAGTTGATCAGTATGTGATGTATTAATATAAAGCACCTGGCCAGCAACAGCATCTAAATTTGAAATTGTGATGGCCAAGAAGTCAGGCTATAAAAAGAGAGATTAGGGTCAGACTGGTTCAAAAGTCCTTTTTCTTACAGAAAAGTTCTTTAAGCATGCCTGGTCACTTTTCCTTTTCTATTCCTATGATGATGATGATGATATATTGGATAGGGAATTCAGATAACAGCAAAGATATGCTTTAGTGAAACGCATGTTACTGAGCTCAATAACTAACTGAGTAAAATTCTATGATCTATGTGTTACAGAGGAGGTCAGGCAAGAAGCTCTAGTGGTTCCTTCTGGACTGAATGAAGGGTCTGTAGGGACTGATTTGTGAGGGAATTTTTTAAAAAGACCCTTAAAATACTTAGAGTTTGGTTAACCAAATGTTTTCTCAAGGGGAAAGAAAGGTGTAAAACAAAGGAGGCTGCTAAATGTTTGAGGGTGGTCTAGAGAAAGTATAACAAGCAAGTAATGGTTGGGAGGGATTGAGGCTAAAACCTGGAGGAAGCTAGCAAAGTCAGTTCTGGAGACCTATGGCGGATGCAAAGATAAGTGCTTGTGAATGTAGTTAGGTGCACATAAATCCAGTATGACAAAATTAAAAACCGACAAGTGCACATACACCAGTGAGCTTGCCCAGGGTTGCTAGAGAGCCAGAGGGGCGGGGTCAAGCAGAGACCATCTTTGGGCCTGTAAACATGAATCTCAGCTTTTTTCACTTTTTCTAAGAAAGTCTTAAGCAGCTGTTTTTCATACCCACCTCTTGCAGAAGCCAGTCTCCACTATCTGGAAAGCTTGTGTCACAAATTTAGATGCTGATCCTACAAACTTTATGCATGTCTGTGTGCTATGGTGAGACCACTCACATGCATACATTACTGAGCTGAACAAGTGTTTGGAGTACTAGGGGCCTCAAAATCTTCCCACACATGCTTTGCTATTTACACAGAGTCATTTATGTTTAGGGTCTGTCCCAAAGCTTCATCTCAATGACTCTTCCCACAGTCCGTAGGCCAGCTTTGTGCACAGCAAAAGGGAGATGCAGCACAAAACTGGTTTGCAATCCTCATAGTGCTAAGGCTTATTAAAAGACAGACATTGCAGAGTACTCTCAGTTAAAATATGAATGTAGCAGCATCTTCCAGCAGTCTCCACATATGTGCATGGTCCGTGGTCCGCACATGTCACTAGCCAGTACAGCAGCACATGAGGAGGACCGGAGATAGGGCCAAGCTATTGCTCTCCTGGGTGGGATTCTCATAAATATTATGATATGCACCTCTCCCTGCCAGTCCCTAGTTGCTCACCCCCGCCTGGCTTCTGAAGAGTTGGTAGTACAAGGAAATAACTAGGGCCTTGATTTCCCATCCCTCAGGCTGATGAGTCCCACTGCCCCACACTGGCTAGGAGGGTGAAAAGATATTGCAGCTAGAGAATACCATATAACATCACTAAAAGAGAGAGACAGTATTTGAAGCAGTCCTTCACTAAAATTTTGGAAGCCTATCCCTGGTCAGTTTACACATGATGAGTCTTTCCTTACCACCCCCAGTACTTCAAACACTCTATCTGGAAGAAAGAGGTGTAATTACAGGCCACAGGCCCCTCTCATATTACTTCCTGTCAAGACAATCCTCTGTCCTACGTTCACCCCTGCGCAAACATATTTATCAGAGGGGTGAGAGAGACCCTTCCTATGCAACCTATCCTTGGTAGAGGGAAGGATCTAACACTTCCAATCTCGCTTTACAAAAATACATCTGTAAAGCTGGTCTTGTGTTCCAGTATAGTTGCTGACAGACAGTTTCTTCTGATGAGAAGACCACATCAGGGGAACATACTGGCTATTTTAAGAGCTAGTCCCTGCATCTTATAGCCAGCCCAGACTGCAAGGTAAATAGGAGAGTTGGAGGGGAAAGGGAGAGAATAAAACTGAGAAATGGAAACAGTGGAGGTCTGTTAGACTGAAATGGTCAGAGATGGCTGGGAGCCATAAAACTTAGCATCAGGGCCAAACTTTCCACAGAGTTCGGGAGTTCTTGTGCTCAGAGGCTCGGTTCAGGCTCATCCCTAAAAATAGCATCTCACTGAAAGTAGTGTCAGATCCATTACTGGCATCATAACTAAACAGTGTTTTGTATTTTGAATTGTCCCTAAAATAGCACATTAGTATTCACTGGACACCACTAAAATCTCTTTCATTCAAGTCTTTTCACTTAACAGAAATTAGTGCACCTGGTTATGTGTACCATCCAAACAAATAAATAAAATAAATAAAAGTGTTCAGCTTTGTTGAAGAAACTCTGGTACCCTTACCAACAGCCAGTCTTGTTGAACTAGTGTCCCATCCAGGTTACACTCTATTGACAATCCACTTTGTTTGATTAAAAGTGTTATCATGTGAAACATTCAGTTTCACATTGTATTTACATCCTGGATCAGAGGATATTGTTCAAAGCTTGACCTTTGTTGAACTCTCAGCTGGTTGGTAGACCTCAAGAGAACTGTAGCTACTACCACAAGTTTCTACAGTAGTAAATTTTTCATTGCCTTCCTTGCAATTTATTAGAGCTTAGGCACGAGGAGATTGAAACTATGTATGGAGCCAGAAATGCATGCAATGGTAGCAAATTGCTGTGTCCCCTTTTTATTGCCTTTACTATGATAAGTCCATTGCGCGCCATGAAGAAAGTGACTTTAAAGTGTGGGTCTAAGTTTTCCAGGGTAACTAGTGGCTTTGGGTGCCTCAAATTTTGGGTGCCTCGCTTGAGACTCATTAAAGAAGCCTGATTTTCAGAGGGCCAATTCCCAACACTTTCTGAAAATAAGACCCCTTTGAAGTACCTCAAGTTGAGCATCCAAGTTAAGACAAGAAAAGTCATTTCTGAAAATGTAGATCCTAGGTATCCACTTTGAAACTAAATCACTAAAATTTCACACTACCATTATGTAAGAAGATTCTTATTCTTTGTGTCACACCCTTTCCTAATATCTGGTAATCAAGGGCTTGGAAAAACATTAGATTTTTAATACAGTTTTCATTCCTACCGCTCTGTAGCCACTACTTCACATGGTGCTACAAAACACGCTACCCCTGATGTGTGCATCTACAAGGGGGAAAATGATGTTTTCTCACCATGTGTCAGTTACCATGTGGTAACCAACATGAGGTAAAATGCTGGTGAAAACAAGCTAGTCTGTAATTTTCACATTAGCTAGTTAAGATAAACACAAGGGAGATCATAGGGTTTATTTTACCCTGCTAAAAGTACAACTGTCTTATCTTCACTACCATTTACCTCATGTTAGGTAACACATGGTGAAGAGAAGATACATAAACTGATTTTTCTAGTGAAGAGAAGATACATAAACTGTACTTCCTTCTGGTTTTATGATGAAGTCTTTGTGTGTGGCAGTCCAAACAGGCTCCCTCCAATAGATCCCATGTCCCTTTGAAAAAATAATCAAGATCTTATTTGGAGGGTCAAGAGGCAAGTGGAGGGGAGCGGTTCAGAAATAATAAAAGAAAATAGCTGAATTATACTTCTACTAGATCATTATAAGCATCAAAGAGTGAAAAAGAAATCTGTAAAAGTAATAATTATTAGCGCATAAACCCATCTGTTTCTTTTGCTGTTTCTCTCGTTTATGTGGTCCAGGGATAAATCATTTTAATGATATGCGGCGTCTTAATTAGGGCTATTTAATATTGACACTTCTAATACATTTATATACACAAGAGCTTGAACCAAAATTGTTACTGCTCTTATTTTGAGATGGATTCCAAACAGAGAAAAGCCGAATCCTGAGAATCTCTTACAAGTTGCTGAGTGACCTCAACTCCTATGGAAACCAATGATAGTTTAGGTGCTTTGTACTTTGTAGACTCAAGCCCTAAGTCAGCTGAAGTCTGGTTTCTCTGCAAACTACTAAGCACAATGCACTGGAGAGAGCTAGTCAACAAATCATGGGCAGAAATTCAGCTTCAGAGGAAATCTAAATATTGTTATAATAATGACAATGTTTGCTCCTAAAATATGAACAATATGGAAGTACATGTCCCTGAAACTTAATTGAAAACGAACATTGCAAATAACACAATTAAGGATTCTGTACAAATTAAAAGAATGTTATCAAATATTCATTGAATTAATATATCGAATTTTGGGAGCAAATGCTAAAAAGAGAAGAGTGTTTCAATATGATGTGCAGTAAAAAAACACATCTTCCCTATAGAAAGAAGCAGACAAGAGGATTGGTGTAAAATGTTGTAGCTACACTGAAGTCAATGGAGCTATGCTTATTTACACCAGGAGAAGACCTGGACCATCATGTTTTTTCAGACAGATTCAAGAAGCAAGCCTTTAGTAAATACATACCAGAGGATTTGCGGTCTTCCAAAGCAAGTTATTTGAGTAAAATAAAAACATGAATATATATGTTACAAAATTAGATTAGTAATTTGCATTTAGCTGTTGTACCCAAGGCTCCCATTCAGGATTGGGCCCCCTTGTGCGAGGTGCTGCACAAACGTGGAGGAAGATACAGTCTTTGTTCTGAAGAACTTACAATGAAATGGGACTTCTTTGCCACATCAGTCTGGAGATGTTGGGCTTAAGTCTCTGAGAAAATAAAGTGCAAGAGGGAATATTAAATGTTGCCATTCTGATCTGGAAGCATTTTACACTCATGCTGTGCAGCTATAAGCGATGACACAGGGTGCTCTGTGATCAAGAATCAGGCCCAGATTGGAGACAGGAGTCAGATCCCAGTTTCTGTAACAATTATGTTAGTTTACTGAAAGGAGGATTTGCTTGGAGGGACGCCAGGTTATGGTATCCATACTGCATCTCTGCCTGTGCTCTGCCCCATCCCTGGCCTTCTGTGCCATCCTTGCATGTGTATATATACCTACCAAACTGAAGTTTCCATTTCATGCATCCAGCGAAGTGGCTTTCTGCCCACGAAAGCTTATGTCCAAATAAATGTGTTGGTCTTTAAGGTGTCACAGAACTCTTGCTGTTGTGCCTACTTTGTGAACTGCTCTAGGCCACTTGTAGGCAGATGGTGCCATTCTCAACGGACTTTCTTCTTGGAGAAGGAATCTGGTCTATAAAGCAAATGGAACCAAACGGGGTTCCTCTGGTTCACCCTAGTGTCCCTAAGAACACAACCTGGTACCGAACTTTGAGCAGCTTTTGCTACCACAAAGAAACCCTTGCCTAGGAACTGTTCGCAGTGCATTCTGCATCTGCTTAGGGACTAGAGTAGCTGACATCCAACTTCGCTGTGACCCGAGAAGGCAAGATGAAGTCATCAGGAACTGAATGTAGATGTCTGGCTGGTTCATTACTCTGCTTTTAGATTTAGTAGATAGTAAAATGGAACCCTGGAGGGTTAGTGTTTTCAAAACAAGAGCTAGCTGAACACAATCAGTGCAGCTTTTGATAACACTGATCAAAGTGTGATTCTTGACAGTCAAAAACATGAAATGCTATTACTTGTCCTCTTTTAGTTTATCTCTTCCTTCTCATGAGACCAGTGTTTGTTGTGTTTAGTGATAAACACTCTTCCTGTGCTGTTTAACTTTTTGCACATGAGCCCATTCTGTTACACCAGTGTAAATGCAGAGTGAGAGTAAGTGGAGGCTCCTTTTGTTCTGTTATATAAGACCTTCTTTGCAATTAATCTTTTTTTCCCTTTCTCTTCCTCCTTCCATCTTGGGCACAATTCACACATCAGTGTCATCTTCTATTATTGTCTTTATATTGGATGAGATTCATTTGCCTTTGTAACATCATTGCGGTATTGCTATTTCTCCTTTTTTGAAAAGGTTAAAGTATTTGAAGTAATGTAATTTGCACTAGAATTCTACAGCGTTGCTTTGTTCTAGTTATTGGAATTAACTAATGGACCCAAGACTTGAGCATGGATAAGTTTCTCTTAGTGATGGAGAGTGGAAAAAGTATACTTCCTTTAGGATCCCTTTTGAATGCTGAGGCTGGTTAAGAGCAAGTTCAGTTTCCAAAGCAACTTAGGTTGTTCCAAGTCATAACAAACTAGATAAATACAACCTAGATGAACCCACTATAAGATAGGTGTACAATGGCTGTACTCAGAGAGTAGTTATCAATGGTTCACAATCAAGGCAGAGGGGCATATTGAGTGGGTACCACAGGAATCTGTCCTATTCTATTCAATATCTTTAAAAATTATTTTAATAATAGCATAGACAATACACTTTTAAAGTTTATGGATGATACCAAGCTGGGAGGGGTTGCAAGCACTTTTGAGAACAGGATTAGAATTCAAAATGATCTTGACAAACTGGAAAAATAGTCTGAATTAAATAGGATGAAATAAGGAGAAATGCAAAGTACTACACATAGGAAGGAATAATCAACTCCACAAATACAAAATGGGAAAGGACAGCCCAGAAAAGAGTATGCAGAAAAGAATCTGGGGGGTTATAGTGGATCACAAACTAAACAGGAGTCAACAGTGTAATATCATTTCAAAAAATGTTAACATCATTCTGGGATACATTAAGAGAGTGTTGTAAGCAAGACTCAAGAAGTAATTATTTCACTCTATTCAGCATGGATAAGGCCTCAATTTGAGTATCATGTTCAGGGCCAGGCAACACACTTCGGAAAAAATGTGGAAAAATTGGAGAACATCCAGAGGAGAACAACAAAAATAATTAAAAGGTCTAGAAAAATGGCCTACAATGAAAGGTTGAAAACATTGGGTTAGTTTAATGTGGAGAAGAGAGAACCGAGGGGGGACATGATAATAATCTTCAAGTATGTAAAAGGTTTTTATAAAGAAGAGAGTTATAAATTATTCTCCTTAACCACTGAGGAGAGGACAAGAAGCAATGGGTTTAAATTGCAGCAAGAGAGATTTAGGTTAGACAGTGGGGAAAACTTCCTAGCTAGGGTAGTTAAGCATTGGAACAAACTATGTAGGGAGGTTGTGGAATCTCCATAATTTGAGGTTTTTAAGAAACGGTTAGACCAACACCTGTCAGGTCTCGTCTAGATAATACTTAATACTGCCTCAGAGGAGGGGCTGGACTATATAACCCCTTCCAGTCCCACATTTCTATTAAAAGTATTTCCTAAGTCAGATAAAGGGAAATTTCATAATTACCAATGTATTGAAAATTCAGACAGGGTCCTTAATGTTTAAACCTTGGTACCCAAACTGGACACCCAATTCTGTATGATGGCCACCGCTCAACAAGGCACTTCAGCACATGTCTAACTTTAAGCATGTGCTTTAAATTATATACAGTCAGGGCCCAGGTAAGGGCACGCAAGGGTGGCATTAAACAGTGGTTTTCAAATGTTTATTGTTATGCAAAGAAGGAAGAAAATCCTCTATTGGACAATAATTCATTTGATGGTTTTGAATGCTGGGGGCCAGGGGAATGAATATGCCACCATCATAAGTAGTAAGTCATTTCACTTTCCAAACCAGGCCGTTGTTTTTAATTATTGCAGTGGTCTCTCACTTCAGAACCTCTTAATGCACTATGCAATGGCACATATGCTGAAACACATGGGTGTAACACGTTGACAAAAGACGGGAGATACAAGAAGCCTTACTTAAATCTGCTCGGGCCAAAGCATCCCTGCTCAAGAAAGCACTTAGGTCCAAATGTTGAAAGGGGTCACAATACCTAACTGACTGAGTAGCCTACATTAGTAGGTTAAATCCCATTGACTTTTTAGGCTCTTAACTGCCTAAATCAATTTTGAAAATGAAACCTAGGTTCCTAAATCAGCGAGCTGTTACAACGCTGAGCACAGCAATACCTTTAAAAATCTGAGCCATGCTGTTTATGTATTGTCCTGGATAAGAATGGACTGAAGCATGCGTTTGAGTGCTGTACCAAATTGGGGCCCATATCATTGAGAGTTTGGTCTCGCTGATAACATCTGACCCTAGCTTGTGTGTGGCTGAGATATATAAACCTTACAGAAATTCTGAAGGCAGTGGGGCTATCGTGTGAATAAGACACCAAGGATTTCCAAGTTGTCCTGAAGATGGGCTCTAGCTTAACCAGATTTCTTTTGCTAGAGGGGTTGGGCCTGGCCAGTACAAGAAGAAAAACAGTGGGGTTTAGCAGAGCTCTGAAAAACTCCACTTGTTCCTAGCAAAGTAAATAATAATCACTGTAGACCACTCTAGCTACGCCATTCCTACCTCCTCACTAGGGGTTTGATCCAAAGGCCACTGAATTCAATGAAAAGGCTCCCACTGACCCCAATGGATTTTGAACAGGCTCTGGCTGCATATCATCTCTTTTATGAGGCATGCCATTTAAAGGCAATTAATTCCCCCAAACTAATGTGTTTAGATTTAATTTCCCTCCATGCTGCCTGTTTCTGAACTATAGTGGTCCTGTGGACCCATGTTGTTTTTATTTCCTACCAGAACCACAATGGTGGATTAAACTCAATTTGCCCTCTACCACACATGGCATTTAGACAAATCCCATCTAAATTTCTTTAGTGGCATCAACAATTAGATTTACAGGTTCTCTCAGCTTTGGTATTTGAAGTTCCTTATTGAGAAAAAACCAAAAACAAAACATCTCAGTGGGGACAAATCATCTCTCACTTTTTTATCATTTAATAATCCTAATATGTTTATCATAGCAGTATTGCTTAATTCTACAGAAACTAAATGAAACAGAAAAAGAAAAGCAAACAGTAAGAAAGAATATATATATTCCTAGATATATAAAATCAACATGCATTTTATTCCTACACCTCAAAACTAAATTCTATTTGCAGATATTGTACACACAGACACAAATATACATACATCTATAATATATGTAACAGTGCTGTTTACTGTACAATTTGCTTTTACACTACATGGCAGTCATTAATGTTTACCTTCAGAAATTAATAGAGTATTAAGATTAGTGTTATGTTTGTGTTTTGAATAGGAATCCAGATACTTTCAGCTTATTTGTATGCACAGTAAGGAAGTAGTTCTCTTTACTGCTTTTACACAGCATCCTGATAGCATCCACTGCTTCCAATCACCTTGAACTATAATTCCACACTGGTGAAAATCTTTGCCTTTCACCTTTTGTTTGTAAAAAATCCACTGCCTCTGTCCTTTAGAACTAACCGCCTTCTATGTGTTCCTTATTGCTGTTTCTTTCATCTCTATGATATTAAACCCAGTCTTTAAGTGGTAGTGTCATTTCACTGTAATCATTGGTTTAATCCTTTCAAACTTCTTTGATCAGTTCATTTTATAGATGCTGATCATCTTCTCAAAAAAGAAAGATCGTTTTTAAATCCACTTTCATTTTCTAATTCAGAGCTATAGAAAGGACCCATTGTGCTGCCTTTAGTCTCAGGCTTTTTCCCAGCAAATTGACAAAAGATGTCTATTTTATTTTTCCCTCCTGTGAGCATTGTCTTTATTCTATAATGTTATGTGCCTTCCCTTCACCATGACTTTTCACTGCAATGTCGTCTAATTAAGGGTCAAATCCTCACTCTTTGAGCATCCAAACTCCATTAGATCCTCAACTGGTGTAAATCTACATAACTTCACTGAAAATTTACACCAGATGAGGACCTGGCCTACTAACTTCAAAAGAAGTTTTGAGTGAACGAGGAATATACAGGCTTTAGACCCAAAATGTACTATTTACTCCCACCTATTTGGGATTTGCATATTTTAACCAGAAAGTGAAATTTGCGACTTACTGAAACTCGAAAATGTGATATGTCTTGAGCCTCAGCAGAAGTCAGAATGCAGAGCTGCATTAGATATTTTGGATATCGTTATTCTGCATAGCCCCACCTTCACCCCAAATATCAAACATATCAATATCCAATCACTCTACTGGGCAGCTGCTGTGACAGGGCCAGCTGAATCAATACTGATAAAAACAACTGATCTGAACCTTAAGCAAAACTTCAAAACAAAACCCAAAGTTGTTAAGGTTAAAAAATGTTTCCTTCTATTTTATATGTATAAATAACTGGTTTTCTGGTTTTTTCATGCTTGTACACTTCCAGTTCCAAGTTAACTGAAACCAGGAAGTACCAGGAAACTTGCTAGGAAGACCTTTAGGTAAAGTTTGGAGAAGCTTCACCTACAGCAGGGGCCAGCAACCTTTCAGAAGTGGTGTGCCAAGACTTTATTGCTTCCCTCTAATTTAAAGTTTCAGGTGCCACAGCGCTGGGACCACATGACATCGTGTGGGAAAGGGGCGGGGCCAGGAAGGGAGGAGCAGTCACCGCATGGCACTGCCCTGGGCTAGGGTGGTGTGGCTCCAGCAAGGGCACTGCTGGGCCCATGTGGGAGAGGTGTGGGACCAGAAGCCCTGTGTTAATTGTTCTAGCAGTGTGAGTGCCACTCAAAATCATTGCATGTGCCACCTTTGACACGCGTGCCACAGGTTGCCGACCTCTGACGTGGAACAAATCTCATCCCCTTTTTTATGTTTGCTCATCACTACCTATGACACCGTCCCATTTTGACAGCAAGGTGCCTATTCAGGGAAAGAAAGCTACGTATGGAGTCAGGATGTCTACACTATAACCCAAGATGTGATTCCAGCATGTGTAGACATACCCAAGCTAGTGTTACTGTGGCTAGCTTGAGTAACAGTAGCAGTGAAGCTGTGGCAGCACAGACTTCCACATGGGCTACTGCTCAAATACATACCCAGATTCCTGGGTAGGCCTTCACAGGCTGGGCGGAAGTCCATGCTCCTGCAGCGTCACTGTTAGTGTAACTCGAACTAGCTAGTTCCAAGATAGCTCAGGTATGTCTATACGTACTGCAGTCACACACCCCAATTGCAGTGTAGGTTTAGCCAGTTGGCCACATTACTATGTCACTTCTTCGGTAGAGAGCACCAACATTTGCAGAATGATGCAAGTTCCCCACAGAAGGGAGGGGAGGCAGGAATGAATGGAATGGAAAGGAAGGGTAGAGATGAAAAGAGGCAAAGAACCCTGAACCCCATTTCTGGAGCAGCAACACCTTTAGAAGTTGACGAAACAGGGAACCGATTGCATCTCCCAACCCACTGGACAAGTGATACCAGCAGTAACTGAGGAAGGAGGAGTCCTAGGTTTCCCTCATTGTCTTTTCCATTACCTGTAAGTTCCTGGACCTTACCTACAAGGCCGTGCACAGTTTATCTCTTGTCTCTTTCTCCGTTCTTCTTCCCCCAATTAGTCCCTTCATTCTGTCCAAGGGAAAAAACTATCTATTCTCAATTGCATGCAACCCCCTCTAGCTGGAGCACTTGTAATGACCCCTCAGCCATGCTGCATCCTCCTCTCCTTCATGCCCCTCCTGAAAGCCTTTCAAAGATGTACTGACAAAATAATAAACACTCAAAATTAAACAAAAAAAACCATACAGCAGTGAAACTGGCAAGACAGGTCTAACTCCACCACTCAAATATCTCTTTTCAGTTGCATCCCATCTCCTATGCTTTTGACTACATTCTCTATATTAAGCCCTAGAGAAGGAGTTTGGTCTTTTTACCTCTGCATGAAGTTTGTTGTAGGCTTATGTAGGTTATAAAAATAATAGTAATTTAGATAAAGTTTTTAATATGAAAACTCAGTGTAATCTAGAATGTTTGTTTAAATAACAGAATTTCAATTTCATGTTTTTGGTTTGGTGCAGTCTTCCTTTCTGCAGATTCTCTCATTATATTCTGCCTTGGAACAATTTAGAATACATATGCAAGCAGACAATCTCAATCTGTAAAATATGTTAGAATTTAAGTTGGCTGTTAAACTGTCACAGAAGGTTCAAAAAAGCACTAAGAGTACTTGGATGTCTCTGACTTCCTTGCTCATTGAAATATCTATGACAAAGTGTCAAAGACAGGCAGATTGTCAAACAACACACCAAATGGACACTTCCTGGCATGGGGTCTTAATATCAAAGCGTGTTTTTAAAGTATTTAAACTTGCAGAGTCTTTGTGGCTTTTCAACATTGTGCAGCAACAATGAAGCAAGACTTCACATGGCACTTTTGAGGAAGGCACGTGCTGAGAGCCATCAACTGGTGTGCTCAATCTTTCCTGAACTTGGCAGCAGCCACTGTATTTCTTCAGATTTTAAATACGAGATCTTATTGCTGTATCTCTTCATCCTAGCTCCTTCTTGGCGTCTCTCTCTTCATGTAGGGTCTTGAGAAAAGTGACTCTTCCTTATTTTCACAGGGAATATTTTGTCTTTGAGAAAGTTCATTTAGTCATTTTGTTTTCTTTCTGTATGATGTGCAAAAAACCATCTGACTATTCACTGGTAATTTTTGATACGACCACATTTGCAACTCTTTCTTGCTCACTCTCTGTGAACATTTGTGTGCATCAGCTTTACTTAGTGGTAGCACTAACCAAATGGGAATTTTAAGCTAAAGTAGCTGCTCAAACCAAAATTATGTTTGCATGTTTAATTGTAAAATGTACAGTTTGCGTAGTATTGGTTAATTTAATCATTTTAATTAATCCAATCAAGAAACAGAATCTATACCATGTAATTTATGTAACTAAGAGCCAGATTGTGCTACACTTACCCATATTGAGTACTACTAGACTACAATAGTCTTCCCATTGACTTCACTGGGACTGTTTGCATAATAAAGGTACTACACGTAGTAAGTAACATAGGTATAGTCTGGCATCAACAGCCACACATTTATATTTATATTTACAATGTGTAATGAGTTGCTTACTAATAGCTATTGATAGTGCATGGTAGCAACCACAGGTTCCAGCTGAGGTTCACTTGTTCTAGGCACCATGCAAACCACACGGAGATGAGGCCTTCCAATCCAAATAGACAAAGCAAAGTGTCATGTAAAAATATCGATTGAATAAAAGAGTGAGAAGGAAAACAGAGTGAAGTGACTTGTTCTGACCGTACAGCACAACAGTGGCAGAGTTAGGTACAGAACCCAGGTCTCCAGAATCTTTGTGCTTCTCTATATGGGATGAGGAGTGGGAGGAATGATGCACACTACAGGTGTGTGATTTCTGAAGTGCATGAAGGCGTTGGGTATTAACTGATCCATGTTACACCCAAAGTATTCTTTAGTGTGCTTTCATGTATCAGTGCACTACATCAAAGCACATTAAGGAACATTTAGTTCACACAAGCAGGGTCTATACAATCAATGCACAACACATTACTACGCTGTAGAAATCACACCCCCATAATGCACATTACCCCACCACAAGACAACCCCATAGTCTATTGTCCACACATAAATCATCCAGCGAAAGAGAACAGAAACAATACCACCTAGCTGATAGCACCTGACTATGATCTCCTTGTACCTGAATTACTTCCAGTTTATGCTAGGGTGAGATTAGAATCAGGTCCATGCTACATCACTAACAAATGCAACACACATTTCTAGTTTCAGATACTCAGAACAAGCCTGTTAACACTGTTGGGGGTGGGGGGACGTTGTGAACAATTTCAAAAAGGGAATACATTTGAAAGTTTTGAGGTCTGTTGTGGACAATTCAAACCATTTATGAAAAGAGACAAATATGCCACATCATTGGTTAACCAATTTTTTACTTATATCTTCTCACAAACCATACCTGCTTTGTTGTATAATTTTTATGAGGAGGATGAATTACAGGCATGACAGCCATTCTATGACATTCACTAATACACATCCCTGTCAAACTGTGAAGTTAAATATTCCCATTGTTGAGCTAAAGAGGATTAACATTACAAAATTATGGAAACAGCCTTAATACTGAGATTTGCTTCTAAAATAGTTTGAAATGCAGAATCTTCAGGTACCTTATTTAAAAAAAAAGAAAATAAAACAAAAAGCCAGGATCCATTTGGAATAGCTTTTCATGAGGTTTTTATGCTATTCTCATAACCCAGAATGTGCCATTCTAAGTAATCAACCAATCAGCAGTGCTGTGCTCACAGGACAGATTTGTTGTCGAAAATTCATTGTGGGCCTGATTCTTCTCCAATGAAGTCAGTAAGTACTTTACCATTGACTTCAATGGGAACAGGATTACATTCTATGTCACAGATCCCTCAAAGCGTGTAAGTACACATCCAGCTTTAATTATGTTAGTCCCACTGAACCCAAAGGGACCATTCACATACTTAAAGTCAACCATCTCCTTAAGCACTGGCCTAAAAAAATGAGTCATCCTACATGAAAAAAAATTATACACACATACATACACTTAAACAGCCTAAACGTTTTTATAAAAGGTAATATATACCTAAAAATAAATACCCAGGCATATTCATTAAAGTTCAGGTTGCACCTGGTCATTGCATCGGTAGGAGGGGAGACCGGGTTGGGAAGGATTGGAAGAATACATTGATTTGACATTCATTTTGTTTGTTTCTCTTTTTGTTTCACAAAACCAAGCTAAGTGTGGGGCATAATAACTGAACTAACCAAAACACCTCTTTCAAATTATCAGAAACACCGATAAACAGCGGAGATTCCACTCCTCATGCTCAGTCTTTGTCTTAACCTCAGGGTCAGAACTTGCCTCCTTCAAGCCTATCTTTAATACTTTCTCAAACCCAAAGATAGAAAGAGAAAGGCAGAGATTTTATATAGATACACACACACAAACAGCACAGAGTAAAATTTAATTTAACTTCCTTTAATTTAAACGCAAATGGCTATTGCTGTTTGTACTGGATAGAAGGAGCCCAACAAATACCTTGAATGCATTTGATTAGCTAGTATATCTAGAAACAACACCATTTATCCTGGCTCTCTTTTTTGGCCAGGGCACCTACACAAGACATCCAATGGCAGGAAAAAAAAATCATATTTACAGGAGCTCATTTCCAAAACAGCTGTACATGTTTGTGTAACTGCCTCTGTTGTTGTACATACAGATGGTATAAGGCCCTCAGCAGTCAAATGTATGATGAGTTCTTTTATCAACCTTCTGTGCCTACACGAATCTTGGAGTATTTTTCAGACTCTGAAGATAAAGAAGCTTTAAAAAAAAACAACCAACCAAACAAACAAAAAATCCCAGCCAGGCTAACAGCTGTATTATTGCCATCTTCACACTTCAAGATATTCAGCTTTCCTAAATCATTTACCACTGCCACCTTGCACTGCTCCTTGAAGGAGTCATCACTGTATCCTGGTCACTGTTTTCTGACTTTCATTCCTTACATTGTTCTCTAAAATTCAGTGAACGTCTCTCAAGGACATATTAGCACCATTTTCACATGGTGTGATTTATCTCAGATGCCCTACATGGTGGGTTCTAACACTAACCTAACCTCATCTCCTGTAGGAATCTTTAATTAATTCAAGTCTGAGATAATGATATGATAGACAATAAAAAAACTGGCCTGTTTCACATGAATGAAGGGAACGAAGAAGTGTTCTTATATCCCCTGTGCAATTTAGCTAACTTTGTGGCAATTAAACCACAGCTAAATCCCCAAAACTAAATTCTACCTCTATATTCCCTACCAAAACCACTTATGTATCATTTCTCATGATACTAGCACAGAGTTTTGACCCACATTACCTCCACCCTATGCAAACCTGCTGCTTCTTCCTGGTTTATTACTGACAGGAATATTCTTGAAAATGAAGATAATGAAACCAATGTGTTAAAAAAAAAGCCCAAACAAACCCAATCCATCATTTTCAGAGTCCTCTTCCATCTATTTACATATTAATCACCAGTGCACATACCTTGCACTCATATTTGCATGAACACTGAAAGTAAAACCACTGCAATTATGTTACACATTCCTTAGAGTTCTCATCTTGCTAGTTAGTTACATATTTAATGGCAATGGAGAAGCTCCTCTGGATAGACTTTGCTTACCTTGCTTTGTGTGAGATACTGTGTGATCTTTATCTTGCACTATAAATATTTTCTAAGTATACCTCAATCTGTTTTTCATACCCACCTCTTGCAGAAGCCAGTCTCCACTATCTGGAAAGCTTGTGTCACAAATTTAGATCCTGATCCTACAAACTTTATGCATGTCTGTATGCTATGGTGAGACCACTCACATGCATACATTACTGAGCTGCACAAGTGTTTGGAGTACTGGGGGCCTCAAATTGTTAAAAGCTCGGCTCTTACCTCTTGCAAAAAAAGGAACACAGAAATTCTGCTGCCTTGAGCATCTAGTACTATACAACCAAGAACATGTGGTTAATGAACAAAAGCCTTTTACTTTCTCCCTCTAACTCAGACTGTCACTATCTTCCAGTTTATTTGCCAGATGCATCCCAGCTGCTAATTAAGCTTGAATGAATTAAGGTGAATTGAATCTTGCCTGAGCATCTGCTGCTTCCCTATTAGCGTGGCAGGCGATGAAAGGAAGACGATACTACATCTTTAAAAAGGCCATTTATACTTAGAAATATCTCTTGCAATAAACTAATATATATAATTTTTTCCATGACACATACTGTGTAAGTAACAATAAAACATTCTGCAGAAGATGCTGGTGTGTGCAACCCAAGCTGTATTTTTAGCAACTCTTTGGGTGGCTTTCCATAACATGCAGAATTGGAATTAAGTTTCAAATTATATTCAGAGGTGGGAAAGAGGCCAGAAATCAAACAAGTCTGGGGCCGGAAAAGGTGGGCCAGAACTAGGGTGGACTATCATCATTCCGTCTCTGTCTCAAACAAAATCCACTCCAAAGATAATAAAATGCAGCCCAATATTGCATTATCTTTGGCATCCTCCTACAGAGGCAGCTGAATCCCAAGTAGCACGGCACCATGGAGAGGTGTTGGGGAGCAGAGCTGGTATAGAACCTCTATGTTCTTCATCTTAGCTTCATGCAGATCCCCAGAGATCCATTCCCTAGATGTGAGCGGAAGACCTGTGGCACATACTGTAGCAGAGTTAATCCAGGCTCAAGGACACAGCACTCATGGTGGCATTACAAAAAGATCTCAGAGATTTCCTAGGAGGGGATGAACAAGGCTATGGTTTGTAGCAGAAATCACAGGAGGAATTAGGGAAGGGGGTATGATTTTGACTTGAAACTAGGCAAAATTCAGAAGCTTTCCTGCATTTCACTTTGGGTTTTGACTCAGCCCCAAACTCAAGGGTTCAAAACCCACATGCAGTAAATTTGGAGGGGAAAATGGCATGAACCCCCTGTGAATTAAACCCACTGATGAAGGGACACCTTTAACAATAATACTTTTTGCATCCTTTGTTATGAAGTGATACATAGATAGAATCATAGATTTTAAAGCTAGAAGGGAACATTAGAGCATCCTGTATAATAAATGCCAGATAATTTCATCCACTTACACTTATATTGAGCCCAGTCACATTACTGATTACAGATTTATTTTAGAAACATTTAAAATATTCTTGTGCTTTTTTAAAAATTTATTTTATGTCTTTTATTTTACACAAAATAGGTAGAAAAAATAAATCTTAAAAGTACATACTGTACGGTATGTGCCAAGTATACCTTAGCATCCAAGGAGCTTAAGAACTTGGGTTCCTGTAAACTACAGTTAATATAGTATTAATAAAAAGTATAGAACATTAAAATAGTTATGATAGAGAAGCAAAAAGTAAGTCGTTTTGATCTTAGAGACACTTTTACGGTATTTTTACATGCAAGGAGATCTCTTTATAAAGGAGGTATAAAAGTGATTGAAACGGTGCCTTGAGAAGGTGCACACTTTGCTTTTACAGAGTTTTCAGTAAGTCTTTAGAGTGATAAAATCTTATACATTATGTGCAAGCTCCTGAGGGCTTGCATTTCACTTTTAAACAGAAAGAAAGAAAGAAAGAAAGAAAGAAAGAAAGAAAGAAAGAAAGAAAGAAAGAAAGAAAGA